>CM042560.1:13127500-13270000 GCA_023630585.1 Cranoglanis bouderius
TGTGTGTGTGTGTGTGTTTGTTTTCCTGCATGAAGGTAGCAATGTGCAACACAAATGACCCTGCCTGAACCTCTGTTGATGAGGTCATAGCCCTGGGCTATCCATGAGGGACCTTGTCCATTTCTTTGGACACACTCTCTCTCTCTCTCTCTCTCACTCACACACACCTGCCCTGCTACTCTTTTCCCCTTTTATAAAATAATGCAGGTGGTAGCTTTGAAAAACAGAGAGCAGCAGAGCAGCAGTGCCAGTGGAGAGGCCAGCACGCTGCACAATAAATGAGCTGTTGCATTTGATTAAAGGCTTGCACAATCCAGCAGATATGATGGCCCTCAGAAGTGTGTGTGTGTACTCTCCTGGATTAAAACGTGGCATGGAAATAAACACCAGCACTCATCAGCACCCGATCACTGTGTACACTGTCTTTGTAAATAATTAATACCGAGTCTAGTTTACATTTAAAAACAATGTAAATAATCCATGAAACAAGTTTTTGTCTTTATGATGTTCTGATTTCAATTTTCCTAACATGGTGTTGCGTAAAATGAGGTTCAACAAGTTTCTTAAGACTGGAAAAAAAAACAGCTGTGTGTATGTGTGTGTGTAAAAGGGAAAAAGGACACATTTTTCTAGTCGAGTTTTAATTCTTATGCGTCTACTGTCTTGGTTGTCGCCTGCTTGCATAAATCGTCTTTTTCCTTTGACCACTCTGACTCACAAGCTGGTAGCGTTTTGATTTTCCCACCATTGAACCTCATTTATCAAGCTGGATCTGAATGGATTAATTTTTTTAAATAGTTCATGCGAGCATGTACGCAGGAAATGTTGTATTCATTAAAAAACCTGTAATTTAGGGGGGAAAAAAACTTTCATATCCTACTCGTGCTCCCGAGTGTGTGTGAATTTACACATAAGAAGACTAACTAATGTAAACTTCGCATGATGGACTTCAAATCATATAAACACGATACAGTTTACGCTGTCAAGTTTAAATTTATTGTGTATTTTTAGTTTACTTTTAGATAACGGCATTAGCTAAAGAACAATTAAATATGAAAAAATAAAGGAAGCAAATTCATTCAGAATGCCACTGCATAAAAGGAGGACAGACTCAGGCAGTGTGCAAGTCAGCTCTGTTTGTGGTGATGTCTTCTTTTAATGCTGTGCAACACTTTATTAGAGTCAGCGCTAAGTGACCAATAAGTGACCGATCTGGTATGTCTCAAGCTGTACTGTGTCATATTCTCCCTAGCATATTTAGGAAAAACATGCTTTTAAACTTCTGTAGCCTCTCCTGATTTAAGATACACAGGAAGCTACATTTCAGAGGAGGGGGTTTGGTCTTGATTAAGTTTAAAATTTATTACTCTCATGTCATGTACAGTGGTGCTTGAAAGTTTGTTAACGCTTTAGAATAATCTATATTTCTCCATAAATATGACCAAAAACATCATCAGATTTTCATACAAGTTCTAAAAGTGGATAAAGATAACCCAGTTAAACAAATGAGACAAAAATCTTATACTTGGTCATTTATTTATTGAGGGAAATGATCCAATATTACATATCTGTGAGTGGCAAAAGTATGTGAACCTCTAGGATTAGCAGTTAATTTGAAGGTGAAATTAGAGTCAGGTGTTTTCAATCAGTGGGATGACAATCAGGTGTTTTATTTAAAGAGCATGGATCTATCAAAGTCTGACCTTCACCACACGTTTGTGGAAGTGTAAGAACAAAGGAGATATCTGAGGACCTCAGGAAAAGAGTTGTTGATGCTCATCAGGCTGGAAAAGGTTACAAAACCATCTCTAAAGAGTTTGGACTCCACCAATCCACAGTCAGACAGATTCTGTACAAATGGAGGAAATTCAAGACCATTGTTACCCTCCCCAGGAGGGGTCAACCAACAAAGGTCACTCCAAGAGTGAGACGTGTAATAGTCTGTAAGGTCACAAAGGATCTTGGGTAACTTCTAAGCAACTAAAGGATTCTCTCACATTGGCTAATGTTCATGAATCCACTATCAGGAGAATAACAATGGTATGCATGGCAGGGTTGCAAGGAGAAAGCCACTGCTCTCCAAAAGAACATTGCTGCCTTTCTGCAGTTTGCTAAAGATCACGTGGACAAGCCAGAAGGCTATTAGAAAAATGTTTTGTGCATGGATGAGACCAAAATAGAACTTTTGGTTTAAATGAAAAGTGTTATGTTTGGAGAAAGGAATACACTTCATTCCAGCATAAGAACCTTATCCCAACTGTGAAACATGGTTTGGGCCTGTTTTGCTGCATCTGGGCCAAGACGACTTGCCAACATTGATGGAACAATGAATTCTGAATTATATCGGCGAATTCTAAAGGAAAATGTCAGGACATCTGTCCATGAACTGAATCTCAAGAGAAAGTGGGTCATGCAGCAAGACAACGACCCTAAGCACACAAGTTGTTCTCCCAAAGAATGGTTAAAGAAAATGAAGTTAATGTTTTGGAATGACCAAGTCAAAATCCTGACCTTAATGCAATAGAAATGTTGTGGAAGGACCTGAAGCAATCAGTTCATATGAGGAAACCCACCAACATCCCAGAGTTGAAGCCAGTGTTGGCAACAAATTTTCAGGGTAAGTTGCTAAAGGCAGGCCGATTTTTTTGCTAAAAGTTCCTAATTGACGTTGTGATGTCATTGTGTGATGACGTCATTAGGTAACCATGACGCAAAACTATATCATTATGTAGAGGTTACTCAAATTGATAACTGGCCATCACAGCAAAAAATATGATTTGAAATATATTAATTTAAATTTGTTTGTAAAAGTAATATAAACAAATATTATTTGTAAAAGTAATCACCGACACATTATCAGTGAAAATACCCTGATATTACCCTGAATACTTCTTTTTTTTTTTTTTTAGGTTACACTTTACAAGAAACTCAACTATTGCCTTTGCTATTGATCTGGCATCGCCCGCCTCCAATTCAACCAACCCGAGAAATGCGGACACAAGTGTTCTTTTTTTTTTTTTTTTTTTTTTTTTAGCAATAAAATACCGAATCACCAAACCCAGGTATTTTGAGACACTGACATCAGTGGATTCATCCCCCACATCTGAGGTTATCCTTTTCAGAAAATAAGGAGCCAATACTCCCCTAATCATTTCTGTGCACTTGGTGTGGTGCATTTGGAAGTTTGTTGCTACCACAGAATCTGAAAAGGCAGCTTTGCAAGCCATACTTAAATGGTCGCATGCTAGCAGTGAACAATGCTCCGCAATGGCCATTGCCATAGTAGCTTCTGCAATTTTGCAGTTATCTACTTTCTTAACTCGCTGTGGTAATGTAGACTGCTTTGCGAGGTTGTACGGTTTTGATTTCTTTATATGCTTTGCTGTAGTACAATGTCTTATTTATGTCATACATTTTTGCAAGCATATCTGATTTGCAGTAAGCACAGTATGCCCGAAAGTCATCCCCAATTACTGGCTTCAGTCACCCTTTAAATTCAGGTAGAGACTCCCACACCTTTCTGTATGTCAGACTTGACAATTTTGATTGAGACATGTTGATTGATGTTTTAAAGTCTCTTCAAGGTCTGCTGCTGCTATACTCTGTGCCTGGCTAGCTGTTGAGCTAGCTGAGACGTCACTACTGCTGTCGTCACTCACAATGTACTTTTGCAGCCAGGCAGACAGACTATATGTTGTGACTGAGTGTGTGACAGAAAATCGTTTTTGTGTAATTTAGAGGGGAAAGGTGTGCCTTTTTTATTGTTTGGGTCACTTTTCAAAAGTTGTTAAAAGTTGCCAAATAAAATTTAAAAATAGCTAAATTTGTTGAAAATCAAGCATTTTTGCCTGCAACCATCACAAAAAAACTCTGCAAAATTCTGTATGGACTGACAGATGCAGAACTAGGAGTCAATCTGTAGTGAAGTCACGAATATGATCAATAATAGTCTGGGTTTTTTTTTTTTTTTTTTTTTTTACACTTCTTTCCCCCCAACAAGTTTTTTTCTCTATGCTTTTAAATGTGATCATCAGTGTTGAATGCACATTACACTAGTTGTTTTTCTGAAATGTCTGCCTATTTATTTTGCAATCCTTGAACCATTATAGATTGATGGTGTGAGTCAACGCCATTTTAAGACAAAAACGAGAAAACATGAAAGTGATGGATAGAGGTAGTGGAGAAATATGGTGAAGAGAGGAGAGAGCTATGGAGAACACGAAGTGTTGGTACTAAAAGGTCGATTACTGAACTGTGAAGAGAGATTGGCGAAGCACACAGACCACTTCGTTCTCGGACAGAGAGAGAGAGAGAGAGAGAAAGAGGTGGAATATATAGCCATTACACTACTAAAATGAATGGTGATAATAAAAAGATGTGTCTTGCTTGACCGATAATTTCAATTTCTCCATTTTTATAGTGATATTTCTGCTCTGTCACCTTTATTCCAGAAAGAAATTAGAGACAGGAACATCATTCCTGCCAGTGAGCCCTGGTCAAGCCACATTATCAGGCCTCCTGCCTAATTTAAATGTGAGAGAAATGCTAGCGGGGACATGGTGAGAATCAGTATGCACACACACACACACACACACACACACACACACACACACACACACACAATCAACATGGATTTATCAGACAGTGTTTTTCTGTGCAGCTGAAGCACAGAGCTGTTACAATATGAAAGGCAGGACAAAAATGAGAGATGAGTAGCGAGATGAGTGGGGGAGTGCAGGCTAGCGAGAAAGCCAGAGTGGAATGAGAATGTGTGTGTGTGTGTGTGTGTGTGTGTGTGTGTGTGTGTGTGTGTGTGTGTGTGTGTGTGTGTGTGAGAGAGAGAGAGAGAGAGAGAGGGAGAGAGAGAGAGAGAGAGAGAGAGAGAGAGAGAAGTGGAGAAAAATGCATACAGATAGCAGAACATCTTCTCATCACTTTGCTATTTTCATATAAGGAACGGAGAAGGGCAGCACAGGAATGAAGGTGATGAGATGAAATCTAATGCACCTTCAGAAGCACGAACATTACTACAAATAACCCCACCTTAAATTACATCATCATCGTCATCATCATCGTCGTCATTGGCATCATCGTCAACATCGTCATCTTCATCATCGGCAACACTGTCATCGCCATCATCATCATCGTTGTCGTCATCACCATCATAGTTGCCATCATGATCATCATCGTTGTCATCATTGTCATCATCATCGTTGTCATCATTGTCATCGTTGTCATCATCATCGTCGTCATCATTGGCATCATCATCATTGTCGTCGTCGCCATCGTCCATCATCGTCACCGTCAGCATCATCACCGGCAGCATCGTCATCATTGACGTCATAATCAGTCAACATCGTCATCATCATCGGCGTCATCGTCAACATCGCTGTCATCATCGTCGTCACATGTAGCCATATGCTTACCGTTGATGCCTGGGTTGTGCTGCTGGTGGTCTCAGTGTTCCCAGATGTGCGCTTCCCAAATTCTGAATGCAGATACACTTATAATGGCAGAGTGAGAAGTTATGATAGTAGACTTGATGCTGATGACAGGTGGACTAATCCGTTGTTGGTGTAGGTATACAAATTTAAATGAAATAAATCAATACTGATGGGGTCTGTGGAATTTATTTTATAGTTAAAAGGGGTCTAACAAACCTGACATGAGCTAACAATGGCTCGGAATGGTCCTTAAGGTGGTGACAGAGGTTGACCTTGCTTCAGAGGAACAACTCTGATAAGGACATTTATAAACTTTCCTATTTGCAGGATTTTTTTCAATCTTTAGTTGCGTACTGTGCTCGGTTGGAGGTAATCTGTCTCTTGCTTTCACAGTCTGCCACTCTGGCTGATAAGGCAAGATAAAGTTTGTGTGTGAATGTCTGAGCTGATTCATCATGCTTCACCGTTTGCTGAGGGCCTGCGTGATGCACATCACAAAGCACACAAACGCATAAAAGTCTGAGTGTCACACAAACGTCTGAGTTTGGACAGCTGCGACTACTGAGAAGCAGCAGTAGAACTGATCAGAGAGCTATGAAAGGGTTTAATGCTGCTTAGCTTATATTGTGTGTTGTGTATTCGTTCATTCATTTGTTCAGCAATGAACTTTATCCATATAAATTACACATGGGAGCTCCTGCAAGATTTTAGGTTCCAGTGGTGAAGCTATTTCATACATGGAATATTTATGTTATAAAAGAAGTTATGTTAGAAAAGGGAAATGCATTGATCCACAGCAAGATGATTTGGATCTTGTGAGGTGATGAGGCTCGTACATCAAAACATGTATGTATATACATGTGCACAAGCATGATCGTGTCTATTAAGAGCATTACTAGGCTTGTGTTGGCACTAGGTGTGTTTAAGTTTACAAATATGTACCTTCCGGTTCCCTCCGTCACACACCCACATCCCAACAAAACAGCTGGCCTCATTACTGCAGCCTATTTACAAATCCGATTAATGATCGGTAATATCTGCTGATATATATGTGTGTCTGTGTGTGTGTGTGTGTGTGTGTGTGTGTGTGTGTGTGTGTGTGTAATGCGGGAATGGGCCCATTAAAAATGCATCAGATGCAGCGGCTGGGTTCCAGCGCCGTGTGGATTTGCAATGACAAAGCGTTTGGTGACTCATAAATGATGTATGCACGCCTTTCTTTTATCATTTAAATCATAAAGCTCTTTCGGCCTGGTCACGGCCTGGAACCGGTCTGTGATTTCATTAATGCAAACAACTGCAGCAGAGCAACGGAAAAAGACAGAGAGAGAGAGAGAGAGAGAGAGAGAGAGAGAGAGCGAGCGAGCAGGGAGGAGCAAAATGAAAAATACATGCACGCATATTGTTATACACGCATGCAGGCGTCCACACAGAGGAATGGCAGAGGACTAATCACGATCAAAACAAGCAGAGACGGACACAGAATACAAGAGACAGAGAGTCTGACAGAGTGAGTCACAAAGATAAACCGAGAGGGACACAGAGATAGAGAGATAGAGAATGACAGGAGACAGTGAGACAGAAAGGGACTGACAATGACAAAGATTATAGTGAAGGAGACAGTGAGAGACCTGCACAAACGAAAGTACTCTGAAGTCCTGAATTGTGTATGTGGTGTGTATTGAGTGTATGTTCCTGAGTGAGTCATTGTGATGTACTTGCTTGTCTCTTGTGGTGAACACAATGCTGTGGTAAAGCTTTCTGTACTGAGATGTTTATTTAACATTTATGGAAAGAGTATCCGAGGTCAGCGCTTTGTAAAAGCCGGAGTTAAAGCTGTTCCTTTAACAGTCCGTACAGGATTTCGCAGTTTTTTGTGATTGTTGCGGCCAAAAAAGCTTGATTTTGCTGCGGCTTTTTTTTTCCCCCTCAAAAATTTGCGATGCAATATGCGGTATTTTTTGTTCTTTTTTGCAGAAAATGACTTGAATTGGCGAAATCACAATTGCATGAAATCGTTTTGCACGGTCTTTCACAGTGATGCTTGTCGGTAAATGAGACTCTTTGGCTGTACTCATGTTCGACGCACATGAAATCAAAGAGGGCTTTAGCTGAATGCTTTAGCGTTCACATGACGCGTCTTGGCCCAAATCTGTGGAAAACCTGCAGTAATTTTGAACAATTGCAAGCTCCTCCGAATATTGTGGAGTTTCCTTGATTTTGCGTTTAATTTCTGCGATCGCGAAATCGCAACTTTCCGGAGTGGTTGGTTTAAGTTTTCACCCATGATAAAGATGTCAGGACAGAGTTTTTGGTTTCTACAAGTTGTAACAGGACAAGCTGCATTTCTGTCATACTAACTTCAAGAGAGAGAAATCAGAGAGACCAGCAATGGAACGACTCTAAATGACTGTAAAGCTGCTATAACGTAAGCGATACCAGAAACCAGATTGTTTTCATGACATTCCACAAGATTCAATGTAACTATAAATGGTTAAAAGTATAACATATCATTATTTAATACATTTAAAAAATGTAATTGTTGGTAAATTACTGTGGTGTAAGAGCAATAAAACATTTCAGGACATGCTGTTATCAGAAAATAATCAATTTCAGCTTGGTAACAGTAAGTTGGGACGCACCACACCACTCTGTCGCTGATTCAGCATGCCCCCTATGACAGTTGTTATAAAGTGCCGTAAGAGAACATATGTACACATGACACAAGATAATCAAACATTCCAGCTGTCACGACAACTCTTAAATAAACAGACAAAAACTGTCTCAGCAACTGTGGACAGCTCATGCTAACTTTCATGACAGGTTTATCTTCTGATGCCAGGCTAAGTATTTTTTAAGTTATTATTTAAGTGAGTTTATAGCACACGTCTACAAACCAACCTAACCTGCAGAGCTGATCATGGGAACCAAAAACTAACAAACAAACAAACAAAAAAAACACCCTTCAAACTGTTCGGTTTGATCTCTATCTGCCTAGCACTTACATAATATCCAGCAAAATAGAAAATCTGACAAAGCTGACTAATTGAATCAGGCACATCACCAGCCAGAAGGGACGTATTTATTGCCCACATCAGCATAACAGACAGATGCCAGGAAGATGGAAGCTGAACCAGTGATAATGCAGATCAATAGACTGGTGCTGTATTATTATTACTGAATACTAAATGCATATGAATGATGACACTTTTGCTGAGCTGGTCTACCTGGAAGAAATATTTTTACTCACTTACTAACATGCTGCTTGACTGACTTACTGACTGACTGACTGACTTACTGACTGCTCAAACACACGCATGGGATGTGCTCAGGTCATCCGTAGAGCTTAAACATACACCAGAATACCTAAAATGTTGCTCTGTCAATAAACTCAAGGAAAAAGACTTGCAAGGAACTTCTCTACCAGTTTTCTGCTAAATGCCACCTCTTGTATTAGGACTGGCTGGTTCACACTCAGACACAATCCACTGACTGGGGAATTAAGATGTGCAAGTTGTGGAAAATGGAGATGGATATCCAACATACAGGCAGGAAGAAATCTACATCTACAATACTTAAGTTTCATTATGGTTTCTATGGTGAGGTGAGGTGAATGCATTCCTGAATGCCTGATTGGACGACTGCAATCCAACTAAATGAGACTAAACTACTAACTTTACAGCATGGTGCTGTTAACACTTAAGTGTCTAATTGTCCGTAGTATTGAGTATTGTTATACTGTATTAAGTCTGTAGTATTGTTTCTAAAAGAATCAACATGACAAACAACAAATGCGAACTACCGTAAACGTAACTTTTCATAATTCGCCTTGTCTGAAACCTTATTGATTTGCAATTATGTGTTCCGTCCAAGTGATTGAAGACCAGCTACATGCTATAAGATACAAATGGTAACAAATTAAAACATAAAATGTCCTAAAAGTGTTGGGAATATCCATGAGTCATGAGAACAGTTTCAGTGCTCCTTGGGTTAGATTATATAGTTTCTAGAGCTGTACTAGCAAGCCAAACACTATTCTTCCATCACTTGGTCATGTTTACATTTCCACCAACCTCTGCTGAAATCACAAACTACATTTCCCACAATCCCCAGCCAGCGAGCTACAAACCACATTACATGACCGATCACAACCCTCACAAATAGCACATCCCCAGGCACTCGTTCACAATCGCACACACTCCTTAAATAACCTCATCTTCACAAAGTCTCACTCCTGCATTTGCCAGTGACGTTGCTAATCTTGTAGTTTCTGCCTAGTTGCAGCTTGCCCCTCTGTCTGCCTTCTGGCTTTAATCACTGCTTTGGCCTTTTGGTTGGTCTGCCCCGGTTTGTTCAATAAACTGAACCCTGCATTTGCCTCCAAGCCTGTTCATCTTTGACAGATGGTTCCTGTAGGATGGACATCGGGCTTGTTCTGTCTTCACAGAAATGCATGAGAGAGAGAGAGAGAGAGAGAGAGAGAGAGAGAGAGAGAGGAAAAAGTAAGAAAGCCACCGTGCCTCAAAGTACCTGACCACAGTGACGGATTTAATAATTTAAACCACAAACTACAAGTACTCGGTGAAAGCCACCTGCCCACACAGATAAAATTGCGTCTCTTGAGAGAGAAGAAACAGCAGTGATATTGAGCATTTACATGCAATATACTTCAGAACAAACATGGTCAACATCCCAATTCTGAGTAGAATAACAATAGAATAGAACAGAACAATAAAATGACAGACAGTGCAATAATGCCGCCATTAGACAGGACTCCAGACAAGAGCCAGTGCAATGATGTGCAGCGTGTTCAGCCACACAAACTGCAATGCGTGCAAAAAGTTTTGAGGTAGTAGCAAGGAATTCACAATTGATGATGACATCAGCCAAATGGACCAATCGCTGCAGTGTCATCTGCAAACGTGATTTTGATGCTGTTCTCTGTGCTTTTCTGCTCACCACAGTTGCAAAGAGTTGTTATTTGAGACACTGTAGCCTTCCGCCCATCAGCTCAGACCAGTCTGGTCATTCTCCTCTGATCTCTCTCATCAACAGAGGTGTTTCAGCCTGCATTCTGCCCATGGGATGTTTTTTTTTTTTTGTTTTGCACACCATTCTGTGTAAACTCTAAAGACTGTTGTGTGTGAAATTCCCAGGTGATCAGCAGTGTCCGAAATACTCAAACCAGCCCATCTGGCACCAACATCCATACCACGGTTAAAGTCACAGAGATCACATATTTTTCTTAATTTTTTTATGTTTGATGTGAACATTAACTGAAGCTCCTGGCCTGTATCTGTATGATTTTATGGATTGTACTGCTGCCACATGATTGGCTGATTAGAAAACTGCATGAATGAGCAAGTGTACAAGTGCGGGTGGTGATTAAAGTGGACAGGGAGTGTATACGCACACACAGACACACATGCACTCCTGTATGGTGTTAGTGTTACCTGTATGGTAATACAGGTATTGGTAATTTCAGACAGAATCTTTGTGTAACTAAAGCTGACATTTCCTATAATCTTTAATAATAGTTTGTCATGGCAATGATGCTTTGGCACTAGTGGCAACTAAATATGGAAATATGGTCAGGCCAGTAAAGCTATGAGACAGAGACAGAAAGGGGGGGGGTAGACCTGGTATAAACAGATGAGGACTGTCATCTTTACACAGACCCATACCCAGAGAAGGAGCAAGTGTGAGAGAGATAGACAGTGCCTCCACTGCAGAAGGGAAATGAAGTTGACATATGAGGGTGTTCCTAGCTGCCTCTGCCTTCATCGTTAGCACTCAGCTCTCTTCTCCTCTCCTGGGACAACATACACATGCTCTACAGCATACAGATCAGTGCAACGCCGACTGCTCGACTCATTCTCATATGACTCATTAATCACTTTTGACTGAAGCTAATTTACTTTTCATGAATGTTCTGTCCTCTTCCTATCAAATCGGGCATTTCTAATACCATGTTATACACAACTATGTAGAGTGTGCGGCTTCACCATGCATGTACAAACCATCCTCAGCAACAAAAACAACATCCTTGTACTTGAGATGAACAGAAATATAACAATACCGTTTTTTTTTTTCATCTTCGTCTATTAATTAAAAAAGAAATGACTGTAATGAAAAATAAGCTTATCAGGGAAAATAACGCAGCATGCTTATTAAGATTTTGAAAGGCAAAGTTGCGGCTAAGAGACACAAGCTCATTAGGAGCAGCTCTGGAAGAGTGAACATCAGATACCCTGGTACAGACACATTGCTGATCTTGCTTTTGAGAATGTCAGGCAACCAACCATGTGGACTAATATGTCTGTTTTGATAGAATGAGTAAAAAAAACAAGCACTGAGCTGCTGATTTTCCCACCTGATATCATACGCCGTGGAGAATTTCCATTGCTGACATGTTAACGCCCAGTACCTTAACCACTCCTAACTTTTTACACATTTTCCTTATGAATTTGGAATCGGGAGACCTTGTTGAATTTTTAAAATAGCCAGTGACCCTTCCTGACTGACTCTGCACTGCTGAAATATAGATGTGTGACAGTTTCAGTGGTCCTGCCGTGTAGCTGAAGTCATTCTGGGCACCGTTCATATGAAGAATACTGTGTGTTTGCTGTAATACAGACAAGGTGGACTAATATTTCTGATATTTCAAAGACCGATCATTATACAGTACTGTGCAAAGGTTTTAGGCACCCTATTTTTTTAGTACAAACTTTGTTATAGATTTTTTTTATTTTATGACTTCTACATTATCAAGTCAATACAAAAAACATTACAGATTCCCAAACATTAGTTTTCTATCACAAAATTAAATGTTACAGAAAAATGTTTGTATGTCATTAAAGAAAGCAGCATATTATATAAGAGACACTTTTCAGACAAAAAACACAATGAAGGCTGCTGGGTTTTGCTGCAAAAATAAGAAGCGAGTGCAAAAGTCAAAGTCTCCAGAAGAACTGTGTCTGGTTCTGCAAGATGCTCAATAAAACTTACCAGCTCATTTCCTTATAAAACTGCACAAATTGTACCGGAGACTACTATTTTAATTTTTATTTTAATTTTTTTGTCTCACCAAATATTGACTTTGTTTCATGTAATACTGTGTACTGCTCTTTACAGTATTTTTTTTTTAATGTAGAAAGATTTAATTTCATTATTTTGAAGGCATCTTTGCTCTACAGCATTTCTTTGCATGTGCCTAAAACTTTTGCACAGTACTGTATATTTTCCTCCTACAAACAGCAAACTATATAGTCAGTGTTATAGATTTAACAAGCAAATATATCTGTATGTTGATTGATCTAAAGCAAAGGTACAGTAAGAAATGCTACTTTGTTTACAGTTCATGCTGTGAGCAGCCATGTTGAATTGACGCCACTTGCTGAACTCGGGGTTGAGGAGACCGTCCAGAGTTCCAGATTAGGAATTCCGAATTTGAGGGGGTGTTTTCTTTGTTTTTTCCTAGCTGGAGGTCGGGAATTATGAGTTACGAGTTAGTATAATACAGCATTAGTCTGTACTAATACACTACAACTAGCTAACTAGCTCACTATAGTAGATATGTAGATACCACAAATTTGTAGTTCAGTCAGTGAGGTTCAAAACATGGAACTGGACAAACATATTGGAGCTATTCTAAAAACATCTATCAAGTTTCTTTTTCACTCATCATGACATGGATTCATGAACATTATTAGCAGCAATATATGTGGAACAAGCTAGCACTAGCAAGTATGACCTGGAAGATTATATAATCACATAACATCAAGGTAACATTGTTTTCTATGTATTTTAGCTAAGTATTTTGGAATATAAACATGTTACTCCATCTTCTTTTAACTAGCAAAGATAATTGATTACTCTAGCCATTACTGCATCTGTTTTATGTCATTTAGCTAAGTAGCAAGATGGCTGCTTTTGACAGTTAGTTAAATAAATGATCAATGTTCCCAACTAACTGCATTTTTTTTCATACCACAACCCTGTTGAATTCTTCAATCTAATTGATCAGAAGGTGTTGATTTATGTTGATTTATGTAATTCAAATAATATACTTCTATTAATGCGCTTGCTCTAACACATTATCGTTTCTATAGTAACAGCTCATTCATTGGGACTTGTATGGTGGACACATGATGTAATAATAAATGGATTCAAAAATCTGCTGTCATTAACATATAATAATAGACACAGTGAGGTTTTCTGTTAGGAGATGTTTATTTAATATTTATGGAAGGAGTCACCAGTTTCAGTGCTTTGAAATGGTCCGGTTTCCTCTATGGGGAAGTCTTCAGGACAGACTTCACACTCTCTGGTTTCTCAGTAACATGACAACGTTTGTCTTTTTTAACTTCAATAAAGAGGAAATACAGGAGAGGCTGGTGAGGAAGCACATATGTGATAACCAGAAACACTTTGGGACATGCTGTTATTGGAAAATAATCAACTTTGGGGTGGTAACAGTGACTCCACACTGCCCTGTCATTGATTATTTTCCTAGAATAACACGCCTAGTCATTTTATTCCTTACTTAAAATAGCAATGATATTGTAACTAAATGGAAGTAGTATGATATTGATCGAAAGGAACTGTGTAACTCATGTAATAAGAGCATGCCTCAAATATTATTATTATCTGAATAGAAGAGAATTAAGAGACAAGTTGATGGTAAATAAGAGCTAACAGTGACGCTTTTAGCTGCAAAGCTAATGGATACATCCATACTACCCTGTTTAAACCTTTTTTTGTGCCGCTATGATTGATGCTGGTATTAGATAAATGCCACAGGTTTTTAAAAGTAGCTGTGTTGCAAATATAGAACGTACCATTAAATCAATGAAAACAGGAGTTTGTGTGTGTGCACTTCACTCACGCTCCCCAAGAGCAACTCAGAGATGGTAAATGGTCTGCACTTATATAGCGCTTTGTAACCTTCGTGGTTCTACAAAGGACTTTACACCGTGTCTCATTTACCCATTCACACACACACACACACACACACACACACACACACACACACACACACACACACACACACACACACACACACACGGCAGCAGAGCTACCATGCAAGGCACTTGAGCCACAGCTGCCCCACAGAGCACATAAAGCCTGATTACAATCACTTACAGATATACAGATATGCAACAAAGATCCACCATGCAATACACACTCCAGCATCGAGTCCATCGCTCCTGCACTGCATCCGAGAACTTAAGTGTACTACTCTCTGATAACATCCACCCCCACCTCACTCTCCCCCTTCTCTTCCCTCTGTTACTGTGACCTTGAGAGTCAGAGATTAACCCCATTTCCAACAAGCGTGCAAGACAGTGCTGCTTCAAATAAAGTCTGAGGAGACTCACGGGTGTGGATTAAGCAAATCATTATTCCAGCTGCAGGCTTGAATTTATGCCAGGCCTCTACTAGCTTTTATCTGGCTTACACTTAGAGAATGAACCGAGAGCTTTAGAGCCACTGTTTCACTCACGGCTCTTATGTTATCTCAGGACAATACCACGAGGTCTGCATAAGTTCCTTCACACTAACCTGTAATGCCGAGCTGCTTGTGTGAGGTGGACATGTGCATGCTGAACGATGCATCACATGGAAGTATGCAGGTTTATAGACTAGTACTTTTAGTTACACCATCCGACTTTTTTGTTCATTACATGATTCTGATTGTTGATTCATTTTCTATAACAGCAGTTCTGAAAGTAGCTCCAACTGCACATTTATTTGTTTTTTTATTAAAGCACTCGCTGTAATACATTTCTATAAGATCATTTAACACAGGGACTTGTATGGTTGACTCTCCACAGGAAAGGTTTAAAAACAAACATGGTGCAGTTTTCTGTGGGAAAGACATTTACAGAGTATTGATGTAAGGAGTCTAGAGTGTCAGTGCTTTGTAACAGCTGGAGATAAAGCTTTTTTTCAATTTAAGTTTCGTGACAGTGTAGGGCATAGCGCTTTCTGAGTAACATGACAAGCTGCATTAAAAAAATAAGACGCTGGTGATGGAGCGATGTTTTATAGTTGCTACAGCGTAATGGTTCCACATCATTAAATGTAACTATAAATGGATAAAGTGTAATTTAAAAAAAATCCATTTAAATTTCTTTTTCGTTGATTATTTTCATAATCACAGCAAGTCCAGATGTGTTTTATGCTATCCATCCATCCATTTTCCATACCGCTTATCCTGCACAGGGTCGTTGGGAGCCTGGAGCCTATGCCAGGGGCCTCAGGGCACAAGGCTGGACGAGGTGCCAACCTATCGCTGGGCACACACTCACAGACAATTTGGAAATGCCAATCAGCCAACAACGCATGTCTTTAGACTGGGGGAGGAAACCGAGGTACTCAAAGGAAACCCCCAAAGCACGGGGAGAACATGCAAGCTCTGCACATACATGGCGGAGGCAGGATTCGAACCCCCAACCCCAGAGGTGCGAAGCAACAGTGCTAACCACTAAGCCACTATGCCCCCTGTGTTTTAGTCCTTTAAATATGAATAGTTTGCACACCTGGATAGATGTAACTCAGCATAAAAAACAGCTCATCCGTAGGTGTAGTGTCAGGGAGTGACCGGAGAAGTGATGCACTGCGATTCCATTTAAATTTTATCAGAGGGATTCAGTCTGCCTTAAAAAATGCAGACGGCTGCAGTGGTGTAGTTTGAGTTACATTATTCAACGCTGAACAGATACAGTCGCTTATTATTATTACACGTTGACAAGTCAAAGACAAGCACATCCAAGTCAAGTTAAAATAATGACTCAGGACCTTGTTCACTACACTACCATGCTCAAATTTCCTTCCAACTCGGTGTCTTTCAGGAGACAGAATATCTCGGTGCTTAGGCACAGAGATCATGTAGCTCATAAATACTGTGTCTTACTGATGGCTAGGCTATTCTCATAATAATGTGTACACGCACACAAACAAGCACTTCACTGAAGCAACCAAGTCTACGCCAAGACAGACGTGGAGAATAAACTTATGCTTAAATCTCAATCTGAGCTAGGTAAAGTAGTCCTTGACTGCAAAGAAACTAACTATATTGTGGTGAAAAGACACAAAGGAAAACTTACAGAGGTGATGCTTTTGATTTGATCCAGAGTCAGCGCAAGAAGCTGCTTGTCTTTGCTCTCAGCCATCAGCTTTAACGCTGCTAGTTTGAGTCCGCTATTCAACAGCAGAGAACAGATGTGTCCAATGCACTGAGAGAGAGAGAGAGAGAGAGATAATTTTAACATTAAGAAACATTACACTTTCAAGCTAGCTGTCATTATGGAGCCATGAATAGAAGACAAAAAGAAAAAAAATATTTTAGATAAAAAAAATCTGCAAGAAAGTCCTCTGTATTTTGCTGCTAATGGTGAATTAATCCGATTTCCCACATTACTGTGACTCAGTAACATAACACACACATTATAACACTATGTTACATATACATATACACACCCACACACACCACGTACCTGAGGATTCAGTTTGTGTTTGGTCGCGTACAATGATCGGCACATGGCAAGAATCTCATGTCCGACGCTGATCTTCAACCCCGTAGAGCAGTGTGTGAGCACGGCTGATGTCACACACACCCATGGGTTCAGCTCGGACTCCCGTCTGTACAAAAAGTGTGAATGGGTGAGTGTGTGTGTAAAAGAAATTGCCAAGTGTGTCAAGCCTTTAAACACACGATGCAAAAATCCCACTGTAATTATCACTGTTTTTATTAATCTGGTTATTAAATGACACAACGGAGAGAACGTGAGCTCATACGGTTCGACATGGAAAGGTGAACGCATTATACACTCGCTGTTCAAGTTCAACGCAGTTCCCAAGATTTCCTCAGATAAGAAAAGACTCCATAACTGCAAACTCATGTTTGATGGGTGCGTAAACACTGCATCAGAACTCATGACCTTCTTAGTATCACAAAACAACAACAACAAAAAACCACAGTTATTGGAAAATAGTCAACGTTGAGGTGGTACTAACCCTCTGGTTCGTATCACACCACACTGTCACTGATCATTTTCCTTTAACAGTATGCCCCATTGTGTTTCATTTCTTACGTGACCAGGTTTCCCCCCAAATCTGAACAGAACAAAGCGATTTAGGAGCTACCATTCCCATGTACCATGTATAGTATCAGAGAAATGTCCAGTATCATAAAAGTATCATAGAAACATAAATCTTTGCAGCTGTGCCGCATATCGTTTTATATAAACCAATTTTAACGCACAAGCTGGAGCTGAATGCTTGAATGAGGTTGGCAGGTTGTTGATTGTTCTTTGTTAGTCCATGCACTTTATTACCTGTGATTTAAAGCACTAATTACTGAACTGTAAGCAGAATGCTAATCCTTCTGATTGACTGATTTTCATGCAAGTGACCTATAGGTATTATTTTGAAAGAGGGTCAAAAATGGACACACCTGCTCATAAAAGGGTTTTCTTCATTTCTAGCATTTAAGAATAATAAGGATGACATTAACACTATGAAATAATGCATATGAAATTATACAGAGAGCATGAAATGTCCGTTCATTATTCTAAAACAGTAGACGATAAAAATGAAGAAACCCTTGTTTGAGCAGGTGTGTACAACCTAGAAAAGCGTTAAACAAATCAAAACTATTTTACATTTGAAGTTTTTAACAGTATTCCTAGTGAAGCTCGGCACACCCTTAGCATCTTCTCAACCATCTTCTCAATCTTCAGACTGAGTGTTCTGAAGCACATAAAAGAAGCACAAGCTAAAGAGGCACAATTTTAGAGGTAAAAAAAAAAAAAAAAGCATTAAAGTTCTAAGTGTTTATGGAAACACAAACATGAGCAAGGCCATTAAAAGCAGTGCCATGTGGATGCAGAAATTGAGTGGGTGGGTAGAAACCCTGATTCCACTCTGTTCATTTCTCTAGCATCTCACACTGGGGACATCCTCACAAAAAGCTGCGCGCACACACCTTTTGTTCGCGCTGGCCTTGCATGGGCGTTTCCGTATCCATTTAGACAGAGAAGTATCAAAATAATTTCCTGTCTTTAATAAGCTTCTTATTGCTCCATTCTTTATCTGCCACTTCTAATATTTAACTCAGTTTACTTGATTTAATACGCTCTTGCAAAATGTACACCTCCTCTGGGGAAAGTGAAGGTTTCATTTTGTAATGAAGTTCATTTGTAGAAAATGTTATTACAAATACCTGTGAGAAATATTAGAGAATATAATATCTGTTGCACACACATTCATGCGTATGTTTATACATACACACGCACACACACACACACACACACACACACACACACACACACACAAACATACAGTAGTTTCGGAGTATTCAGTATTCAGACCCCGTCAGCTTTGTGTTATAGATTTAATTTAAAATTGATTAAATGTACTTTTTTTGACAATCAGTCTACATTCAATTAAAAAAAAAAGTGAAAACATGTTTTTGGAAATTTTTAAAAATGTATTAAAAATCCAAAACTGAAATCACTCATTTCAAGTATTCAGACACTTTATTCAATATTATGTAGATGCACCTTTGGTAGGAATTACAGCTTCGAGTCTTTTTGGGTAAGGCTTTGCACGCCGGGATTTGGGCAGTTTCTCCCATTCTTCCAGGAATGGATTGATCTCCTCTCAAGATCAATCAGATGGAATGGGAAGCGTCTGTGCATACTTCTTCATGTCTCTTCACAGATGTTCTATGGGGTTCAAGTCTGGGCTTTTGCTGAGCCACTCAAGGACATTAAGAGACTTGTCCCAAAGCCCCTCCAGTGTTGTTTGGCTACACGGTTGTTGTGCTGAAAGGTGAACCTTCGCCCGAATGATTCGCTGAATGTGCACTCTGGAGCAGGTTTTCCCTCAAGATTCTCTCTGTTTTTGGCTACACTCATCCTTCCTTCAATTCTGACCAGTCTCTCCATCCATGCTCCTGAGGAGCAACCCCTGCCACCACCATGCTTTAATGTAGGGATGGCATTAGCCTGCTGATGACCAGTATCTGGTGACTGGAGTTCAACCCAGAAACGTGAATGGTCTGAATATTTAGCTAAATCAGATATTTATTTTTTTAACAAATGTGCAAACATTTCTAAAAACTTATTTCTAAAAACTTTTCAGCTGGTACTGGGATTCTAGTCAAAATAGAGGGAATCATGTATTGCTCCAAATACCAATCTATTTTGGCACAAAACCTGCAGGCCTCTGTTAGACAGCTGAAGATGAAGAAAAATTCCACCTTCCAGCAAGATAACAACCCAAAGCACAAATCCAAGTCAACAAAGAAACTGCTCAAAAGAAGATGATCAATGTTTTGGAACAGCCCAGTCAGAGCCCAGGTCTAAATCCTATCGAAAATGTGTGGAATGACCTGAAGAGACTCCTGATAGATCTGGAGTATTTTTGCAAGCAGGAGTGTAATAAATTGCCAAATCCAGATATGCAAGACAAATCAGTCTAAGTTGCTAGACTCGAAAGACCGATTGCTGTATTACAAGCAAATGGTGCTTTAACAAAGAATTAGTTAAGGGCTGTGCATACTTATGCAGCCAGGTTATTGTACGTTGTTACTTTTTTCTTTTTCCCCCTAAAACATTTCCATTCCACACTGATTAACTAGATTTATATCACATATTTCCCTAACTAATAACAATGGTGAATGGACACAAGAATGGATTTAGAGGTTTGAATTTAAGAAGCCATTATTTAACACCCAGTGGAGTGTGCTTGTCTTCGTTACAAACAGATACTTTGCAGGACTGTGTGTTATTATCAGTGTGGCACTGTAGATGGTGCATATGAACCAAACCGTTAATTAAACCAGTTTCTTAATTTTCTCACTTGTAAGTTATCCAATCCCTTACAGTTCACACCTGCAGATCTGGCAGTTAATAAAGTTAAAAGAACTGAAGTGGAGGAAGAATCAGTTCAGTTTGTAAATCTCTTTTAGCTACAGTCTTCTTCATGGTTTGGACCTCATGATTTTACTTTCTTTTATGGTGTACTGAATAATTTGAATAAATGTCACGGTCTAATTTAAGAAAAGAAATGTACTGTCTGTGATAAATTTAAATGAATTTATAATTTATTAATTAATAATTTAAGTTGAATAAAAAAATTAACTGTATTTTAAATGTACTGTTAATACAGTACATTTAAAATACAGTTAATTCTTTTATTCAGCTTAAATTATTAATTATAATTTGTTATAAATTAAAATAACATTTTAAAGTGTTAATAACACTTCCCAGTTTTATTTTAATTCATAACAAATTATAATGAATTCAAACTAAAGTAAGCACTGTACTGAATTTAATCCAGAGTGCACTAGTAAATTCTAATGAAAGTAAACTAAACTGTACTGCCAATTTATAATGCATTTAGATTAAATTGAATAGCAAATTCTAATGAATTTAAACTAGAAAGTTATGATTTAAAGTGTACTAGCACATTATACCGATTTAAACTACAACATACTTGCAAATTATAATGAAATTAAACTAAAGTGTACTAGCAAGAAATACTGATTTAAAATAAAGTGCATGAGCAAATTATAATGAAATGACACTAAAGTGTTCTAGCAAATTATAATGAAATTAAACAAAATATACTAGCACATTATTACTACTGATTTAAACTAAAATATACTAGCACATTATAATGAAATTACACTAAAGTGCACTTGCACATTATACTGATATAAACTAAAACATACTAACAAATTAGTATAGTTAATATAGTTATAGTGAAATTAAATGAAATTGTACTTGCACATAATAATGAAACTATACTAAAGTGTACTAGCACAATATAATGAATCTAAACTAAAATGTAATGTGTCCAGACAGCGCATTATAATGAAATGACACTAAAGTGTACTAGCAAATTCTAATGAAATTAAACAAAATATACTAGCACATTATACTGATTTAAACTAAAATATACTAGCAAATTGTAATAGAATTAAACTAAAAAGTACTAATTACATTTAAACCAACCTGTACTAGTGAATTCTAATTCATTTAAAATAAGGCTAGTAACAAATTGCAATCAATTCATACTGGTTGCAAGAATGAATAGAATAGAATAGAATGCATTTAAAATTATGTGTGTTAATTAAAAAAGTAATGAATTTAAACAAAGGTGTTTACTATCAAACTTTGAACTTAAACTAACAAAAATAAAACAAATAAATCTCACAAATTATAATGCATTTAGACTGAAGTATACCAGCAAATTGTGAGAACTGCATTCTCGGAAATTTTCATCAAGCAGCCTGGGGCGAGCATTTCCACATGAATGGAAGCGCTGGAAGGAGTGCTTTGGTAAATAGGAGTATTTCAAATACAAGTCAGTCAGTTTAATCTCACAAATTCAATAAGCTCAGTGATGTGTCCAGGCAGAATTTACTGCTTCTTTTGACTGGCACATGAGACCATCTATGGATGTGAACGCACGCACGTACACACGCACGCACGTACATGCACACGCACACGCACACGCACACACACACACACACACACACACACACACACACACACACACACACACACACACACACACACACACACACTTTTTTCCTTTGGTTTAAAGACCAGCTTTGCCTTAACTACTGAACATTTTTGTAATTTTCTGCATTCTGCCTGCTGTACACTTAAGTCTTAAAAACACACAGCCATTTAGCTCATAAAGCCAGCAATCACACCAACTACTTTTCATCGCATTGTTCCTGGAAAAATCATTGCACTAACATTTTCACAGAAATCGACTGACTAAGAAAGCCCTAGATTTCAATGATGCAAAGGCCAGTAATGACAAAACAAAACTAATGGCACCATCTGTGATTCTGAGAAAAGGACTGCTTCTTCTGGCCAACCAAAAGCATACAACATGGATATACATGAACTATAAACATCATCTACAGTTTAACCTATGTTTTTGTACCCCACCCAAAATCCCTTTTCTCTTGGTAGAGTATTTTCTGGACTGTAGGTCTTTGTTTCTTTGATAACTTTTAAGCAAGAAAGCCTTTCCTCAACACAATATTTTCTATGATAAATGATACAACAGAGGTTTGCTAGCATACTGCTAGCAATATAGTAACATTGCATTTAAAAATAAACCATTAAAAACGTGTTGGTTAACAATCTTACATAATATCTACAAAAATTAATTGGAAAAAAAAATTAAAAAGAAAATCAGCCGATCCCTATATATAGAAATATATATTATGTATATTAAATATATACTGTATATAATTTATACTCTAAAATCGTAATTGTTGGGTTTTTTTTTTTTGTTATTTATACATTTTTAAATACTATAAAAAGCAACACTGCATTGTCCAGAAAATTGTTTTTTAATTGTTTTTGCTAAGGTGTTTACCTGCTCTTGTCAGTCACAGGTGGCCATGCCTGAAGGAGGAGCATGAGGTGCTGAAACTCCTCCCACTTTTGACTCAACTCCAGCAGCTCCAGGAAGAGAGAGTAACGCCGAGGCTCATCCTCAATATCCTTCATGTCACACTGAGAGAGAGAGAGAGAGAGAGAGAGAGAGAGAGAGAGAGAAGGAGACAACAGTAGAGACAGAGACAAAGAGAAATTGTAATTAATTTAAACATTATGTATGTAAGTGAGAAGACATACCCGTGCTTTTGTGTATGTAGACATATGTGTAAATAAGTGTAAACAAGAGTTGGAGGGAATGTGACTGACACTTTAATCATGTTGTGTTTCATATTTTTAACACATTTGAATTTGTTAGCATCAGGACAACATGACCTGTATCTGTGGTGGCTTCTGCTTCCTGACTTTCGGGATTTATTGAATGTTTGGGTATTGGTCTGCCATGCGAGTTTATTTTCAGTCTCACCTTGTAAGTAAGAGAATCGGAAGATTTCCCTAAAATCATGTATTGTAGTTAGATGTCAAATTATTAACAGTTAACTAAGCAAACACAAGCAAGTGATTAAACACAGTTCATTTACAGATAGGCGGTGGGATGAGTCTCGCTCTGTTATGTTTTGCATTTTTGATCGATGCTTGGCTGAGAACTGAAGTATAACTGCCGCAACACCTTCTTCATTTTTTTGCGGCTGCAATCAGGATTCTTGCCATTCTGAATTTTCACTTAAGTCATAAAACTAATCAGGCAAATGTAATCAGATACTAAACAAAATGGTCAATCAACTGTCTCACATCTTTATTTTCTCTTAGTCAGCGAATTACCATCAGTGTAGCAAATGAATCATGACATAGCTGAGCTCTGACTGGATCTCTCTGTATAGTTGTCCTGACAAATTACCTGTACAGATTGTCAATTACATTTTCTTAAAAAAAAAAAAAAAGTTCAAATATCTATTGCTACCATATTAACAAAAATATTTTAGATGGAGACACCAAAAAAAAAAAAACAAAAGGCATCAATGCAGGGAACATTTTTATGGCTTAAGCCCACGGCCCAAATATGTAGGCTAGAATCTGTAACAGCAAAACGCCAGATAATAATCGTTAAAATGCATTGACGTTAGTGTCATATTATAAGGTATTGCCACTTTGATACGTCTGCTAAACATTCCGAGAAGATGGACTTCAGGACAGGACAAAAAAGGAAAAAAAAGACGTGAAATAATGCAGCATAGGACAAAGAAAGAAGACGGAAGAATGATGTTTACTATGTAAGGGATAAAACATGATGGTGTGCTGGTATAAGAAACTAATCAATGGTGAGGTGGTGTACTGTGGCCTAACAGGAAGCAGATATACTGTTATGACCCCAATGTTGATTATTTTCCAATAACAGCATGACCTGAAGTGTTGTGTTCCTCTTATACCACTGTACTTTGCCTACAGTAAAAAATGTTTTAATTTAAAAAATTACACTTAATACATTTTATTTGTTTATAGTTCTGTTTAATATTGTGAATTTATGTTATCACTTACACTGTAACAGCTATAGCATCAGCCCCTCTTTTTACTTTCTTGAAGCCAATAAAACAAACAAACTTTCCTGTGTTGGAAATTCCAAAGTTTTAGCTTCACCTCTGACACTGGACTTCTTCCAAAAATAAATCAACGCCTCCTCCCAGAAAACTTCACAGTTTTAGCAATTCTGCATGCTTTGTTTTATTCGTTTATGCAGAGTATCCATCAGACAATTCCCTGTGTGTGATGTTATAGAAATTATATTATAGAAATTACAACATTTTAGAACGAGTGCATTAATATAAACCTTGCAACTGGAACTACTGTCAGAGCTGCTGAGAGAGAAAATTAATCACTACCTTCTAACCAATAATTCAGCAGCGCTGTGGTATGTAGTACGTTGTGGTGGTATGAAAAGATGGAAGAAGAACAGAAGACTAATGAAAGGAGGGGTGTATGTTGGTGTGGAGGGGGGAGGGTGGGTTCGGGGGTGTGGTGGGGGGTGAACGCTGATGAGATGGATTTGAAATGGCAGCACACCTGAGACCCGGAAGAACCTCATGCTGAAATGACACACTGATCAATGCAGGAGAAGCAGTGATTAAACAGGCAACACTGCAAGCACGCACCGACACACACACACACACAAAATGGAGCGCGAGAAGAGTATTCTACCCCTCTGGTGCTTTCTACGTTCCGGATTGCCGACAAAAAGA
The DNA here is from genome assembly GCA_023630585.1 of Cranoglanis bouderius. NCBI lineage: Eukaryota > Metazoa > Chordata > Actinopteri > Siluriformes > Cranoglanididae > Cranoglanis > Cranoglanis bouderius. Next base: position 13,152,614 of record CM042560.1, read on the forward strand.
GAAAAGGAGGAGGGAGAAAGTAATTAATTTCCCTTCCGAGCGACCCGGGCGCAATTTAACAGTTGAGGAAACATCTGATCGCTAAAGGGGAGAAGTGCAAAAGAGTGAGAGTGCAGCAGAGCACTTGCAGAAATAACTGAAAAGGCATCTGAATACTCGAATTGAGAGAGAGAGAGAGAGAGAGAGAGAGAGAGAGAGAGAGAGAGAGAGAGAGAGAGAGAGAGAGGAGCAGGAGCATACAATGAGAGCTTTGCATCAAGAACTATCACACACATTAGGAATGAGAAATGTAAAGCAAAGCATGTTTTCATCCTTGACTCTTAGATTTGGCTCACGCTGAAGTTGACTGTTGTAAAACAGTTTTATTCCTCTTACACCTCAGCCATTTGCTATAGATTCCTTTTTTAAAATTGATTTGTACTTTTTATCCATTTATATCCACCTACAGTTACGTTTAATGAAAGTTAGTTCCTGTTATCACTTACATTATCGCACCTATAAATGTTCAACCTTCCCCCCCCCCCTTTTAGACAACAAAAAAAATGCAGTTTGCCATCTTAATGAGAAACTAGAAAGCACAGTCTGCTGTCCTGAGGACTTCCCCGTGACCGAAAACGTATTTTGCATCTGAATGTTACAAAGTGCTGGAGACTCTTTACGTAAATGTTAAATTAACATCTCAATGATTATCAGCATGTCTTTAATCTGGAACACCCGTCATATACTGTACAGTTACCATCCAAGAGGATCGCTGCAGAGACACAAGGAAGTAACAATCCGAATGAAGGAATAATGATGGGTAGCATGGTATCAGTTATCAATTTACTATGGACTTTATATGGATTTAAAATGATGATTTCAGTGATCCACAATAATGTCTTAAAATCTGAATGGAAACCCGCACTGGCACCCTTGGTAAATATGAGGGTGTCATGGATATCAAACAATTGCAAACAAAAGACAGGTTTATCAAAAAAAAACAAACAAACAAACAAACAAAAAAAAACCTTTGTTAAATATAGGTGTGCAACAATTATTGGCACCCTTTTAGCCAAAAGGGTATCTTTGCCAAGATAACAGCTCTGAGTCTTCTCCTATAATGCCTGATGAGGTTGGGGAATACATGGCAAGGGATCTGAGACTATTCCTCCGTACAGAATCTATTTTTTCTCCATACAGAAATGTATTTTTCTCATATGAATTCATAGGGGTGCCAATAATTGCTGCACACCTATATTTAACAAAGATTATTATTATTATTTTTTGGATAAACCTGTGTTGTGTTTGATTTGTTTATAATTGATAATTGATATCCATGAGAACAGAATATTTTTGTAACAAAATATAAAAAGGTTAAACAATAAAGACAATTTTTCACAGTCTTCTTTGCTCATATTTACCAAGGGTGCCAATATTAGTGGAGGGCACTGCATAAATCTACTATAAAAACACCTTGACCTATTTGTGTCTAGAAGAGCATAAACACATTCCAATCTTTCCATCCTCTACGTTGAATGATTTAATAAACTTGCTTTAACACACCATCAAGTTACTTATTATGAGAGCACAAATGCCAAGCAAACAATGTAAAGCCACACTGTGTGTGTGTATACACACACGTATAGTCCTTTGCGAATCCAAAAAAGAATGAATAGCATTATGTTAAAAGTCCCTACAAACACCTTGTTCTCATAAAAAATAAACAAACAAACAAACAAATAAATAAATAAATAAAAAGTTTTGGTTTTTATTTGAGAAAGTCTAAATACTTCCTTTTGGTTCCTGTGGTAAAGGTTGGGGTTAGATTTAAGTGTAGCATGGTATTGATTAGCTACAGTAATCATTATATCAATGGAAGGTCCTTACAAGGATTGAAAAGAAGATGTGTGTGTGCTTTACATACCAACACTTTTCCTTTCATCACTGGCCCAGACTGGATTAATATGAAAATTAATTCCTACCAAATTAATTGGGCCAAATGGCATTTCTCATTTGCAGGAACTGTTGACAGCAGGTGAACATTTTCTTTATTTTTTTCCCATGAATTTTTTCCCCCCAAGAAGATCGTGGCACTGAAGTAAATGGATATAGCTGTAAAAGTGCCTCGTGCTGTGCTTTTCTTTTTTTTTCTTTTTTCTTTGAAGCATTGAATTTGTTAAGCAGAAATGTTTTTTTCTTTAATAGATCACAGAAAATGAGCAGGGTCTAGAAGGGCTGTTCAATTCCTCTGAAGGTTGTACTCAGTTTTAATCACTTAAAATGTTTAGCACTTGTATGCATTTGAATGATAATGTGATGATTATTTATAATACCACAGACAGCGTGAACAGTACCACTATTGCTCACTATGGATTTATATTACATAAACAATGCTGTTTTATCACAGACTGTAATGTTTCATATTTGTTTTTGAAATAGTTTTTCTCTTGCTAATATTAACCCACTGTTGTGTCTTTTGTGTCAACAACTTACTATTGATACTGACAAAGAAAAAAACCAACTTGGTTAATTCATTAGGACTGCAAGTAACGATTATTTTCATAATCGATTAGTCGGCCATTTATTTTTTCGATTAACCGATTAATATGATGGGGGGGGGGGGGCATTTATGCAACAAAATGTGATTACTTTAAAGAGGGGTGATTCTTTTTGACCCACTGTATGTGTGTATATTATATATATATATATATATATATATATATATATATAGTGAAGGAAAAAAGTATTTGATTTGTGCCAGAATTCATCTGGGCAGGATGTATTACAGTGAGGGAAAAAATTATTTGATCTCCTGCTGATTTTGTACGTTTGCCCACTGACAAAGGAATGATCAGTCTATAATTTTAATGGTAGGTGTATTTTAACACTGAGAGACAGAATAACAACAAAAAAAATCAGAAAAACGCATTTCAAAAAAAGTTATAAATAGATTTGCATTTTATTCAGTGAAATAAGTATTTGATCCCCTAACAATCAGCAAGATTTCTGGCTTCCAGGTGATTTTTACACAGGTAACGAGCTGAGATTAGGAGCACTCTCTTAAAGGGAGTGCTCCTAATCTCAGCTTGTTACCTGTATAAAAGACACCTGTCCACAGAAGCAATCAATAAATCAGATTCTAAACTCTCCACCATGGGAAAGACCAAAGAGCTGTCCAAGGATGTCAGGGACAAGACTGTAGACCTATACAAGGCTGGAAGGGGCTACAAGACCATCGCCAAGTAGCTTGGTGAGAAGGTGACAACAGTTGGTGCGAATATTCGCAAATGGAAGAAACACAAAATAACTGTCAGTCTCCCTCGGTCTGGGGCTCCATGCAAGATCTCACCTCGTGGAGTTTCAATGATCATGAGAACGGTGAGGAATCAGCCCAGAACTACACGGGAGGATCTTGTTAATGATCTCAAGGCAGCTGGGACCATAGTCACCAAGAAAACAATTGGTAACACACTACGCCGTGAAGGACTGAAATCCTGCAGCGCCCACAAGGTCCCCCTGCTCAAGAAAGCACATGTACAGGCCCGTCTGAAGTTTGCCTGAATGATTCAGAGGAGAACTGGGTGAAAGTGTTGTGGTCAGATGAGAACAAAATCGAGCTCTTTGGCATCAACTCAGCTCGCCGTGTTTGGAGGAGGAGGAATGCTGCCTATGACCCCAAGAACACCATCCCCACCGTCAAACATGGAGGTGGGAACATTATGCTTTGGGGTGTTTTTCTGTCTGTTGACAGGACAACTGCACCGCATCAAAGGGATGATGAACGGGGCCATGTACTGTCAAATCTTGGGTGAGAACCTCCTTCCCTCAGCCAGGGCATTGAAAATGGGTCGTGGATGGGTATTCCAGCATGACAATGACCCAAAACACACAGCCAAGGCAACAAAGGAGTGGCTCAAGAAGAAGCATATTAAGGTCCTGGAGTGACCTAGCCAGTCTCCAGACCTTAATCCCATAGAAAATCTGTGAAGGGAGCTGAAGGTTTGAGTTGCCAAACGTCAGCCTCGAGACCTTAATGACTTGGAGAGGATCTGCAAAGAGGAGTGGGACAAAATCCCTCCTGAGATGTGTGCAAACCTGGTGGCCAACTACAAGAAACGTCTGACCTCTGTGATTGCCAACAAGGGTTTTGCCACCAAGTACTAAGTCAAAGGGGTCAAATACTTATTTCACTCATTAAAATGCAAATCAATTTGTAACTTTTTTTTGAAATGCGTTTTTCTGGATTTTTTTGTTGTTACTGTCTCTCACTGTTAAAATACACCTACCATTAAAATTATAGACTGATCATTTCTTTGTCAGTGGGCAAACGTACAAAATCAGCAGGGGATCAGATACATTTTTCCCTCACTGTACACACACACATATATAAGTTAGTTTATGTTATATATAAGCATTTATACATTATTTTTTATGGATGCACAAAAAAGCACTGAATTAAACTACAGTCCTAAATGTATAATAAAAACTCACTTTCACTGCATCTTATGGTTTGTGTTACTCACTGCCTTTAGGCATATTGTTTTACTTCTGTTTTTCATTACTGTTTTAATTAGACATTACAGATCTTACTTGCACTACACTGTTTATCACCGAGTCTACATTGCAAGTGAGGAGCAGTGCGGCTTCGTTACTAATAGCTCACTTCCGTTATAATAAACGACAGAATTTACACTGCATCGCACAAATACAGCATATTATGATAATAAACTTTAATTAAACTAAACCTTTTAAGCAACTCACACCAGTTTCCCCAACCCCTTGCACAGTGGAGCATTTTGAATATAAACATAAGTTTGTGCTCGTGCATCACTGTTGTGCTTCCGTGCTAAACAAGCTCCACTTCATAAAGTTTGCAGTTTACAGTCTTCTTCACTACATTTAAAATAACATGGTCCCCTGCCATAGAGGACTTGGGTCGCTTTTTTCGTAAAAGGTAACGCTGACAAACAGTAAACTGAAGAACACTCTGGGTATTCTGCTAAAACTAGCAGCGTCGCATTAGGTGCGTATGCCATCATGCGCCATCGACTGGGACACGGCTTATACTTCCGGTTAGTAAAAAAAAAAGTTCCATTTGAGACGATACTACCCTTCTAAACTTCATACACTAGATGGTAGAGTACATAGTGCATAGTGTAAGTGTACAGTACGTCATTTGGGACACAACTTTAGTATTTACTCTTCAATGTGTGTTTTTGGAACAGAAGTAACGTAATGAGTAAACGTGCCCCATGCCACACGCAGACCAACTAATCAATGAGATTAGTTGACAACAATTTTCATAATCGATTATTATCGATTAGTTGTTGCAGCTCTATAATTTATACAGTACATCTATACGTCTTTAGAAGACATTATTTGAAGTGTAATAAGTGTATAAGTGTATTCCATTCGATCGCAATTTTGCTTCATAATTACAGTGACATGTTCCACATTGTTAATATCATTTGTCCATGTTTGACATAATGTATGCTGCCATGACTTTGAATACTGTCCCTGTTGACAAAACATGAAATAATTTTCCAGTTTTTGTGACAGGTACATCTTCAGTTCAGGGGCCCACAACTTGAACTCACTCAAAATGCTCATTATCAGGCTTATTTTATAGCTGATGCATGCTGTTAGTTGGCTGTGTTTGAAAATATGATTTAGTCAAGGTCCTGTTCCATGTGGTGTTTACGTAATTTCATCCACACCTCAGTATATAGAACAGGAATCTAAGTCTACAGTGGGTACTAACTCACTTAAATTGGACCGGGTGATGCTTTTCCAAGTCTTCAACTGTCCAGTTTGGTTGACCATGTGCGCATGATAGCCTCAGATTCCTGTTCTTGGCTGACAGGAGTGGAACCTGATGTGGTCTTCTACTGTTGCAGCCCATTCACCTCAAGGTTCAATGTGTTGTGCGTTCTGAGATGATTTTCTGCTCACCACGGTTGTAAAGAGTGGTTATTTGAGTTACTATATCCTTCCTGCCAGCTCGAACCAGTCTGGCCATTCTCTTCTGAGCTCTCTCATCAACAAGGTGTTTCCTCTCACTGTCATTGTCACTCACTTGGAGGTTTTTTGTTTTTTGCACCATTCTGTACTGCTGCCACATGATTGGCTGGTAATTGCATGAACAAGCAGCTGTTCCTATTAAAGTGTCCTGTGAGTGTATGTATCTCTATCACTTCATACAAGATTATTTTCGTTCCTCCAATCCAGTTCAAGTCTAAAATAATAGTTTGCTTTACTGTATATGCTCACTACCTAGGAAATATCACACGGATTATGTAACAGAGTTCTCAAAAGATTGTCATTTGAGATTTAGTCACAGCAAAAGAAAGCTTGCTTATTACATACATGTAAAACAAATGTGATTTTCCTTCCTCTCTGAATCAATAAATATTATAAAAGACCAGACATTCCTCGGGTAGTGAGTTTCGTTTTGACAGCTCTAGTTCGTCGGGAAAGTGGCCCAGCTCAGCATCGTCAACAAACAGGCAAAAAGAAAGAGGTACTTTTAATTTATTGCCTCCATTACTTCTCTCGGTCACACTACAACACCAACATAAAGCCAGAAGAAAATAGTTCATCAATAAAATAATGTCTCATGCTCATGATCTAAAAAAGAGCCAGGAGGAGAAGAGCTCCTCCGCTAGTGGAGTCATTCTTGCTGCTTCCGAGCATCCACCCACACCTAATCTGTGTGTGTCTGTGTGTGTGTGTGTGTGTGTGTGTGTGTGTGTACCACGACTGAATGAATTCTGATATGCTTCACTTAAAAACATCCACCCACTCCATGGCCTCCCCACCAAGTGGCTCCCTTATCTATCAGCTCTGACACACGCAAACACAAATACAACAAAAAGAACAACAACAAAAAAAGTCTATTGAAAGTGATTTTACATGTAAATCGTTCATTTCCAACAGCCATAGGTCTGTCTGGTCCTGTCACTGAACCTCAAATGCCGTTTGGTGTTTTATTAGGCTCAGAGCACAATGTAAGGTTCAAACTGTAAGCATATATAATGAATAAGAAGCTGTTCAGGATTTCGTGTGTTGCACGGCTGCCGAAATTAAGCTCAGGTGCATTCTGTTTCCACTGATAATCCTTGAGATACTTCTACAACCTGATTAAAGTTCAAGTGTGGTAAATTCAATAGATTGATCTGATACGCTGCTTATCTATATAAAGCCAGTGATAGTGACAATGACCGTGCATAACAGCACAAAAGAAAACAAAGTCATGGTGTCAAACTGTGTGCATGTATGTATATATAGTTGTATGCAAAATTTTTTGAAGTGAAAGACGTACCAAAACAACCACTGGTGCAAAATATTTACAAAAAATTGTAACTGTGGCATGTGCAAATGCTTGGATATTCTTTCAGCTGTAAAGTTTCAGAACTCAGAACTATTCAACTTGTTAGGACTCCAGTTCCAGTTTAGTTTTCAGTTTCCAGTTCACAGTTTCCACTGTCTGAAATGTCATAAAATGTGTGAAAGTCAAGACAAGATCTGGAAAACCAAGAAATCTCTCAGATGGAACTGTCTACAAAGCAAAATCCCCAAATGACACTAAAGACCCGCACAAGACTTAACACAAGAATGTTAGCTAAACTAGTGCTCTAGTTAGCAGTGTTGCTTGTACAAACATCATCTGCATGGAAGAGTCATCAGAACGAAAACCTTACCTGCAACCACATTACAAAAGCTGAATGTTTGCAGTATGCAAAACAACATCTACATAAGCCAGAGGCATTTTAGAACCATTGGCCACAATTACCAAAGATGTTTTTGGAGAAAAAAGGGAGCAGCATTTGATGAAAACAAATGTTGAATATAATAGCCTCTATTATGCTTTGGAGTCTAGTGGCACAGAAAACTTTTCACAGGTAGATGGAAGATAAAGATTAGCAAAATCTGGAAGCATATGTTACACAGTCAGTCAAGAAACTGAGACAGAAAAGGGAGTGGCGATCCCCACAACAGGACGATCCAAAAGATACCTCGCAATCCACCGTGAACTACTTCAAGAACAGCCCTCATAGTGCCCTGACTTGAATGTCATTGATATGCATATGTTAAACATGCTGTGCATACTTAAAAGTACACAAGATGATTGATACCGCAAAACACACACACACACACACAGACACACACACACACACACACACACACACACACACACACACACAGACACACACACACACACACACACACACTTTGTTCTATAATATTCCAAACTGCTGAGGGGCAAACCTGTGAAGCAAGAAAATGTCAGCAATCAGGAGAGAAACAGACAGAGAGAGAAAGGTGAGGACAGGAAGAGCTCCTGGGGCATAAACAGTCCCCTTCGCTCTTTTTCCATCATCGAAGCAGAATGGAGTGGAGGAGGAGAAGAAAAGTGAATCTCTTCATCAGCTGGTAAACAGCTGAGGGACACGGGCACAGATGGATGAAGCCACAACACTACTGAAAGAGAAATCAACACTGTCGGCTGCACTTAACTCCCACTTTACCCTGTGTGTGAGCGTGTGTGTGCGCACGTGTGTGTATGTGTGCGTGTGTGTCTCTGAGAGTTCCTGAGGATGAAATAAAGCATTGCAAAGTAGGAGTGGGACTTGGGGCTTTGAGAGTGTGTGAACTCGTTTCTGGAATGTAATGAGGTCGTACTGGGGCTGTGCTGCAACTCATTTGGTTATGAATGGGAGTGTGTGAGCTGTTCAGGCTTTTTTTTTTTTTGTTTCAAGTGTGTGTGTGTGAGTGTGTGTGTGTGTCTGAGAGAGAGAGAGAGAGGGAGAGAGAGAGAGAGAGAGTGTGTGTACTGGCATGTGCACAGAGGTCATACAGAATAGAAATGGGATTTGAACTCACTTCCGATCAGTAGCCCAACTTCTTAACCACTGAGCTACCACCGCCCTATGGCATTAAATATGAAACAAATGCATTACAATTAATTTTGCCCAATACATATCTTGTTTAAAACCAAGATTATTATGAATTAATTTTTTTGGTTGCTTTAAAGCTTTGTGTAAATACACATGATTGATAGTTAAATACACGCTTAGTAAAATGAGGGTTCCTCAAGTGTCACTGGATGTTTAACAGTTCTAGCTTTCCAGACAGGTTCTACTCAGGAACCTTTAAAAGATGCCCAATGGAACAAACTGATGAGTGCTAGATGGAGTCTTTATGTGTAGCTAGATGATCTACCAGGATCTAGTCCAGTTTCCCCCCCCCCCCAGTATATTTCATGATTTTTTTTTTCCTCAATACAAGCTTTATTCCGGTGGGACATGTGGGTGTGTATATTAAATGACGCACAGGTTCAGTGGAAAGTCAGTGATCTTCAACAAGGTAAAATTAAAGAGAATTGAGATTTTCCCCTTTTGAAGTCCACGCCTGTATGTCTTGGATACAGAATGTAAGTACGGAGGTGGAGAATGTACACTACACTACAAAAAAAAAACTGGCAAAGCTCAAAGATTTGGACATGATATTCTTTATAATCTAAAATTTACGTTGTTGACACACATGGAAGTTCCAAGATTTAGTAGGATACTAGGCCAAAAAAAAAAAAAAAAAAAATCTAAATCTAAATCCAAACTGCCTAAGGACGTTAACACTGGAGAAAAAGTGTAACTGTTGATACAGTGAAGTTTTCTGTGAGGAGATGTTTATTTAGCATGTTTATTTAGAAGGAGTCTCCAGTGTCAGTACTTTGTAACACTCAGAGGTAAAGCTGTTTTTAAATTCCCCATGAATCCAAAATTGAACTTTTGTGGCTTTTAGTATGAATATGTTAGGCTTAAGGTTATCTATAAGCTAGTGTGCTCCAAAACGATGACAAAATTCACATATAGAAGATATATGCATTCAAAATTGACAGTTTCTCTCTACCACCGATACGGATCAACAATTTTGATTACATCATTCTGCACTTCAGCTTCATCAAATGCTCTCTAGAATCTGAAGTGTCCCGCCACCGACATTATAAAAAAATCCATGGTACTAACTGTAAAGTACGGCTATACCTATTGGCTATTTAAATATGGGGAGGAGCCACTCAATATGTCCCGCCCTGACCTACTGTTTCAGTGGAAAGTACGTCAACACATCGAATAACACTGCGCCTTTCAAGGGACTTCACAGGAACTTTAAGTGCTCCAACACGGGAAAGTCTGCAGGATGTTGCGCTTTGTGGATTCTCAGTAACATGACAAGCTGTGCACTATTTTTGTCTTGTTAACTTCAGGAGAGAGAAAAGAAAAGACTGGTTATGGAACAACTGTTTATTATGCAGTTTTCTGTGATTGTTGTGGCCAAAAAGGCTTGATTTTGCTGCGGCTTTTTTCATAATTTGCGATGCAACTTTTTTTTGGCAGAAAACTACTAGAATTGCACGAAATAGTTTTGCACGGTCTTTCGCACACATCACACATCTTTCACATCACAGCTGTTGATCATTTTAACTCAAAATATTGAAAATACTGAATAAAGCATCAAACATTTCGGTATTGTATATTCCGTTTGTATAAGATAAATAAAAAATATAAAATATAACACCAGACTTATGAATGGTAGTGTATAAGCAGATTGAGCAGTATTTAACTGTCACATGTGCAGTTTGAATATTTCAGCACAATAAGGAATTCAGACAGGTTTATATATATATATATATATATATATATATATATATATATATATATATATATATATATATATATATATATATATATAAGTTTGGGTTAAGGTAGAAAGTGCTGACATGGTGTTTCTAGCCTTGAGGTCTTTGTTAAGGTCAGAGCAGCTTGTTCTTTTCCTGTTCTGGGCCAGCTGGGATGAAAGAACAATGGAGAGATGGAAAAGTGTGTGTGTGTGGGGGTGGGGGGGAATAGATCTGTGTGTGTGTGTGTGTGTGTGTGTGTGTGAGGCCCAGCCTTTAGAAGGAGCTCAGAAAAGTTCCCATTAATATTCCAGGGACCTGCTGCTCAAGTTCTACCGCTTCCTCTTACGCTATAGAGGTCATTTTTCCTTCGAGGAGAGAGATGATGAACTCATGTTGAAGGCAGGGCTGGAACAGCAAGATAACCATACAACCCAATATCACAGTTTGCAGTATAACACAATCTGCTTGCTTTATGACTAACATTTACAAAGAGGATGACATTAAAGGATTTATAACACTGAAGCTGCTAGAATATTTTAATAGGCTTGTAGTTTATCAAACCGATACTGCTTTCTCTGATTTGTGCTTGGTATGTTCTTTAATGGTGCGGTATGTAATTTTCCCAGCACTCTGCTACCTGCAAGGTGAACATGGAAGACATGGACATGCCATTTTCTTACCTATTACCATGCAGTGGAATGGTTATTCAACTTAGAATATCAAGTCGAGAACTCGGGCAAGGTGGATGCACACACCTGACATCACAACAATATGGCGGTGCGCACACACACACACACCCCATCAACAGTAAACAGAATTCCTTTTGCATTATTATGAGGAAGAAGGTGATTGAAATACATCAGTCTGGGAAGGGTTACAAAGCTATTTCAAAGGCTCTGGGACTCACAGTGAGAGCCATTATCTCCAAATGGAAAAACCTGGCACAGTAGTGAACCTTCCCAGAGGTGGCTGACCTTCCAAAATTCCTCTGAGAGCACAGCGACTACTCATCCAGCAAGTCACAAAAGAGCCAAGGACAGCATCAAAGGACCTACATGCCTCTCTTGCATCAATAAAGATCACTTTTCATTAAGGCTCATCTGAATTTTGCCAAAACACTCCTTGATGGTCCTCAAACTTTTTGGGAGAATGTTCTGTGGACTGATGAGTCAAAAGTGAAACGGTTTGGAAGACAGGGGTCCCGTTACATCTGGCATAAACCAAACACTAAATTCCACAAAAAGAACATCATATCTATGGTCAAGCATGGTGGTGGAAGTGTGATGGTGTGGGGATGCTTTGCTGCTTCAGAGCCTGGGCAACTTGCAATAATTGAGGGAAACATGAATTCTGCTCTCTACCAGAAAATCCTAAAGGAGAATGTCCAGTCTTCAGTCCATAAGTTGAAACTCAAGCACAAATCCAAAGCATAGGAGTAAGTCCTAGTCCTAGAAGTAAGTGAAAGACTGATCTCCAGTCATCAGAAGCGTTTGGCTGCAGTTATTGCTGCTAAAGGTGGCACAACCAGATTTAAAGTTTAAGGGGGCAATTTGTTTTTCACATTGGTGATAGGTGTTGGTTCACTGTTTTTTTGCTTAAATAAAAAATAAACAAATAAATAAAAACTGTATTATGTGTTTACTCAGGTTGCCTTTGTTTTATGTTGTATTTCGTTTGAAGATCTAAAACTATTTGGCATGAGATGCACACAAAAACAGAAGAAATAGTGCTGTCAAAAAAATACTTTTTCACAGCACTATATATAACAATTTACAATTTTTATGTATTAATGAATGACACTTCTTTTTAAAAAAATATTTTACATTTTTTAGGAACATTTAATGTTGTACATCAGCATAGCCCTATTAATTTTTATTAGCATTTACTGAACGGTACTTGGTGAGTGTTTATAGGGAAGTTCATCACTTTAAAAACCTTAACATGTTGCTGAGACATGAGCTCTATAAGCCTGTATCTAGGTTAGAGAGCTATTTCACCTCTGGAACGTTCCTCACACACTCTCATCTGACACAAATGCATTAAAACAGCAGTAAATATTTCAATATGCGAATAATAAATGCCACTTGTGTCAAGACCCCCAGTCAGTCAAGTTCATTAAGCATGAATTGCGAAGGTCATGTCATTAATATTCAAAGGATAGTGTTCAAGGAAGCATTCAAGAGAATTCCTTTGCCATTTTCTGAAGTGACATCATTCCAACACGCACTCTGATAAGAGCCTTTTAACATCACAACATGAACAAGAACCTGAAATTTCTGCCTAAATATTTGTTTGTTCAGTCCGAATAATGTATTCATATTCATTTACACCTGTAAATGTTAGAAGCACAGAGTTGTATAGAATGTCTTTGTATGCTGTAGCAATACAATTTCCCTTCATGGAACTAAGAGGCCCAAACCTGTTCCAGCATGACTGTGCACAAAGTGAGCTCCATGAAGGAGGACATGGTGTGTTACGGTTGGAGTGGAAGAACTCGAGTGTCCTGCACAGAGCCCTGATCACCCCACTGATCACCTTTGGGGTGAACTGGAACTGGAGTCTCCTCACCCAACATCAGTGCCTGACCTCAACCACAAGTACATATGAATGTGATTGTCAGGTGTTCACAAACTTTTGGCTGTATAGCGCAACAGCAAACATCCTCAGAGACTAAAAATGGCTCGGAGTGTGACGCAGAGTGTACGCAGCATCGATATGCACATCCTGCTCCTACAGCAACTTTTTATTTTGCATTCATCTGATACACACAATCAGAACAGTGGCTCAATGATGAAGAATGCTGATATAACGGCACAGTGAAATGAACTCCACTCTAAGTCTGGCAAGCTGTTTTTGTAGGTTTAGCTCGCAGGCTAACATGAGGTACGGTCCAATGGAGTGCAAAACTATTATAGAATGTCATTAAAAACCATGCGGCACACAGCTGTTCATGCACTGCTGGCCCATATTGACCGCTCGCCTATTCCACTAACCTCCAGCAAAATATGCGGGGGGGAGAGAGAGAGAGAGAGAGAGAGAGAGAGAGAGAGACAGAGAAAGAGAGGGGTGGGGGGGTGTAATAGTTTTAGGACATAATTTCCTAAAGGGAATAAAAGACATCAGGATACCGATAAAGTGATTAATGAAGATCACACGTGTGATAGGGGCATCGATGTAAATGAATCAATAATTTAAGTCATTTCCTGGATGTAACTGACCGTGGCTTCACTGCAGCAGTGAACAGTGTGTCTTAGTCTTAGTGACCACATTAAAGGAATAAAGATCAAAACGAAAAGATCTGTTTACTTCACATGCCTTTTCTTTTTACTTTTCTTTTTAATCCATTTTTCTTGTATTAGAGAGTTCACCTTCATTTGCTTTGTACCACTTTACTAGAAAATTAGGGAGACAAAAGATTTCAGGACGATATTGTGTGTGCTTGTGTGTGTGTGTATAAACACAGAAAGTGCCCCATTGGCCCTTGTCTATCATGGCCCCCTAATAATCTCCATCCCTGAATTGGCTACATCACTCTCCTCTCCACCAATAGCTGGTGTGTGGTGGGCGTTCTGGCGGACTATGGCTGCCGTCGTCCAGGTGGATGCTACACACTGGTGGCGGTTGAGGAGATTTACTATGACCATACTATGTAAAGCGCTTTGAGTGTCTAGAAAAGCACTATATAAATGTAACAAATTATTATAATTATTATTATTTACCTGGGAAGGGTTTGGGTTTGAGATCTAAAGATGGATATGAGACGAGAGTTTAGGATTTCAGCTTTTGCTTATGTGTTAAACAACATAAAACATAGAACCTTTTGTATCAGACCACCCCATTTTTAGACGAGCAAAAGTATGAGAACAGATACGTCTTGACGTAAATTAAAGTAAATAACACTTAATATTTGGTTGGATATCCCTTGCTTGAAATAATTGCATCAAGCTGGTGACTCACTGACCTCACCAAACTGTTCGTTTCTTCTTTTGTGATGCTTTTCCAGGCTTTTACTGCAGCCTCTTTCAGGGGGTTTCTCCCTTCAGTCTCTTCTTCAGGAGGTGAAATGCTGCTCAACTCGGTTAAGGTCTGTTGATTGACTTGGCCAGTCTAAAACCTTCCACTTTTCCCACTGATGAAGTCCTTTGTTGAGTTGGCAGTGTGTTTTGGATCATTGTCTTGCTGCATGATGAAGTTCCTCCCGATTAATTTCGATGCATTTCTCTGTAAATTGGCAGAAAAAATGTTCCTGTAAACTTCTGAATTCATTCTGCTGCTACTATTATGAGTTCCATCATCAATAAAGATTAGTGAGCCTGTTCCAGAAGCAGCCATGCAAGCCCAAACCATGTCACTACCTCCACTATGAGCTTATATGTTTTGGACCATGAGCAGATCCTTTCTTTCTCCACATTTCGGCCTTTCCATCACTTTGGTAGAGGTTAATATCTGTTCCAGAACTTTTGTGGCTCATCTCTGTATTGCTTTGTGAATTCCATTCTGGCTTTCTGATTCTTACTGCTGGGGCCTCCATGGATCGTACTTGTTTGTCCAGCACATCCCACAGGTGCTCGGTCAGATTGAGATCTGGGGAATTTGGAGGCCAAGTCAACACCTTGTATTCTTTGCCATGTTCCTCAAAGCATTCCTGAACATTTTTGCAGTGTGGCAGGGCACATCATCCTGCTGAAAGAGATGATTCTCACTGCTGATGAGTGGTTTGCATCTTGTGGTATGGCTCCTATATTTCTGCTCTTGAAGTCTTTTTCAAATGGTGGATTGTGATACCTTCACCCCTGCCCTGTGAAGGTTGTTGTTGATGTCACTGACTGTTGCTTTTGGGTTTTTCTTCACAGCTCTCACAGTGAAAGGTTTGAACAGTGGGAGTGCATGTGTTTGTTGAAATAGTTACTATAAGACTATAAGTTGCTCTAAGCTTAGATTTGGTGTACATATAAGACTAGACGATGCTACGAGTACATAATTAGAGGGATCCATATCGGCCTTTTTTCAACATCCAGTAATTTTTCTTTCATTCTGTGTACAGTATAAACATTTTCTAGTAATCTGTATGCCTGCCCTTACCGCTAGCCTATTTCACATCCTCGGTATAGCTTTTGGATCCTTTCATTCAATATTCACCAGCAATCCTTCTGTTAAATTGCTTGTCCAATCTTTACCCATTTCTCTCGACATATTTGTTGTTCTTCAGCTCTTCTTCGGCTCAGCTTTATGTCATGGCAAAATGACTTTTCACACGACTTTTCTGTTGATTCTTTATGTTTTGTATGGTTGTGCTCTTGCAGGACTCCTGTACTTGAGTTTTGTTTTTTTTCCCCTGATAAATTATAAAGAGGGATGGAGGGTTTATGGCAACATAGACAGCTTATAATTCCTTAATATACTGTAGCAGATGGATGACAGTTCCAGTAGACTAAAATACGCAGTGTGAGATAAGCGAGACTACATGGTGTTTAGGGCTGAAATCCTGTATCGAGGGAACACGAAGAAGGACAAGATAGAGCTGAGACACGCACACACCTATGGGATAGCGGTGATAGGAACATGGTGATAAGAGGTGATTTGATACAAACAAGTTATAATTCCCTGAGAAACTAGATGGATGTTGGACAGACCGGAGATCAGACTGCAACGAGTTGACTTTCTTTTCATAATGCGCAAAAAGACACACAGTATTTTATTGGTCTGATTATTTCCCCTCTGCTGCCTCACTTTTTCATAAACCATAACACAAACCATTCACTCACTCATTCATTCATTAGTCCATCCATTCAGTTGTTCATTCACTTACAATTATTCATTTGTGCCATTTCATCTATCTGTTTCTTTCATCAATCCATTTGATTAGTTCATTAATAGCATCCAATTAATTAATCCAATCAATCCACCCATCCATTTAATTATCAATCTATTCATTCAAGTAATTCAATGCATGCACCCCCCATCCAACCTATTCATTAATTCCATCCACCCATCCTATTAATTAACTCCAGCAATCCACCCATTCTTTTAGCTATCCATCCATCCAACCTATTAATTCATTTCATCCACTCATTGTATATCATCTACCCATTTCTCCAATTTGGCAAATAATTGCATCCATCCAACCTCTTGTCTATCCATCTATCCATCCATCCATCCATCCATCCATCCATCCATCCACCCAATTAATTTATTTCATTCATCCATCCACCTACCCATCCTATTATTTAACTCCATAAACCCACACATCCTTTCAATTGTCATCCATCTTATTAACTAATTTCATAATTTCATAATTCCACCCATACACCCTTTTCTCCATTTATTCAATTAATTCCATCCATCCATCCATCCCTCCCTCCTTCTCTCCAATCCTCATTTCATTTCAGCATGGAAATCCATATATCAAGCAGTCATATTAATCAACCGATCATCATCATCAATCATCAACACCATGAACGCTTGGTCACTATGTTTTGCTGTGTCTGCTAATCCACGTTCATAATAAGCATTCATTTTGCAGACTAGCGTTCCTTTCTTTTTACCAGTAATTGAGTAAAGCATACAAATTCTAAGTACAAACTGAATAATAAATGAACAAAACATTCTACACAAAAAGCAGCTTGCTTGGGTTAAACTGAGTGCATTACATGGTCAAGCTCTTAAAAATAGCACAGTGTGAACATGATGGATGACTTAGAACAATAACTTCATGTTGCTGTTGGAAGAAAGTGCCTTAAATGTGTGCTTTAAGTCTCATCTTGAATTTCTTCTCTTCTGGTAAGGTAGGATTGTAATTTTGTGTACTGTAACTTAAAGCCTAGCTGAATCTAGAGTCATAGCTGTTGCTGTTATTGTTGTTGTTTAGCACAGTTGATTGCCTAGTTAGCACAGTTGATTGGCTAGTCTTTGTCTATAGTGTTTAATCAGTATAGTGTCAGTCTACCTTAAGGTGTGAATTGTGGGCAGGGCTAAGTGATATATATTGAAGGTGTTCCACTACGACTGTAGCGGTTTGTTTGCAGAACTCTCTTTGAATAACTGGTTCTTTGAAAACTGACTCTTTCCCCTAGGAAATTAACCCTACTATGCTTTATGTTTAGTCATGTGCTTCACTCATATTGCTGTTGTCTCCCCTCACAGGCCCAGGCGCTTTCACCCACAAAGCAGAGGACGCTCTTCCAGCAATCTCATCTACCCTCCTCTGTTGTCTCAATCTCAAACAGTGGTGGTAGCTGGGCTCTGGAATTGCCAGTCTGCTGTGAAGAAAGCAGATTTCATCCCAGCTTTATCCATCCACTACTGTTTGGATTTCCTGGCACTCACTGAGACCTGGATTTCACCACAGAATTCTGCCACACCTGCTGCTTTAGCCTCTGCCTATGCCTTCTCTCATACACCACGAGAAACGGGCAGAGGTGGTGGCACAGGTCTTTTGTTGGCTCGGAGATGGTGTTTCACACCTCTCCCTATGTCTCATTTAACCATCTCTTCCTTTGAATTTCATGCAGTTTCAGTCACCTCTCCAATCAACCTCTTTATTGTTGTCATTTATCGTCCTCCTGGTCCACTGGGTAACTTCCTGGATGAGATGGATACGCTACTTAGTTCCATCCCTACCGGTGACACTCCTCTGACTGTCCTTGGCGACTTCAACCTTCCGTCTGAGAAACTTCACTCCTCCTGCCTTCTGCCTCTTATGGACTCCTTCGCACTGACCTTCAACAGTTCTCCTCCCACTCACAAAGGAGGAAATGTCTTGGATCTCGTCTTCACTCATCCTTCTACAGCCATGAACATGACCACCACCCCACTTCACACCTCTGATCATCACCTGGTATCGTTCAGTCTTTTTCTTCCTATTTCTTCCAAATTTCGCTACCAACACCTTTCTGTAACCCGTCAGAACCTCCACTCTGTCCCCCCTTCATCTGTAGCTTCTTGCACCCTTTCATCTCTCCCTGACCCTGATTCCTTTTCTTCTCTACACTTAGACTCAGCCACTGACACTTTCTTATCCTCTCTCTCCTCAACCATGGATCATCTTTGTCCTCTGTTTACCAAATCTAGGAAGACTTCTTGCCCTGCTCCTTGGCTGTCGGACATGTTGCGCAGCTGTAGAAGAGAACTGAGATCAGCAGAGAGAAGGTGGAGGAAAACGCATCTTGACTCAGATCTTGCCTCTTTCCGCGCTCTCTTGTCTCAGTTCTCATTGGATGTGACTTCTGTCAAGACGGCCTTCTACAAGGAAAAGCTTGAAGCTTCTGCCAAAGATCCTCGCAAGCTCCACAACATCTTCTCATCACTTCTCAACCCTCCAGCTTCACCTGCTTCTTCCTCGCTGTCTGCAGATGACTTTGCCTCCTTCTATGATGAGAAGATTAAGGAAATCTGCAAGACCTTCACCTCTACTCAGACTAATTCTATTCTCACACAGGTCTCTCCTCCTTCTCTGTCACATTTCTCTGTCTCTCCTCCTTCTCCGTCACATTTTTCTACCCTAGCAACACAAGAGATTCAAGAAGTCATCCTGTCCTGCAACCCTACCACCTGCCCACTGGATCCAATTCCCTCCACATTACTCCAGACCATCCTGCCAGACCTTCTGCCCTTCATCTCTACAATCATCAATGGTTCCCTGTCATCTGGCCAAGTTCCGGCTTCCTTCAAGAAAGCACGGGTTACTCCCATCCTGAAGAAGCCTACACTGGATCCCTCTGACATCAGCAACTACAGACCAGTATCACTTCTCTCTTTCCTTTCTAAAATACTTGAACGCTCCGTATATAATCAACTGTCTCTATATCTCTTACAGATCCACCTTCAAGATCCATATCAGTCTGGCTTTAAAGCAGTACACTCCACAGAGACTGCCCTCTTGGCCGTCACTGAAAAACTTCATGCTGCCAGATCAGCCAAACTGTCCGCTGTCCTCATCCTGCTTGACCTGTCTGCTGCATTTGACACAGTCAACCACAAGATTCTCCTGACTACCCTCAAGAGTCTTGGAATTTGCGGCGCAGCATGGCAATGGTTTGTTTCATACCTGCAAGGTCGTTCATATCAGGTATCATGGGGGGGATCAACATCTGCACCTCGCAGACTCTCTACTGGTGTCCCACAAGGCTCAGTACTTGGTCCTCTCCTCTTTTCCTTCTATACCCACTCTCTTGGCAAAGTCATCTCCTCACATGGGTTCTCTTACCATTGTTATGCTGATGATACTCAACTTATCTTTTCCTTCCCTCCTTCAGACACCACTGCTTCTGCCCGGATTACAGCATGTCTGATGGACATTTCATCGTGGATGGCAGCTCATCAGCTGAAACTCAACCCCAGCAAAACTGAACTGCTCTTCATCCGAGGAGATTCGTCCCCATGCCAGGATCTCATGATCTCCTTGGACCCCCATGATCTCTCCTTCAACTACTGCTCGTAACCTTGGGGTAATCGTGGACAATCAACTGTCCTTTTCATCACATATTACTAATCTAACACGGTCCTGTCGGTTTATCCTTTACAACATTAGAAGGATTCGTCTATTTCTAACAATACAGGCCACTCAGTTGCTTGTGCAGTCTCTTGTCACTTCCAGACTAGACTACTGCAACTCGCTCCTGGCAGGTCTACCTTTGAGTGCCACCCATCCTCTACAGATGATCCAGAATGCAGCTGCACGACTTGTTTTCAACCTCCCTAAGTTCTCTCACACCACCCCATTGCTGCGCTCCCTTCACTGGCTTCCAGTAGCTGCACGCATCAGATTCAAAACATTGATGCTTGCCTACAAAGCCAAAAGTGTAACAGCACCCTCTTATCTTAGAGCTCTCATCACCCCACGCACCGCACCACGCTCCCTCAGGTCAACAAGCACTGCTCGACTGGTCCCACCCTCTCTTAGGATGCAAGGTAGATCTGCCTCACGACTTTTCTCTGTTCTGGCACCAAGGTGGTGGAATGAACTTCTCATCAATGTCAGAACAGCTGAGTCACTGGCTATCTTCAAGAAACGCCTAAAGACATACCTCTTTCTTAAATACTTACCCCTTGATAATTAGTGTTTTCTTCTTCAAAAAAAAACAAAGAAAAAAAAAACAAAGAAAAAAAAAAACAAAACAAAAAAAAAAACCTCCTAACAGTTGCGTGTTCAGTGCACTTCGTTGTAGTCGTACGAACCAGAAATGAAGTATTCACTGATGGAGAATTTAAAGCACTCTTGTACGTCGCTCTGGATAAGGGCGTCTGCTAAATGCTATAAATGTAAATGTAAATGTGAATGGCAGAAAGCATTATAGAGCAGTATAGAGAGAGTCAGATTGGAGCAGAGGACAAAAAAATACGAAAAATGGCTGAAGAGTGGGAGATGGAGTGTCAGTAGTGAAAGTGAAGAGCAAGATATACATGCAGACACACTCTCTCTCTCTCTCTCTGTGTGTGTGTGTGTGTGTGTGTGTGTGTGTGTGTGTGTGTGTGTGTGTGTGTGTGTGCGCGCGAGCACGCTAATGGAACTATACTGCTTCGTTCTCCGATACACACACTAAACTAAACAATCTGCACACAAAAACAGGTGACTGAACACAACCTCAGGATCGTGAGTAAGCTATTAAATCAAGGACACACAGCACAGGCAATAACAAACAAACACATTGACAATGAAGATTGCCACTAGGAGCAATCAGCTGCTCTGTGATCACTGAGCAGTCAAAGAATGAGTGCGTGCGCGCACACACACACACACACACACACGGTGTAAAGACATAAACAGTACTTCACTAAGTGGCCATATTAAAGCCAGTGTCCAACAGGGGAGCAGGGGACTTTGTTTTAATGACCACATTAGCTCCAGTCATTGAGCTTGTCAGTGGTTAAACACACACACACACACACACACACACACACACACACACACACACACACACACACACAACACACTGACAGCTTCCTAAAATGACAAACAGCCTCAGATTATGAAGTCAGGGGACCATGGTAACTGCAATGCTTGGCGTCTAATCCCAACACTCTCCCCAACACACACACACACAACCCAGTTAGTCACTGTTTACTCAGACTAATTACACCAGCAACACCTTCAGTGAATAAGTCAGACAGAAGCACTAGCTACGGCCAAATTGTGATTTTCCACTCAGATAGACAGGAAGTCCCTCATTTGCCCAGTGAAGATGAAAACAATGTGGCATTTCGTCACAGTGATGCTAAACACAAATGAGCAAATTTAAGATACACTGCCCATGTGCCTGAAAAGGCCACAATTTAAATGCCATTCGCGTATACAAGAGTGTGTGCGCAAGAGTGTTTGAGTTAGGGCCAAGGTGGCTGAAGTTGTGCCAGAAAGAGTGTGTGATTTATGAGCTCTTTCTTACACTGTTATATCAATAGCTGACCTTCTGATAGAGGAGATCGGGGTGAGCCATCACGAACAGCATCAGTGCTTGAAATAAGAGTTCGATAGAGATGAGCAGTCACAGAATAATTGTTGCTTGGGGGGTTAAAAAAAATAGTCTAGTTGGTGAAAATCCAGTAAACTGATCAGGGAGTTGAAATCATAGTAAAAAGTCAGTCTATTAGGGGTTGAACAGTGTCCAGGTGATTAAAGGAAATAAATAAACCTTAAAGAAAAAAACCTTAAAAAAAAAAAAAAAAGTTAAAAAAAGCCCTTTAATCAAGTAGATAAAACTCAAGGATACATATGTTATTGCCAGTAAAATGGGGTAAACCCTGAATTAATTGGCTGAATTTTTTTTTAAATCTTTGCATTCTTACCGAAGTGGTGCCATTTTGTATTGGGGGAATAACTGCCAAGCTTGTGAGACATGCAGGGAAATCTTCCATTATTTAAATATGTCAGCCATGTGTCAGGAAAACATAGATGGACTTCAATATTTTATTTAGAATAAAAATGAAAGATCTATCTCTGTTTAAAAGTTACTCATGATGGTAATATCTGGCATGTTTTCAGGCTTTGAAAATGATTAGGTTGTGTTGGAAGGGTATGAAATAGATCCTTAAAAGTAATACTTTTTTCAGCTAGAGGCCCTAGATTTACACCGGCCATCAATACTATATCAACACTACATTTACGGCATTTGGCAGATGCCCTTATCCAGACCGACTTACAGTTATCTCATTTATACAACTCAGCAGTTGAGGGTTAAGGGCCTTGCTCAAGAGCCCAGCAGTGGCAGCTTGCTGGGATTTGAACTCATGACCTTCTGATCAGTAGGCCAACATCTTAACCACTGAGGTACACTGCCACACTAGCACTGTTTACTAGCAAACTTCCAGCGAAACAGTAGTAAAAAAAAACAAAAACAAACATCAAATCAGCCACATCCAATCAGATGTTGTAACTGTTATTCTTTTTTTGTTAAAAAAAAAAAAAAAAGTTATAATCACAATACTGGCGATACCTCAGAAAAGGTTTTGGTAAAATAATTTATCACAATAATGATATTCTATTACCCTCATGGTGTCTGAGATAGTGAGGCTGTTATGTCTGTGCATTGGTGCTTAGACTAATGTGTTGAATATTAACACCATCTGTGTAAGGGAGAAACAAATCCCACAGTAACTGTGGTGAGAATTAATATCATTACACCTTTACCAGCATCCTGTTTCACATAAGAATCATAGTCGTGGGTGTGTGTGAGTGCGTTATATAAAGTCAGTTGCACTTGTTATGGGATAAAGATGGTAATTTGATCATTACTGTTTGTTCAAATTAATTTCGCTAAACATACAGTCAGGCAATCATCCACTGACTAGGTTTCAGCCTGACGACATGTTTTAGCTCACAGCCATTTCTCCATCACTAACACAATAAAACTGATTATAGAGAACCATGAGAGAAAACCATCAAAAAATTGAGCATCCTAAAGCTCAGTGATGGACTAAGTTTGAGAAACAAAATGAACAATAGCTAAAACAAGGGATAGGGAAAGAAAGAGACAAAAAAGTCGATCAGTCAAGTACCGAGTATACACAGATCAGCCAGAACATTAAAACCACTGACAGGTGAAGTGAATAACATCGATTATCTTATTACAACGGCACCTGTCAAGGGGTGGGATATATTAGGCAGCAAATGAATAGTCAGTTCTCGAAGTTGATGTGTTGGAAGCAGGAAAAATGAGCAAGCGTAAGGATCTGAGCGACTTTGACCATGGCCAGATTGTGATGGCTAGACGACTGGGTCAGAGCATCTTCAAAAGCGCAGTGGTTAGCACCTACCAAAAGTGGTCCAAGGAAGGACAACTGGTGAACCAGCGACAAGGTCATGGGTCCAAGGCTCACTGATTCGTGTGGGGAGTGAAGGCAGGCTGGTCCGATCTCACAGAAGAGCTACTGAAGCACAAATTGCTGAAAAAAAAAAATAATGCTGGCAATGATAGAAAGGTGTCAGAACACACAGTGCATCACAGCTTGCTGCGTATGGGGCTGTGTAGCTGCAGACCGGTCAGAGTGCCCATGCTAACCCCTGTTCACCACCGAAAGCACCTACAATGGGCACATGAGCATCAGAACCTTGGGTCCTGGCATTCATGTGGATGTTACTTTATCTCATACCACCTACCTAAACACTGTGGCAGACCAAGTACACCCTTTAAAGGCAATGGTATTCCCTAATGGCAGTGGCCTCTTTCAGCAGGATAATGTGCTCTGCCACACTGCAAAAAATGTTCAGGAATGCTTTGAGGAACATGACAACAAGAGCTCAAGGTGTTGACTTGTCCTCCAAATTCCCCAGATCTCAATCTGATCGAGCACCTGTGGAATGTGCTGGACAAACAAGTATGATCCATGGAGGCCCCAGCAGTAAGAATCAGAAAGCCAGATTGGAAGTCGCAAAGAAATACAGAGATGAGCCACAAAAGTTCTGGAACCAAGATTAACCTCTGCAAAAGTGATGGAAAGGCCAAAGTGTGGAGAAAGAAAGGATCTGATCATGATCCAAAACATACAAGCTCATATGTGAAACATGGTGGAGGTGGTGTCATGGCTTGGGCCTGCATGGCTGCTTCTGGAACAGGCTCACTAATCTTTATTGGTGATGGAACTCATGGTGGTAGCAGCAGAATGAATTCAGAAGTTTACAGGAACATTTTGTCTGCCAATTTACAGAGAAATGCATCCAAATTAATCAGGAGGAACTTCATCATGCAGCAAGACCAAAACACACTGCCAACTCAACAAAGGACAAGTTGATCACCAGACCATAACCCAATTGAGCAGCATTTCACCTCCTGAAGAGGAGACTGAAGGGAGAAACCCCCTGAAACAAACAACAACTGAAAGAGGCTACAGTAAAAGCCTGGAAAAGCAACACAAAAGAAGAAACCAACAGTTTGGTGAGGTCAGTGGATTACTGGCTTGATGCAGTTATTGCAAGCAAGGGATGTGCAACTAAATATTAAGAGTTATGTATCAGGAAATGAAAGCTGAAATTCTGATCTATCGTCTCATATTCATCTTTTTCTCTCAAACCCAAATGTCCTCAGTGTTTAGTGTCTTTGCTGTTAGCAACTTTAATCAAATGCAACATAAGTGCAAACTTTTTTTGGACTGATATTAACAAAAAAAGTTTGTATTTTAAAATTATCACACTGCATTAGCTTTTGATAAGTGGTAAGTGTGTAGCAGATTGAGACTGTTGGACACTCCTGCATACGAGCGAGTGCCAAATCTACACTGCAGCTCGAGGGAAAGATTCCAGGTGCAGGGAATTTGATGATTAGTTTGAAGATACAGAAAATGGAACTGTTTGTCACAAAGATATAAAAAACCTGGAGGCATCAACACACACACAGGGTGAAGACTTGGGTGAAGACACACACTTCCTGTGGCTCGACCCTGGCAATCAGTGCAGTGCATGCTGGGATTAGCACCATTTAAAAACATGCCTGCTCCCATAATGACTGAATGCATGTTCCACACACACACACACACACACACACACACACACACACACACACACACACACACACACACACACACACACACACACACACACACCTCTGACTGTGCATTATTGCTTTCCTTTCATTTTGTCATCTAATAACACATTGTGAAGTAGAAAGAGACCGAGTTATGTGCTCTATTCACTCTCTTTCTTTCTTTCTCCCTCTGTTCCTTTCATTCTTTCTTTCTCACGCTCTTTTTTGTTTATTTCTTTCTCTCTCTCAAGATCTGTGTGTCAACAGGTAGGTTAATTTCCACTGACACTAAATTTTTTTATTCTTTTTTTCCCCCCCTCTCTCTCGTTCTTTATTTCTGTTTCTCTCTCTCAAGATCTATGTGACAATAGGCAGGGTAATCTCTCTCTCTCTCTCTCTCTCTCATTCTTTATCTCTTTCTCTCTCAATATCTATACAACAACAGGTAGGTTAATTTAAATTGACGTTAAAAGTTTCTTTCTTTCTTTGAGATATTCTCTCTCTCGCTCTCTTTCTCTCTCATTTTCAGATGAATTTGGGGAAACCACTTGAAGCATTCGTTGTGTTGAACTATTTCAATTGCTTTAGTTTGATTTGTTCATTGCAAACAGATGAGAGTCAGTAAATTTTAACAATAAACCTGATTTGCAATGGGGGTTGAACAATTGTATATGAAAACAGGTAATTTAATCTAAATTAACCTATTAATATATTAAAAGTTTTCTATCATCCTCTCTCTTTCACCTTTTCCTTCTTTATTGATCCTTGTGACTACAGGTAGGTTAATGCAGATTAACATATTACAAGTTCTCTCTCTCTCTCTCTCTCCTTCTGTTTATGTCTCTTTCTTTCAAACCAGAGTAAATAATTCCTTTACAGCAAGCTGAATAGTTGCTATAATAATTACAAAAAAAAGAAAAATTATATTACATTACTGAGATGTAACGAAACGATATAAAAGAAAAAAAAAAAAAAGAAGACTCTTATTAAGAAGTGTTCCCATACAGTACATGCACGCTCCCTTTAAGACTTACAAGTCGGGTTTAAAGGTTGCAAATCATCAATCCATTTAAGAATCGAGCGCTGAACCCAATTAAGCGACAATCAAACACCCGCCAGCAGTGGCATAAACAAAAGGTCGTTTACATTATCGAGATTCAGCAAATTAAACAGTTACTGAGTCGAGCATGTCAGCTAAACACACACAGGAGGAGCTGAATGTACAGGATTAACCGAACATACCGATTTTCTCCATAATTTAGTCATGACTAATTCCCGTCCATCAGGAAGGCTATCACGTGCTTCCTCCGAGACACGTGAAGCCAGCCACCCACATCTTTCCGAACTGCTGCTCATGCAACATCCCTGAGTCTGGTCAACACCTAAAATAACAATAACTTTGTCTATATACTATAATGTCTAAAATCTAAATACTTACGAACCTGACTGTATGTGATGGCAGGTAGGTTAATTTTTTAATTAGAGAGAGAGAGAGAGAGAGAGAGAGAGAGAGAGAGAGAGACAGAGAGAGAGAGACAGAGAGAGTGTGTGTGTGTGTGTACCTCTCGGCTGGGCCAGCAGGCTTTGAGAACTGCCTGGCTCCTAAACAGCACCAGTAGACGGACGTCCTGCTCGCTGAGGCTGAAGGAATGTTCCAGAATCTGCAGCACCTCGATCCTTACTCGCACAGGCTTCGAGTCATCCCCACAGAACGGCCGTAACCATGCCAACAGGTCCTCCGATGACACTGCATGTCCCCTGGGGATGACACAGACAGGACACGCTTATATACACAGCGCTTACCTTGAAGCCCACATCAAATTTTTATAAACCTCCCAAAAAGAAAGTCGGGGAAACCACAGAGACGAAATGTTTCTGTCTCGTCATCAGGAAAAATAAATATTTAAGCTAGTGTCATTTCAAGACAGATTGAAGATCATTACAAGGAATTACAAACTGCATTTTGTCCGGCAGGATAAAATATCGCTCAGAGCCTCACACAGGCGGCACAGAGCTTTGCTGAAGGCAGAATAAAAAGCCAATTTCAAGGCAATTAATGATGAACAAAAATAAATAAATAATAAAAAAAAGTCATGCAGGTGAATTTGACACAATTAGCAAAAGTGAAATTACTTTTGGTTTCCAGACCAATAAAAGGCTGTTTGTTCCAGTGTTTGAAATGTTATCTATAAGGCTCTGATGCTACATCACAAGCACCCATAGTATCAGGAATAGACTAGAAGTTACAATTGTAAGTATAAATCATGAATTTTTGAGACAAGTAGATGAAACGCGGGGGCGGTAGATCACTGAGAGGCTCCTACAGCAGCTAAATCTGATAATAAATCTTCTATAATGCAGTTTTATACCACAACAATGTCAGCTTCTCGATTCTGATTGATCAGAAGGTGTTGATTAAATTTCAATAACAGCAGAAAATACGTTATGGTTTCTCTAGTAACAGCTAATTCACAGGGATTTTTTATAGCGGACATGCCAGATCATAAACTGATTGAAAATGTGTGTAATTGTTAATATGGTGACATCTTTTGTGTTTGATTTAGAATTTGTGGAAGGAGTCTCCAGTGTCAGCACTTTGTAACAGTTTCAGGAACTTGTTTCACAGACCTTCCAAATCATTAATATAACCCTAAATGGGTTTAGGTGTTTTAACTCGTCAGCTTTGGCAAATCGCTGTGGTATAAAAGGAATAAAACACTTCCGGACATGCTGTTATATTACATAAGCAAGAAAATATTACACAGTGGATTGTGATTGATAATCACATACATATATATATATATATACATATATATATATATACATATATATATATATATATATATATATACATATATATATATGTGTGTGTGTGTGTGTGTGTGTGTGTGTGTGCGTGTGTATGCATGTTTAAACAATATTTTGTGGTGTCAGTGGTGGATGTGTTGTGAAGATTCGTTGGGTTCTAGAGGAGAACTGCTTCAGCATCAGCAGATCCACTTACCCGCCTTGAACATCATCTTGCACTGCCTTCACGATGCCTTCCAGAACTTTCAGTGGGTCTGCGTAATCCTTCAGGATGGCCTCATCACCGCTACACACACACACACACACACACACACACACACACACACACACACACAGTTATAATGTAATTCACTCACTTGGCCTTTGAGCTAGCAGGCACATGGGATATAATACAGATCAGAGATTTTCACATTCAGCTCTCTGACACTGCTGAAACTCTCAGCCACCTCTCAACTGTTTGGTTTTGGATTTGTGCTTTAGACCATCATGACTTTGTACTCCTACACGTGATGTAATTCTCACAACACATCACTTTGTATTTACGGTCGATAAAGGCGTCTCAGGTCATGTTTGCGATTTCTGCAAAAGTCTTGTTTTTTCCCCCCTCATACTCCTTGATATCAACAGCATTCCTCCCCAGCTCTCCTCTTAACACTATTTTATATATAATGCTCTGTCCAGCTTTCTACAGGGATGTCATTTTGCACAGAAATTGGTGTTTAGGAATAACAATGGATTAATCTTGAAAAACAACATAACTACAGCCCCTCAGACCACAAGCTGTTTTAACCAACCACTGAATACACTATACGAGTTATTTTACTTTATTATTATTCCTTTAATCATTTGTTCGGCAAAATCCCATCCTCTAGCTAGCTCTGTCCTACCACATGACAGATGCTAAACTGAGGGAGGATGAAGACTAGCATGTTCTTCCACTGAGAAGCATGAAGCACCTTTTCCAACTGCTCCTCATGCAAGTCACGGGGCAGCTGAAGACACTTCGAGGAAAGCGAAGTCTCGACCCTCTCCCGCATACATGAGCTCACAGATTCCCATGATTAGTTAGCGTTTGTCCGAATGACAGGAGTGTGAGAGAGTGTGCATGCCATCCTTTACTTCCAGAGAGCCAGAGATCTCTTGGACTCCTGGCTACAGGTAGCTGGCGCATTGTCGCAATTCAAATTCTCCTTACAAAAGAACTAATTTTTTTTCTTGCTGTTGTTGCACCACTAATGCCGTTTAAAATTCTAAATAAGAAATTAAACACTTTGGGATATTCCACTGATATTCCAAAATCACTCGCTGCTGCTAAGGAGGACGGTATCACAAACGAACCATAAAGGTGGCTGTGGATGTTTCTTCCCTGGACAGCCTTAGGACTGAAACTGCTAAGAACAGTTTGCACTCAAGTCTCTATCGTTGAACAGTTAATAACTTCAGTTCGATACAATTAAACTATAATGAATTCAGAAATGTCTCTGATGCTCAGACTCATACGTTGTTCATAAGTTCCTGTTTACACAGTTAGCACTTTTTGACTCTATAGTACACAGTTATAGAAGGGAAATGATTTATAACTGCACTGTTTGTTGTCACCCAGATGAGGACGGGTTCCCTTTTGAATCTGGTTCCCCTCAAGGTTTCTTCCTCATGTCGTCTCAGGGAGTTTTTCCTCGCCACCGTCACCTCTGGCTCGCTCTTCAGGGATAAAATTAATGTCCCGATTTTATAGATTTCTGTAAAACTACTTTGTGACAATGTCTATTGTTAAAAGCACTACACAGAATAATATCATTTCCCAGAATGATATGTTTTGTATATCTTTAACCTGGACTTTAATCTGATATTTGTTGTTGAATAGTGCATTTTCTGACATGAATGCGAAATGGTTTCAAAATTGTTTCAAACACAGTGTCAGCGTACATCCCTGCAGCTCATTCAGGACTCAACTATGGCCAGAAGTTTAGAAAATTTGGACTTGATTGTCAGAAGAATAAGCCTTGACACCTTTGACACTTTATGGCAAGTGACGCGAGTACAACTTTACTTTAACTCAAGTGATCAGGGTTGTGCGCATGGCTAATGGTTGTAGCCTTTTTGAAGGAACCTTGTAGGGATTACACACAGAAATTTTAAGGGTTCCTCAAGAGGACCAAGCTAAAGAATGCCCTGGTGTGCTTGATGTCCTGCTCTTCTTCACTCTAGACCATTTACCATAAAGACATGAGTGCTCCGAGTCATTCAAACGCGTGTACTCACAAACACAAACATACATTTAGCCTTAATAAGCTCTTAATCTATCACTTTACACTCCATTATCACATACGAACAATAACAATTCGCGACAGCTCTTCCAAAGGTCAAGACACTACGGGAAAAGAAACCTGAGAGGCAGACACGCCCTGACTTCAGATAAAGGAATTTTGGAGATCTCAATATCTTGATTTTATGCAAAAATATCTTTATAAACTGGCTGCATTAAATGAGCAACTTCATCCATGTTGGCGTTCCCTGGTGCTTTGTCTAGCTTTCCAGAAGCCTGGCTGTTATGCAACAAACAGCAAAATGCAAAAGAACTTGTGCTCGGAGACAAATTTTGCAAAACAAAACCACAGTCCATGCAGCTCCATTAAGACCCAGCCAATCTAATATGCAGTTCTCTCTGCTGTGACCAATCAGCACTTAGGCTGAGACAACAAAGAGGAACATCTGTATTAGTCTGCTGCAATTACTCTGGTCATTAATCTACTTCAGACGGAAGGGAAAGAAGGAGGGAAAGAAAGAAAAGCAGAGCCAGAGAGACTACAAATGAGAAGCATACATTTTTAAAAGCCTAATCAATCTTGATTTTTGTGACTTTCTTCCAGCCTAATACAGAGTTTCTCTTCACTAAGCTAGCTGTGAGTCTGGGGCCTGAACTTAAAGCGATTATCTACACAAGACCTCGGAGAGCAAAACTAATTAGGAGGTTTAGAAGTTATCAGTTGTCTGTTGTTGAAGTTGCAAATTGATGCCCAATTCCACTGATTTTCTGTGTCGTTACTTGTTTTCTGTCTGTGAGTGATTCGCTATGTCGTCTGCGCTACTGAGGGAAGCTCATTATAAATCATGGCCACATGGCGCAACATGAAACCAGGCATGGGGAAAAACGTATGAAAGTGTAATAATGTATGTTTCAGGTTACATCTGAGGTGTAATGGATAAATATCAGATTGCTCAAACACCACAGGAAGCCATGCTGGCTGAGTGCTTTAGAAAGAAAGCAGTCTCAGGTGGAATGTCTGCAGTCTGAGGACGGAATAGCAGACTGACTCTGCTAAAGAGGTGCCTTCATTTTGCTAACCCAGACTATCATAATACTGTAAGTATAAATAAGACACTTCCTGTCTGTGTACGTAATGAACCCTTTACTTCAGGTCTGGTTAAGACGCTACCTAGTTAACACTATCCTACATTCGCTAATGTTACTGCTTTGTCAATTACACAAATGTAAAATCAACTGTGCAAATGTTTAAGTTGTAGCTAAGCTACGCATTTGATGTCTTATGTGTGATTAACCAATAAGAAAGAAAAAATAATAATTTTTGCCTTGACTACTCAAAGCCTTTTTGCTCTGAACAAAGTCAATGGAGTTGCAAAAGTTAGTTAGCTAGCTACATCATGGGACAACTGGGAATGCTTAAGGAGCATTCTGGGCATCAAACTAGAATCAAATATATAATTTGTCATGGTATGTAGTATTCTGTTGCACAGGATTTGTTTCGCATAGTGTCAGTGTTTTAAATAGAATTCATGACTTTGCATATTTGCTCTGTTTTCACCTAGCGATGGAATAAAAACTGCAATACACCAATACGTAATTCAACCATTGGGACTCCCTACTGAGATCAACCAATCCAGACCTCTGAGTAGAAGCTCAAATAAAATTTACTTTAGAAACTAGCTAGCTAATGATAGACACAGTCAGGTCCATAAGTATTTGGACAGTTAGACAATTTTCATAATTTTGCCTCTGTATACCACCACAGTAGATTTGAAATGAACCAATCAAGATGTGATTGAAGTGTAAAAATATTGCATTAACTGTTTAGGAATTGCAGCAATTTATTACAGAGTCCCTCCATTTTCACAGCCTCAAAAGTAATTAGACAAACTAACAATCATAAATATTAGGATTATTTTTAATACTTGGATGCAAATCTTTTGCCGTCAATGACTGTCTGAAATCTGGAACCCATGGACAATCAACAAATGCTTGTTTCGTCCCTTGAGATGCTTTGCCAGGCCTTTACTGCAGCTGCCTTCAGTTGCTGCTTGTTTGTGGGTCTTTCTGCCTTCAGTTTTGTCTTCAGTAAGTGAAAAGCAACTCAATTGGGTTGAGGTCATTGGACATTTAAGAACATTTAAGAACTTTGCCTTATGAAGCCTGTGGGTTGCTTTCACGATACGTTTGATGTAATTTGCCCTCAACCGGGAAACAGTATATACTTCGGGTTAGTACAATACCAAAACTGTGCCATTTGAGACGATACTATCCTTCTAAAATTCATACACTAGATGGCAGTGTGTATAGTGCATAGTATAAGTGTACAGTGTGGCATTTGGGACACAACTCCAGTTCCATTGGAAGCCATACATGCCCATGCCATAACACTTCCTCCACATGTTTGACAGATGATGTAGTATGCTTTGGATCATGTGCCCTTCCTTTCCTTCTTCATCCTCTTCTCTTCCCATCATTCTGGTACAAGTTAATCTTGCATCAGAACTGGTCAGGCTTTTCTGGGGTCTAATCAGGTCTAATCTGGCCTTTCTGTCGAGTGTTACCAGTGGGTTGCATCTTGATGTAAACCATCTGTATTTACATTCATGAAGGCGTCTATTGATTGTAGACTTGGACAATGATACGGCTCCTCAAGAGTGTTCTTGACTTGGCTAGATGTTGTGGAGGGATTTTTCTTCAACACGGAAAGAATTCTGCCATCATACACTTTAGTTGTCTTCTATGGTCTTCCAGGCCTTTTGTTGAGCTTTTTGTTGAGCTTGCCAGTGCATTCCTTCTTGTTAAGAATGTACCAAATTTGATTTGGCCATTCCTAAAGTTTTTGAAAGTATAGGAACAGATAAGCCTTGAAGAAAAAGAGCACATCATTTCTTTCTCCACACTTTGGGCTTTCCATCAATTTGGTAGAGGTTAATTTTGGGTCCAGAACTTTTGTGGCTCATCTCTGTATTTCTGTAATTCCAATCTGGCTTTCTGATTCTTACTGCTGATGAGTGGTTTGAATCTTGTGGTATGGCCTCTATATTTCTGCTCTCAAAGTCTTCTTCAAACGGTGGATTGTGATACCTTTACCCTTGCCCTGTGGAGTTTGTTGGTGATGTCACTGACTGTTGATTTTGCTTAAATTCTAATCTCTCTTTACATATTCATCTTTTGATCTCAAACCCAAATGTCTTCAGTTTACAGCAAAAAAAATAAAAGAATTGGCCTCGATAGGGTTGTACTGTCTGGAACAGATACTGTTGCAGTTTTGTTCAGGAAAAATGCATAATATAAATAAATACATTTGTATACAATATTAAAAAAAACAATAATTGTTAGGAATTTATTTTTCATTAAAATGTCAGACTTTTAGAATAAAACAGTATATTTATATAGCACTTACATGTAGCATTTATCTAGAAAAAAACAAATGTTACCGTCAATGATCTGCACAAGTAGGTCTTAAAGTGCCATATGACATCAACTACTCGATTATTAATCGAAGGAAGCAGTCAACTAATCAATTATTAAAATAAATGTATAATGACAGCCCTAGTCTGCTCCCGTGAAAACGAAATGGCTCAAACTTCAGAGACGTGCCTGTGATGACTATAACTAATCAGAAGGTTTCTCTGTATGATCCAGCTTACCTAGTAAAAATGATAAACGGTCCTCAGAGCTATCTCATTCAAAAAAGGACAAGGCACAAACCGCCTTGTCTGAACGGTATTTATTACATGCATCCAGAACTGAACTACGTTCAGCAATGATTAATGCAAGACAAGTATGGTAGTTGAAAGAGAAAGGGCTAAGCACAATGGGAGTGCATCAATGAAAGTTACATGAAGGATGGGATGTTCAGGACAACTCATCATCTAAAATGGGTTGGGGAAATGCAGCAGGCGTCCAAGAGAAAGCCACTGACTATGAAGAAAGATTTCAGACCATGTGGAATTTGCACCTATGCAAGACACCATACATGTGTCTCTGGCATAAACCCTTAAAGTAAACCTTATAGAACATTCTAGAAACCAGCGATAAGTACTGACTCTGCCACCATCATCAAAATCCACTCCTACAAAAATTCCACAATAAGCCATGCTTAAAAAAGTTCCACATCATCTCGTATTTCCACTGCAACTTTCAAACAGACTATAAATATATCACTGCTAGTGAGGGGCATCCACAGGGGACACAATAAACAAAAATGCATTTTCTTTGCCGGTCCACATACATGTGCCAAATTTAGTACATCTCCTTTGAAACAAGCACCTATGGTCCCAACGGCTTCCTCCATTGCCAAGAGGTGGGGCCAGAAAGTACTTGGCCCCTTAATCGCTGCTTACAGCTGTGTTTTTATGGTGTCAGTATCTCTTAAAATTTTTACCACAATAATGTTGGTGGGGGAAAAGAGACTGTGGAACAGGTTTTCCTTCACATAAACAGAAGTAAAACAGAATGCACACCCATTTTTACACACTCTGCATTCGTATCACGTTTGAACAGTGACGCCTATAACTTTGAGATCTGAAGAAAAAAAAAACAATAATTGTTCTTTTTTCTGCACATCATTTATAAAATTACACTTTGTAAATATTACAAGGCTGTTTAGTTTATTTGTGTCTATTATTAATCATTCATCTGCCTTATTTCATAACTGTGCTCATGGACCACATTCTCATTTCCTTTTAATTATTTTACAGCTGCTGTATGAGAACCACTGGGCGAGGAGATATTTTGGGTAATAGGGCACTAGCTGTGAAGCTTTCTATTTAAAAGTCAACACATGAAAGACAAAAGGAGCAGTGGCACGGCGGCGTAACGATACAGAGCCGAGAGTCTGTTTTACAGCTGCTCCTAAACAGAGCTGGCAGCCAGTGAAGGAAGCCGCGACCCGTGGAACGCGTAGGAGGGAAAGAGAAGGGGAAAAGAAAAGGAGAGGAAGGGAAAAAAAGCGGTGGAGAGCTTGCGAGGGCAAGGCAGAGGTCGAAGCTGTGTTTAACTCAATCAGGCTAAAACAGGTCCTCCCTGCCACAGGGTTAATAGAAGGACAGGCCATTATGAGAACGGCGTGAAAGAGAGGGAGGTAGAGATACAGAGAGATAGCACAGAAGAAAAAAGAGCTTGGGGATAAAAAGGGGCAGAAGAAAAGCAAGAGAAGTGATGAGATAAAGTCAGACAGTACACCAGAAAAAGTGAGAGGGCACAAAAGAGAGGGAACCTGAGAAAAGACAGGCATAGATAGTGCACAAAATAAAGAGCTAGGTCAGAAGTAACAGACTGATCTGTTGTGATCGAGTGAAATAAGCACCTGAGTGCGGAGATGATCCGCGCCACCGCATCCTGCACCACGCCGTGCACTGATAAGCTGCTCGTCCCCACGGCGACTGCCAGCAAGTTCTTAATCTGCTCCAACGGCTGTCCATCCAGCGCCATAGTAACAGCCAGCTGGTGAACTTTGACCTCCTCTGATCGGGAGAGGTCAAATGCTCTGCTATAGTCTTGAAGGCGCTCCTGAAGGTGGATGAGGATAGAAATGTACGAGAGGAGAAGAGTAGTTAGAGGTGAAAAATGAGTAGAAAAAGTGAGTCATGCATGTTTAAGGTATTCAGAGACAGAGGAGAAATGCATTTTAAGAACCTCATGTACTGGCATATAGCTTTTTATTCCCTGACTAAACATCACTAGTTACTGAGTTAATTAACATCAACGCATTCTTCATTTTCAGGCTAAAAACAAATCATTAGTGTTCATCATTCTATATAAACAATCATTTATAAATTATTATTCATGTCTCTATCTTAATATTGTTAAAAAAGGGGGTGCTTTACTTATTTATATTTACAGTAAACGTCATTTATTATGATGGTGATGATAAAAACAGGTGAGTGTGTGTGTGTGTGTGCTTAAACTAGCAGAGACAGCTACAGTCCACCTGCTCCTCTCCCCTGCAGCTACATACCTGCCAGTCAAATCTAAATACCTCACACTAAGGACAGGGAGAGATCGAGGAAAGGAAGCATGAGCGAGAGAGAGAGAGCGCGCGAGAGAGAGAGAGAGAGAGAGAGAGAGAGAGAGAGCGCTGCTGGTGCTATTTTGTGTGTCTGGACAGTTATTATATGAACAATTACCTAGTGGGACAGTAGATATTTTCTGTGTGTGTGTGTGTGTGTGTGTGTGTGTATGAGCAAGAGAGACAGACAGAGCTACCTCCTGGCTGTTTCTGAGTGACAGTGGGAAAGGCTGGCCGAGAGTCTGCAGATGGTTGAGAGACTGCTGCAGGTGAGTGAGGGCGTGGCTAAAATCAAAGGCATGGTCATGAGCCCCATCATCTCCGCCCCTTTTTTTGCTCTTTTCACTGATGATCTTCAGAGCCTTTAGAGCCCGTCTGGTGATCTCTGTTCTGGCCTCAACAGACAGCTACACACATATGTACATGCACATGAACACACACACACACACGTACACACACACACACACACACACACAATATATTAACTATTCACACAACATTATATATTCATACATAACATCAAACGTGTGTGTGTGTGTGCGCGCATTTCTTTGAAGTGGAAGACAGCTGTGAGATGCATGTTGGGATAAGGAGTTTAATAAGTTCCTGCTGAGATGAATTAATAATCCAATAGCGCTCACCTGTTTTATCGCTTCCAGGGAAAAAGTGATGGAATCCAGGAAGTAAATCGCATCTAACGGCACGAGTCGGTCGAGGTATTTGGCACAGGTGTCGTAGGCGTGAAGAAAGTCCTGATGTGATTGAGGAGACTTCTTCAGGATGTGGGCATCACCTTGCCAGAAGAGTTTGGGAAGCCATGTAGTGTGCACGCCGCTGGGTGTGAGAGCACCGCCTCCCTTCTGAGGAATCCGAGACGCCAGTTTAGAGATAGACAAAACGTTCTGGCTGCTCAGCACCGGCTCCAGAGCTTTAAGAGGATCCGAGTCTTCATCCATTAGCTTCTTATAGTCCAGACCTGTCAGATATGACGTGAAGTGTGTAAAGGATATTATGGATATTAAAGGATATTAGGATATTAAGGTCAACTTAATAACATAACATAAGATATATATGCTGAGTCATTACACTGAGTTGAAGGGTCATGTGACTAGGCTAGTGTGTTATAACGATTTCATCGTCTTTAATCATCCACACCTGTCAAACACATTTTGTATAGGAGCTCCTCATTTTAACACTGGAGTGTGCCAGGTTTACATTAGTTAGTTTTCTTACACGTAAATGGACACACTCAGAAGCACGAGTAGGATACAAATGTTTTTCCGAATTTATGGGATTTTCATGTGTACCAAATTTCTTGTTCAAATGCTTTATAAATGGTTTACAAATAAATCTGTATGTATCCAGCTTGATAAATGAGGCCCATTTTACATAGAAAATAAACGGTCGACTGTCGCCTTGTCGGTTGACACTCTGATCAGCCATGGCTTGCTCACCAAGGATGGTGTGATGCTGAAAGACCCCACAAAAAAAAAAAAAAAAAAAAAAAAACACCTAGAAAACAGCACTAATGCTGCACTCAAGAGAATTACCTGCGTAATAAGCTTAGGTGTATGGATGCACCAGTTGTTGTTTGTGAATTATCTTATCTCAGTAGTGCAAAAAAATTACTGTGTTCTTATTATTAATATCTATCCAAACCCTTACTGATTTACCTTCCATCCTGTGTGGCTCACAAACCTTTACGTTATACATTATGTCCAACAACGATGCCTATATAAGTTTGCTGTAAGATATGAAGAATAGAGAAAAGAACACAGTTTTTGTTTTATGCAGCTGTATTTACTCAGTGCAACTTATAACATCCAAGTGAAGGTTTTATAACACCAACATGTCAGAAAATAAAAAAATAATAATAATAAACCAGAATCACTGAGTTGGAAAAAAAGATCATCCCCCTCCTAAAATGACTTGTAAACTCATTGTAAACTCAAGGTGTAGCTAATCACCTTCTCAATGGCACACAAAGCCATTTGATTTCAACTGTGATCAGCTATGGTCATTTTGATTAGCTCAGCATGAAAAGAGCTTTCTTGGAGCATTTTGTAGTGCAACTGAAGCAAACAATCAACTATGTGTGGCAAGGCACTGTCAAAAGATCTCCAGGATAAAGTTGTGGACAGGCACAAGTCAGGAGATGGATACAAAAAAATTCCAAAGGCTTTATCAATGCCTAGAAGCACAGTGAAGTCTATTATTAAGAAGTGGAAGGTATTTGGTACAACACAGACCCTCCATGGATCAAGACGTTGCTCCAAACTGGATGAAAGAGCCAGGAGGAAACTGGTCAGAGAGGCTGCCAAGAGGCCTACAGCAACTCTGAAGCGGTTGCAGGAATTTATGACAAAGAGTGGTCATTGTGTGCATGTGACAACAATATCATAAATTCTCCACAAATGTGCCTTGTATGGGAGGGTTGCAAGAAAAAAGCCACCCCCGACTGAGCTTTGTCAAAACGCACCTTGAAGATTCTGAGGCCACATGGAAAAAGAAGTTATGGTCAGAATTATTTGGCCTCAACACCAAACACTTCAGGCTTTAATATAACTCATTTGAGTGAATCACATTAAATATTGTATATGGTGAAGTACTGCTTCCTCTAAGAATGGTAACTTTGATAATGCTGAATGAAAGCTAGCGAGACTCAATTAGCAGGGTCTCATTTCCATAATGCTAACTGCCTCCGAAAAGCTTCCATTCATCTTCGAAAATATAAGGAGAATCTCCTACCTGTGCAAATCAAACAGTAATTTTTGACTAAACAGTGTGTAAAGAGTCTCTAAATGCAGCTCATTTTTATTTCACGTTTTCATTTATATGTTGATGCTCATATCACATTTTGTGTCGCGTGAAAATTTTTAAGAGCTGTATTTTAGTTGGCTTATATTTTATGACGTACATTACGAAAAATGGTCAAGAATTCATTGCATGGCCACAGAAAATACTTATTTCCATAACCATGACCAGGAAAATGGCTAAACATAAAAGTGGCAAATGTAACCACTGCAATAATCATATACTGGTAACATGCTAGAAATTGAGAAATTTAGCTAAATAAAACTACAGTGAGTTGCTATTTCCGTTTTGAGGAAATAAAACATTCACAGCCTTTTTAAAATGCTAGTAAACATCAAGGGTACAATGGCAGACAATTTCACTGGTTGGACATTGCAATTTTCCTGACATAAGATCCGTCTAAGGCCAAATCTTGACTTCCTTGCAAATTTGAACATTTTTTAGGGTTTATTAGGGTTTTCCTTTTTTATTACTACTATCCTCTAAGCTGAGTTTCCCCAATTGCCACTGCCAGCAAGCAGTTGCCAACTGCATGCTGATAATATTATTAGTCCCTCCCATAACATTAAAACTGTAATGGAGGAATTGCTCGTTTTCCTTTCTTTTTAAGGCTAGTGGTTCTGGAAGATTAAATCAATTATTGTGATTTTTTTTTAATGGTAAATCACGAGCATTCAACTAAATTTGAAAACCTCGTACAGAACCATTCCAGTACCTATCCCAGGCAACTCGGGGCACAAGGCGGGGGACTCCCTGGACATAGCTGAACTTTGGTGGCAGTAACTACAAATCACATGCGACTATTCTGATTATGCTTTGGTACAAAATGAAACCCGAATACTGTTCCCTCAATTACAGTGCTTGATTCCCCACGCAAGAAAAGTGACCCTAGTGCCATTTTAAACAGAGTGAGGGCATCTATCTCCAGTTCCACTTCTCGAGTTGTGTTCACCATGAATGTTCTGGGGTGCAGTTAACATACTGCCTCACTCGAGAGCGAGAGAATTAATAGAAGATAAGACCTAATTAGATCATTTAGGTCTTATTTGTATGCCCTCTTTCAATTTCCGCAGTTTCCTTTTTCATTTTCTCTTCTTCAAGCACCGGAAAAGAACAACAAACACGCATTTGCAGAGCAATTAAGCTTCTTTTATTATTGTTTTTAATACCTCAGAAAATCAGTGTTGGCAAAGACAAGGCTGTAATTATGAGTCACAGCTTTGGTTTACGTGTTTGTTTTAACAGGTACTGAACGAGCAGGTTTGCT
The DNA here is from genome assembly GCA_023630585.1 of Cranoglanis bouderius. Classification (NCBI taxonomy): domain Eukaryota; kingdom Metazoa; phylum Chordata; class Actinopteri; order Siluriformes; family Cranoglanididae; genus Cranoglanis; species Cranoglanis bouderius. The sequence goes on from CM042560.1 coordinate 13,193,393, forward strand.
CGTCTTACAAGGTGCTGTTCATCTGGAACATATTGTTCTGTCTTTAGTTGCAGTTATACACAGTGATCAAGTCGATTTACAATTGAAATAAATAGTGAGTTGCCACTAGCGGTAGATTAGCAAACGGTCAGAGACGTAGTTTTAAAACAGAAACAAGTTTCATGAAAGGTTGCTGACGCCTCCCAAAGTGATGTTCATCTAGAACTTATTGTTTTGTTTTTGTACTTTAGCTATGGATAGATAGAGTTATAATCATGTGGGTTTTCTTCATTTGCATTTGAAAAGAATAAAGTGTTAGAGGTGTTCTGAGAGTAGACAAAGCATGTACGCTTCCACTTGGAAATGATGTGTTTAGGACTGACATGAGAAAAAGCAAAGATATCTAGACTTTGCAACAACATAGGTAGATAGGTATGGTTAAAGTTCAATATATGGTATAGGACCATAAATCTTTGTTAGACAGCAAACTTTGTAGCTAGAAATGTGTATGAATTAACATGAGTATTTAAGTTGTGTTAGTTGTACACAAATGAAAATGTAATTTCTAAAGTAATTCCTCAAGAATGTTTTTCACCACATGACTCTGGTTTGAATCATTTACCTGATCACCACTTTTACATTACATTTCTTCAACTGAGTCATTACTACAGCAGCAGTCCTTTTTTTCAAGTCAATGTGTTTTGGACTCTTTCCTTCACTGATAACCAAAGCCAAACACTCAAGGAGAATTCGAATATGCATAATGTTTACCTTTCAATTTCATGGCTGTTATTGATAATTACTGATAAATTACATTTGTCACAGAGAAATTAACTCACCGTTGGCCACAGCCTTCAGCTTCTTCAGCAGTTTGACGTGTGTGTCGGGTGTCATGGTGGATGAAGGAAGGTATTCGGTGCACGAGCAGCTCTCCAGTAGTGTGTAGTAGTACAGCAGACGCTGCAGGTCCACTCCCGCAATGCCTGGGTATATGTACTTGCTCATGTGTGTGTAGAAGGCCTGAGGTTCGGTCTTCAGGGTCTGGAAAAGGCCCAAGGATGCACTACGGGTCTCAATCTCCTTAGTGGAGAGGCTGAGAGGGAAGACAGCAAGACAAAAGGCCTAATCAGAACTAGGGATGTTAAGCCAGAATATCTGTATGTCTGTCAATCTCTCTCTCTGTGTCTGTCTCTCTGTCTGTCAGTCTCTATAGCAGTCTCTGTCTGTCTGTCTCTCTGTCAGTCTCTTTAGCAGTCTCTTAGCAATTCAATTCAATTCTATTTGTATAGTGCTTTTAACAATGGACATTGTCCCAAAGCAGCTTTACAGAAATATATAAACTCAGGATATAGATTTTAAATGTACGAATTTATCCCCAATGAGCAAGCCAGAGGCGACGGTGGCAAGGAAAATCTCCCTGAGACGATATGAGGAAGAAACCTTGAGAGGAACCAGACTCAAAAGGGAACCTATCCTCATCTGGGTGACACTGGATAGTGTGATTATAAATAAATAAATCCCTTCTATAAATGTGCTAATATTACATGGTCAAGTAGCAGTTGCGTAACCAGGAAAATTCATTACAGTTTTTACATGAAGACTGTTTTGTTGTACTTCTCCACTGTTCAGTGGTGCAGACTTTAGCAGTCTCTGTCTGTCTGTATCTCTGTCAGTCTCTTTAGTAGTCTCTGTCTGTCTGTCTCTCAGTCTCTAGCAGTCTCTGTCTGTCTGTAGGTCTCTTTAGCAATATCCATATGTCTGTCAGTCTTTCTTTAGCAGTCTCTGTCAGTCAGTCTCTCTCTAGCAGTCTCTCTATTAGTCTCTCTCAAGTTGCTGTTGCTGTATCTGTGTGTGTCCGTCTTCTTTTTCACTCTGTCTGTCTATATTTCTATCTTTGCATGTGTCTGTATGTCTCTCTCTATCAAGGTTAATTCTCTCATGTTACTGTGTCTATCTCTGTCAGTGTTTCTCTCTGGATGTCTCTGGCTATCTCTCTCTGTCTCAGTATGTTGAAACTGGAGACTCCTTCCTAATATGCCAAATAAAAGTCCCCTTTCAGAAAAGCGTCCATCATACAAGTCCCTGTGTGAGCTGTTACTATACAAACAATAACATTAGAATGAGTGAGTTAATATAAACCTGTGATTTGCAGCTGCACTAGTGTGGGAGATGCTGTTATAGAAAATTAATCAACACCTTCTGACCAAACAGAAACGAGAACTCAACAGCGCTGTGATATAATATCTAATAATGTTAAACTACTATCAAACATTCAGAAGCTCCTCCGGATCGTGATTGATAGGAAATGCTTGATTTGTGTTGAATTAAACTCTGTAGGCCATCCAGTCATATTTCACTGCTTCATCTCCACTGCTCATTTCAGCTCGAGATCATTCATTTCCAACGTATTCTGAAGGCGTCGTGTTTCATTTTGGCTGGGGATTGATTTCCATACTTTATTTGCACGTTTCTCTTTGAATCTATTTTGTCTGTCTTTTTTTTTTTTTTTCTAAATTGAAAGCCCTTTTTTCGGCAAAGACGAACGGCTTTCGAGAACAGCTTTCCAATTCTGATGCGTGGAAATGTTTTATAGGGTCGAGCTATCAATAAATTACAATACGAACCTGCACTGGCTGCCAAATGCACTCCCTTGGTAAATGTGGTATGTGTGTGTGTTTGTGTGGAAGAGAAAGAGACAGAAGGAGAGAGAGAGAGAGAACCCAAACAATGTCTCTGCAGTGTGTAGAACAAAAACGACGCCCATAAAGTCACCTTGGTGGGCGTGAGTTGTGTGTTCACTAATCACACATGTTGAGGCCACAAGAAGTCGAAATGCTGCAATGGCAGGCTTTTTGGGAACATTTAGAACCTAAAAAGCTCTCAACTGTAACCTCTGTAGGCTTCTGTTCATGTTTAATGGATGGCACTTCGCTCGCTGCAGGCACACTGCCCTCGAGCCAGAGAGAGCGACAGAATAGGAAAGAGAGAGAGAGAGAGAGAGAGAGAGGCTTGAGAGACAGCTATATCATAGAGGAGAACTGAAAAGTGTAGCAGTGGGGAGTGAAAGAACAAAGGGGTCTAGAGAGGGGGAAAACAGCAAAGAGAATAAAAGAAAGAATTAAAGAGTGTGAGTGTTGGACAAAGCCTGCTGACTGAGAGAGAAAGAGTTACTAAGGGCAATGAGCTTATTAATATAGACTTTTAAAAGGATCAACAGCACCACCATTTAGCTTGCACGCTTCCTCCCTCTCTCTCTCTCTCTCTCTATCTCTCTCGCACAGTATTCACCGAACCCTGCAATCGAAATATACTGCAGCAGAACCAACTGTTGTAGCCAATCGCATGAATTTATGTCAAATATTTATCTGAAGACGGCTCATTGGGAAAGGAAATCAGTTTCATGGATTTTGACATGGCTAATTTAAAAATAAAATAGTACAATGCTTAAAGATGACTAGACAGAGACTAAAACAGATATCATATGACCACCTTGAGCAAATAGATGTAGAGGCATGTATTAATAACTAAAGGTTAAGAATTAACTGCTAAGTGTTTTCGCCATTCAGTCATGACAGCTACCTTTATATGCAAGATATTTATATGTAGCTGGACCTTCACAAATTTACTTGCATTAGAGCATTACTAAAGTTCTTACAGTAAAGTCTGTCCAATCGGCCGACTGTTATTACTTTGGTGGCACTGATTGTCAGGCTGGGGTTAATTAAAGTCCAAAATGGCTTCCTTCATGAACTACACAGGGTGTAACATAATTGCTTCCGCATCATCTAATGCACTATAAGGTCAATAGGATTCATCTTAAGACAAGAAATTTCTTTCTTTTACAGTTTATTTCCATTAGTCGGCGTCTGAGCTACATGCATTAGCAACCATCCTTTAAATGAACTACATGGGAACAGAGATCTTATTTGTAGATTAATCTGAGTGAAACACATCATTCAACATAGCTGGAGTCTGTCGTGATTTTTAATATTAAGTCAGAATTTGCTAAAATGTCGCGTTCTGCTGTTGGTTGTCAGAATTGTAAAAGATATGTTCATGAACACATTCATTTTTATTGCATACTATAGAATCAGACACCTTTCCAAGCCAACAGAGGACAGTTGTGGTTACAGGTAATTATCAGCACACATTTACTCTCAGCTACGTAGTGAACTATCACTGATCTAGCTATGAAATTTAGCTAGCAATCATGCCTAATTTATATTGCTTTAACAAACCTGCGTAGCTCGTCTAAAATATACATCAAGAAACTAGCCAGATAACACTACATATCTGAGCCACATTATTACTGAGGAGTTGACTATAACTGACATGTTTAGCTAGCTAAAACTTTCTTTAGCTTACAGATGAGTTTGGGGCAGCATGTCAGCTTTCAGTGGCACGATGATGACCTCGATGTTGTAATTGTAAAAAATTACGGCTTAAACGTTGCCACAAATGACAAAGTTGTAAGCATCACTTGCTTTTTAAAAAATGTATCTCAGTCACGATTCAGTCTGTACAGGATTTCGGGGCGTTTTTTTGTGAGGCCAAAACTGCTTGATTTTGCTAGGGATTTAAAAAAATAACTGTGATGCAACTTGCAGAGTTTTTGTTTCTTTTTTTGCGGAAAACTACTTGAATTGGTGTAATTGATCTTTTGCGGCCTTTTGCAGTGATGTTTGTTGGTAAATGAGACCTTTTAGCTGTACTCATATTCGACGAACGTGAATCAAAGAGGGCTTTGAGTGAATGCACGTTGTGATGATGTCACATGACGCGTCTTGGCCCAAATCTGTGGAAAATATGTGGTAATTTTGAAAAACTACAAGCTCCTCTGAATATTGCGGAGTTTGCTTGATTTTGTGTTCATTTCTGCGATCGCAAAATCGCATAATCCTGGAGGGACTGAATATAAATGTTGAGTCTCTGTGAGATGTGTATATATATCTGGTAATTGCAGGCTAGTCCACTGTTTAGCATCAGTTAGCCACTGATGGGATGCCAAGCTATAAGGATCTTCTAGAGTTACACCATTTGAAAGTGTTAGTGGAGAAAATTTAATTAACACCACATTACGTTATGGGACATTAATGTTTAATTAACCCTAATGTCACAATGGCAAAAAAATGCACCTTCGAAATGCAATTTTATATAATTAGCAAAATCAGATGGACCCACATACGTAACACGCAGACTGGACTAAAACGGATATTAATCCCTCATGAATAAACTCTCACGTGAGAAATATTCCAGTAGTTATATTTATGCATGAAAATGTATTTAATCTCGAAGTGCAAATATAAATGTGGAAAGCAAGCTTATTAGACTATTAAACTATTATAAATAAACAGCACATCTAATTATAATCGTGTTCATCGGTGTAAATAAACGCAGTGCGGCAAATATTTACGTTTACATTACCTCAGTCGTAATGAGGCTATTTGCTGACAAACGAACAAAACAACAAAAGTTTGTGAATAATTGCAAAAGTTTGCAAACAGGACCTCTGGTGAAATTCAGGGCCGCATATATAAATTGTGTAGATTAATTGAAGGGAGATTATGAAAAGCGTTTCCTTATTTCATGTTGTAGGCAGAGAAAGAGGGAAAACAAACGCTCCTGCATGCTAATGAGCACGGAGCTAGCCTCGCAGGGAGGGAAAGAGAGCGGCGAAGGCAAAAAATATCACACGCGGTAAATCGGTTTCATTCGCTTAATCTGCTCTACAGAGGAGCCAATGCAAAGCAGAGTGTTTATACAGAGAGAATAAAGAGAAGCAAATTAGTCACATAAACAAGGCATAACAAGTGTGTTTAGAGAGAGAGAGAGAGAGACAGAAAAACAGACCTATAAAGCGAGGCAAGAAAAGAGAGAAAACATGAATGTTATGCTGCCAACACTTTAGTAGCAAATTTTTCAGATCTGCTTCACATTTAGCCGCAGTAAGGTTTTCTTTGTGCTGATATATATATATAACATAACATCAATATAATGATGTACAGTTGAGTTCATGGCTGCTGTTTGACGATTTCTCAACTTTAGGGTCAATATGGTATCACAGAAGATATAAATTTTTTTAATAGTTTAAAAAAAACACTGTTATTTATAATAAAGTTCTATGCACATAACATATGACTAATAATAATAATAATAATAATAATAATCAAAACTGTTGGATAACCCACGATATTAACCCACAATCAATATTAAGCATTGTCGGTTTTCTTGCAGTTTTTAAAGTCTTAAAATGTCTTAGATTTTACAATATTAAGCCTTAAAGGTCAAATAGTCAACATTTTAATTGATGGGGTCTTAATTATAACAATAAATGTTAGCATATTATTTCTGCCATACTGATCTCTAGAGAGAAAGCCATTTTACCTGTCCCACTTTCTGTGGAATAAAGTCCTGGTCAGATGTAATACAGTAGCTGTTTTCTGTCTAAACCAAAGGATACTTAAACTAATGGTTCCTGTAATAATGTGTTTAATTACCCACCATATTCCAACCTAAAATTAACATCTGCACTGGACAAAATATTTAGCACTACCTTTTATGCTTAACTTGCAATGCTTTTGAACAAGAAAAATATTATTTGTCCTAAAATATGAAATAAACGTCATAGAAAGCATTAAATTTAACTCTCATACATGTAGACACATTGTTACAACACTAATTTTATGTTTTAAAACAAATTATAAGTTAACTGTTTGTGTTCCTTGAAAATTATTGCTTCAGTTAATGTTTTGCAAGATAGAACCTTATAACTCCAAGTGAAAAGTGATTTTTTAGAATTAGAAGGTTCTATCTGCATTTGACCTGTTCCAAAAATCCCCATTTGAGAGGATTTTGATATTGTACATTTAGAATACATTTAGGGTCTCTGTCATTTTCATGTGTGAAAGAGACTTGTTCCCCATAGCATTTTTGCTATATGGAATGCAAAAACTTTGAAGCTCAATATCTCAAAACTGCTCAGAACACAGAGGAAACCTTATAATTCGAAGGTGGCGATATATCAAGAATCGTTTTGGAATCAGAATCGAATCGGATCGTGAAGTGCCTAAAGATTCCCACCCCTAATCTATCTATCTATCTATCTATCTCTCTCTCTCTCTCTCTCTCTATACATATATATATATATATATATATATATATATATATATATATATATATATATATATATATATATATAATATTAAATAATATATATATACAGTGGGTATAGAAAACAAATCACCACCTTTAAAATAATCACATTTTGTTGCTTTTCAGTCTGAAATGAAGACGGACACAGTTTTAGGTTTATCCAGCTGTGTTTACTCAGAGTAACTTATAACATCCAAGTGAAAGATATAACACCAACATGTCAGAAAAAAATAAAAAAACAGAATCACTGAGTTGGAAAAAGGATCACCCCCCCCCATTTTGTTGAACCACCTTCAGCTTTAATTACAGCCTTTAGTCTGTTGGGATATGTCTCTACTAACTTTGCACATCTAGACTTTGCAATATTTGCCCACTCTTCTTTACAGAACTGCTCAAGTTCAGTTAAATTTGATGGTGACCTTTTGTGGACTACAGTCTTCAATTTATCCCACAGATTTTCAATGGGGTTTATGTCTAGGCTCTAGTCTTGGCCATGCAAAGACATTCACCTTTTTCTCCTTCAACCACTGTTGTCAGTTTTAAACCTTCTTCCCATTGACAACTTTCTGGCAGAGGGCAGCAGATTTTCCTCAAGAATTTGATGGTATTTTGCCCCATCCATTTTCCTTCTATCCTGACAAGTGCTCCAGTCCCTGCTGCAGAGAAACACCCCCATAACAGGATATTACCACCTCCATGCTTTACTGTAGGAATGGTTTTATTTGGATGGTGAACTGTATTGGATTTCCACCAGACATATCGTTTGGTGTTGAGGCCAAATAATTCAATTTTAGTCTCATCTGACCATAACACCTTTTTCCATGTGGCCTCAGAATCTTCAAGTTGCGTTTTGGCAAAGCTCAGTTGTGGGTGGCTTTTTCTTGCAGCCCTCTCATACAAGCCACATTTGTAGAGAATTTGTGATACTGTTGTCACATGCACACAATGACCACTCTTTGTCATAAATTCCTGCAACTGCTTCAGAGTTGCTGTAGGCCTCTTGGTAGCCTCTCTGACCAGTTTCTTCCTGGCTCTTTCATCCAGTTCAGAGTGACGTCGTGATCCAGGGAGGGTCTGTGTTGTACCAAATACCTTTCACTTCCTAATAATAGACTTCACTGTGCTTCTAGGCATTGATAAAGCCATTGACATTTTTTAACTTTATCCCAGATATCTTTTGACAGTGCCTTGCCACCCATAGTTCATTGTTTGCTTCAGTTGCACTACCAAGGACTGAAATGCTCCAGGAAAGCTCTTTTCATGCTGAGCTAATCAAAATGACCACAGCTGATCACAATTGAAAGTCAAATGGCTTTGAGTACCATTGAGAAGGTGATTAGCTACACCTTATTGAGTTTACAAGTCAATTTTAGGAGGGGGGTGATCCTTTTTCCAACTCAGTGATTGTTTTTTTTTAAATTTTTATTTATTTATTTTTCTGACATGTTCGTGTTATATCTTTCACTTGGATGTTATAAGTTGCACTGAGTAAATACAGCTGGATAAAACAAAAATTGTGTCCGTCTTCAATTCAGGCTGGAAAGAAACAAAATATGATTATTTTAAATGGGGGTGATTCTTTTCTATACACACTGTGTGTGTATGTGTATGTGTATATATATATATATATACACATATACAGTATCTCACAAAAGTGAGTATACCCCTCACATTTTTGGGACAAAACTGAAGAAATGACACTTTGCTACAATGTGAAGTAGTGAGTGTACAGCTTGTATAACAGTGTACATTTGCTGTCCCCTCAAAATAACTCAACACACAGCCATTAATGTCTAAACTGCTGGCAACAAAAGTGAGTACACCCCTAAGTGAAAATGTCCAAATTGGGCCCAAAGTGTCAATATTTTGTGTGGCCACCATTATTTTCCAGCACTGCCTTAACCCTGTTGGGCATGGAGTTCACCAGAGCTTCACAGGTTGCCACTGGAGTCCTCTTCCACTCCTCCATGATGACATCACAGAGCTGGTGGATGTTAGAGACCTTGTGCTCCTCCACCTTCCGTTTGAGGATGCCTCACAGATGCTCAATAGGGTTTAGGTCTGGAGACATGCTTGGCCAGTCCATCACCAAGACATGGTCGTCTTAGAGGTGTGTTTGGTGTTGTTATCATGTTGGAATACTGCCCAGCGGGCAGTTTCCGAAGGGAGGGGATCATGCTCTGCTTCAGTATGTCACAGTACATGTTGGCATTCATGGTTCCCTCAATGAACTATAGCTCCCCAGTGCCGGCAGCACTCATGTAGCCCCAGACCATGACACTCCCACCACCATGCTTGACTGTAGGCAAGACACTTGTCTTTGTACTCCTCACCTGGTTGCCGCCACACCATCTGAACCAAATAAGTTTATCTTGGTCTCATCAGACCACAGGACATGGTTCCAGTAATCCATGTCCTTAGTCTGCTTGTATTCAGCAAACTGTTTGCGGGCTTTCTTGTGCATCATCTTTAGAAGAGGCTTCCTTCTGCGATGACAGCCATGCAGACCAATTTGATGCAGTGTTGCTGGCAGCACTCATACGTCTATTCTGCAAAGCCAACCTCTGGATATGATGCTGAGCACATGCACTCAACTTCTTTGGTCGACCATGGCGAGGCCTGTTCTGAGTGGAACCTGTCCTGTTAAACCGCTGTATGGTCTTGGCCACCGTGCTGCAGCTCAGTTTCAGGGTGTTGGCAATTTTCTTATAGCCTATGCCATCTTTATGTAGAGCAACAATTCTTTTTTTCAGATCCTCAGAGAGTTCTTTGCCATGAGGTGCCACGTTGAACTTCCAGTGAGCAGTATGAGAGAGTGTGAGAGCGATAACACCAAACCTAACACACCTGCTCCCCATTCACACCTGAGACCTTGTAACACTAACGAGTCACATGACACCGGGGAGGGAAAATGGCTAATTGGGCCCAATTTGGACATTTTCACTCATGGGTGTACTCACTTTTGTTGCCAGAGGTTTAGACATTAATGGCTGTGTGCTGAGTTATTTTGAGGGGATAGCAAATTTACACTGTTATACAAGCTGTACACTCACTACTTTACATTGTAGCAAAGTGTCATTTCTTCAGTGTTGTCCCATGAAAAGATATAATAAAATATTTACAAAAATGTGAGGGGTGTACTCACTTTTGTGAGATACTGTGTGTATATATATATATATATATATATATATATATATATATATATATATATATATATATATATATATATTTAGATAGCCTTTAAAAATGCCTTATAAGAACGTATTAAAATCATTCTCATGGCTGGATCAGGAAGCTGTCGCAAGGCTGCAATGGACTTTAACAAGAAACATGGCAAGCACTTCACACACGACACCGTCGCCAAACTTCTTAACAAATTCAAAAAGACTGGGAGTGTTGCGGACCAACCGAGAAGAAGATGACGCCCACGACACGAGCATCCACTGATAAAGGCACAGCCAATGTGGTGCTGGTGTACATAGTCCCCTGTGTACTGTATAGAGATTGTTGGGACACCCTGTACTTAGACATACTAAACCAGTGCAATAAGCACAAAAATTATGCTTCACTATGAACCAAACCATTTGCTAGAAGTTTGGGCCCTTAAAATGAGGAAACTAGAAAACACCATCCGCTTGAGATTTCTGTTGTTTCTGGTTGAGAACAGGCAATGCTAAACAGTGAGATGTACATGCATACAAATTAGAGCTGGAAATCACCACAACACCGAACCCAGAGGGGTTGGTCTGGTGATTTCTCTGTTAATTACCAAGAGAACAACAGAAACTCGCATGTGTAATGTAATCTGATGTTAAATTGTGGAGCTCCTGCAGGTCTGGTAATATAATATAAACAGAGTAAACTTCACTGCTTATCATGCAGTCTAGTGACAGTGTCAGAGTTTTGTGAAATATGGGATGATGGCTGGAAAATGGTTCTCTCTCTTTCTCGTAGTTAAATCAATTGCCTCTCTTTGAACTGACCATGATTTACATATACATATATATATATATATATATATACACACATATATATATATATATATATATATATATATATATATATATATATACACACATATATATATATATATATATATATATATATATATATATATATATATATATATATATATATATGTGTGTGTGTGTGTGTGTGTGTGTGTGTGTGTGCGCTTTAAGGAGTCTTTCTTACCCACTGTCTGTGAAGAGGAACTCAAGATGTGTCATATACACCTCCCATAGTGGAATACTGTAGCGCTGAGCCAAGGAGCAAGAGATCCCATATACACTCTCATCTAAAGTCCTATAAACACACACACACATACACACAGTTTACTATTGGTAGTAACACTATTGCAGTACTATAGTAATACAGTAATATTAACACCTAAAGTTCTAAAAGCAAGACAGTTAAAAACAACAATTTTGATTAAAATATATTCAGATTTTTGGATAAATTGCATTTATGTCATGTCATATACACACACACACACACACACACACACACACACACACACACACACACAGAGTACTGTGCAAAAGTTTTAGGTGCACTTTTTTTTTTTTTTAAATGTCTTCTAAATGTACAAAAAAACATTTTAGATTCCAAAACATTAGTTTTCTAGCACATAATTAATTGTTACAGAAAAATGTTTGTATGTCATTAAAAATAAGCAGCACATTACATAAGAGACACTTTTTAGACAAAAAAACACAATGAAGGCTGCTGGGTTTTGCTGCAAAAATAAGAAGCAAGTGTGAAAGTCAAAGTGTCCAGAAGAACTGTGGCTGGTTCAATAAATGCTCAATAAAACTTACCAGCTCATTTCCTTATAAAACAGTAGGTTCCTTGCAAGTTTGGGGCTGCATTTCTGCAAATGGAGTTGGGGATTTGGTCAGAATTAATGGTCTCCTCAATGCTGAGAAGTACAGGCAGATAATTATCCATAGTTCAATACCATCAGGGAGGCATCTGATTGGCCCCAAATTTATTCTGCAGCATGACAACAACCCCAAACATACAGCAAAAGTCATTAAATACTATCTTCAGCGTAAAGAAGAACAAGGAGTCCTGGAAGTGATGGTATGGTCCCCACAGAGCCCTGATCTCAACATCATCAAGTCTGTCTGGGATTACATGAAGAGAGAGAAGCGACTGATGCCGCTTAAATGCACAGAAGAACTGTGGTTAGTTATCCAATGTTTAGGCCAACCTACCTGCCAAGTTCCTTCAAAAACTGTGTGCAAGTGTACCTAGAAGAATTGATGAATTGATGCTGTTTTGAAAGCAAAGGGTGGTCACGCCAAATATTGATTTAATGTAGATTTTTCTTCTGTTCACTCACTTTGCATTTTGTTAACTGATAAATATAAACTATTAACATGTCTATTTTTGAAAGCATTCTTACTTTACAGCATTTTTTCACACCTGCCTTAAACTTTTGCACAGTACTGTATAACAGTGAAATAAACATATTTTCTGTTCCATGTTAATAAAGATAAGACATGACATAAATGTTAGAATATCAACAATTAAAAAATATTTCAATTTGTGATATAAATGGAAATCAGTTCTCTGCAATGGATGATTCTCGTCCAACCAAAAAAATAAATAAAAATAAATAAATAAATAAATAAATAAAAATTAAGGATGTCAACACGTGGTTGTAGAAACATTCATGTGAGGTTATTTTCATCACGATTGTACAGCTGAGCACGAGACCTGACATTCACGTCTCAAATGTGTCTTCAGTGACTGCTTGTGATGGTTTTCGTGACTAGCAGGGTTTCTGGATCAAAAGCAGTGCAATGGCAATTCAAACAGCCCCCCCCCTTCAAAAAAACAGCTCAATAAACAACACTCAAGTGTATCGCTGTCAGATAGTGATGCCAAATTAAACTGTTAAATTATTAAAATATCCTCATGCTCCCCAGCCCCCCCACCAACCCCCACCCCAGCACGCACTCAGCCAGCCCAAGGATGGTCTCTTTTTTGTAGTGACTGTCGTTACTGAAGCGCTGCACGTCCACTCCTCGGCCGAGACCCCGCAGCACCTGGGCCTGAGTGAAATCTGTCACACGCTCGCTGTAGAGTCGCAGCTGGCCAATCAGAGCCTCCAGCTCCTTGTCCTCCCAATCAAAACCTTCGTGGTCAGTCACATGCTTGGTCACAAGGCGAATCAGCTCCTTCGGATTGGCCTGAAGTCACACACAGGGAAGAGAAACAGTCTGCGTGAGCCGAGTATCAGTCAAATCTATGAAGAACTTCAGCTCCAGAAGTGGAAGCCGCATAAAGCATGAACATTTTTGCTTAGCACTTAATACCTAAAATGTTTGGCCATGGAAACTTATTTCTGTTTTATATATACAGTACCGTGCAAAAGTTTTAGGCACCCTATTTTTTTTAGTACAAACATTGTTATAGATTTTTGTATTTTATGACTTCTACATTATCAAGTCAGTACAAAAACATTTTAGATTCCAAAACATTAGTTTTCTATCACAAAATTAAATGTTACAGAAAAATGTATGTCATTAAAGAAAGCAGCATATTACATAAGAGATCACTTTTTAGACAAAAAACACAATGAAGGCTGCTGGGTTTTTTTGCAAAAATAAGAAGCAAGTGTGAAAGTCAAAGTCTCCAGAAGAACTGTGGCTGGTTCTGCAAGATGCTCAATAAAACTTACCAGATAATTTCCTTATAAAACTGCACAAATGGTACCGGAGACTACTATTTTTATTTTTTTGTCACACCAAATATTGACTTTGTTTCATTTACTACTGTTTTACTGCTCTTTACAATATTTTTCTTTTAATGTTTCTATTTTAATTCTTTAAGTTTCTATCTTTAATTTCATTATTTTGAAGGTATCTTTGCTCTACAGCATTTCTTTGCATGTGCCAAAAACTTTTGCACAGTACTGTATATATATATATATATATATAAGTAAACCATAAAACCATCATATTTACATTATATAAAAACACTCCCTGGTTGCTAGCATATTGTACGTAGCCTTAACATCAAAATACCTTACAAATTAGATCACTTTCGCTGTAATTGGTGTCAAAGTTCAAAATTGTTTTCAATTGTTTTACTGGAGTTCTATTCTATTCAAAAGCATAGAGGCACTAAAGCTTGAATAAAAAAAGTTTAAAATTGAAGAATAATACAGCAGATAGACTCCTCTACAGTACGCTTCCTTGTAAGATATGTATTATCATTAGTATTTTATAATTATATCAAATAATATTAAATAGCTGAGAAATGAATTATGAAACAATTATATATTATTATTATTATTATATAATGTTATTCCAGGGAATCCCAAACTAGGGGTTTGATTTACAAATAGGGTCATGTGAGGAACTCTCACAAAATATAAATCTCAAAGATAGATTTTGTGTGCTAATATTTTTAAATATTTTGTAACTGGGAGTCACATTCAGACAAGCCACGTTTAAATGTATAGGTTACATGTTAGTATTTTATTCTTCTTCACTATCCCAACATGCTGCACTAGTGTGTCTCCTTTTATTGCTGAGTTAAATTTCCCTGTCTTTGCCAGCATTGTGTCTCAACACTTACCTGTTTTCCTATTGTAGTTAAGATTTTAAAAACCTCTCATACAGCCTTCAGACCTACCGAAAGGTCTGTTTTGCGTACCAGTCTTCTGGAGTTTCTAGATTAGTACATACATTTAAATGTAAAGTCAGAGGTGTTGATTTGAGACATAGCTCATGACAACAATCACGATTACGCTGGAAAGTTTTAAAGAGAAACACAGCAGGTTAGTGTGTTTAACATCGTTATAAATCTGGAACTTAAGTTCAAGTTCAAGTTCAGTTTATTTGTACAGCGCTTTTAACAATGGACATTGTCCCAAAGCAGCTTTACAGAAGTATATAAATTCAGGACATAGATTTTAAATTTATGAATTTATCCCCAATGAGCAAGCCAGCGGCGACGGTGGCAAGGAAAAACTCTCTGAGATGATATAAGGAAGAAACCTTGAGAGGAACCAGACTCAAAAGGGAACCCATCCTCATCTGGGTAACACCAGATAGTGCAATTATAAATAAATAAATCCCTTCTATAAATGAAGGGATCTTAAATAAAATGCAGGGCTTGGGGTTTCAGAAAATACATACTGTCCATTTGGGGTCGTTTGCCCAAAAAGTTTGAAAAAGAACCGCTGCATTATTCTATCTCTTTTGGTTGTATGTACCATGTGGCAGTTGCATGACTGTCTTCCTAAAATATGAGTTCATTACCTACATCAACATATGCTCAACATATGAAGCTCAAACTCAAAACAAGTAGTTATTTTAATAAAGTGTAGTTACTTTTTAGGGCAAAATGAAAAAGACATTTAGGTCTCACAGAAGTTCCTTCATTATCACAAGCTGGGGAGAATTCTTATCTGTATCTTTATCTGGATTCATTTTCAATTCTTGTACACTTCCTCAACCTCAGCTACTTCACTCGAGTTTCCTCCTAGATGGGAGTTGACTCCATTTCCATCTAATGTGACTCAGTAATCTAGGGAACTATATTTTAAATCAGGAGACTACTGATTATATTTGGCAACAGTAGCCAGCCAATATCATTTTACATCAGATTTACTATCAGATTTGTTACATTCCAGAAAGAGCTTCAGTGAACATCCTATCAGAGTTTATTGTGAGCTGAGACGCAGTGCTGCTGCTGCTCTAAATGTATCATTTTCCGGGTAGATTTCCTTTATATAACAATGGAGATTGTTAACAGAAGGACGAAAAACATACACAATGAATGTACATTAAATTAAATTATTATTTTTTGGAGACTCCAGCAGAGATGTGCTGGCCTGTGCACAGCGTGCGGTCTGCATGGGCTGTACGAAGCATCAGTAGGCCTGTTTGTATCTGCTTACAACACATCATCTGTTCAATCTGAATGCATTTGTTTTCATCCTTAAGAGGCAGAATTATGCAGAACTGTCAGCATGGGGTGTGAATTCTTCCTCTGACATTTCTCCAGCAGTTCATAATTGGTCTCAACTAGAGATATGCATGGTTTATTTATTTATTTTAAAATCCTACTCGTGTGGTTATTATTTTTGTTTGTACCTGCAAGCAATATTTTCTACGGAATTTAGCTGGTTCGGATTCCCAAAATATAAATTTATACATATGAATACAAACTGGTGGCCTAATACAGTATAAACCAGCGCAACCCACTCATTAAGGAGCTCTGAATGTTCACATTAACGAGTGTGCTTGAAAAGCTCAAGACACAAACAAACTGGTCAGTTGATGATTGGAAAAAGACCAGATGATGTTTTCCCAATCTACATGTGCCCACTGCAGCCACGGATTCCTGTTCTTGGCTGATAGAAGTAGAACCTGATGTGGGCTTCTGCTGTTGTAGCTCATCTGCCTCAAAGTTTGATGCAACTTTACTGCTCACCACATTTGCAAAGAGTGGTTATATGAGATACTGTAGCCTCCCTGTCACCTCCAATCTCCTTTCTCATCAACAAGGCATCCACAGAACTGCCGCTCACTGGATGTTTATTGTTTTCCTCACCAATCTGTGTAAAAATCAGCAGTTTCTGAAATACTCAAAACTAAAATCATCTACCATGTCATGGTCAAAGCCACTGATAACATTTTTTCCCACAATTCTGATGTCTGAGGTGAATATTAACTGAAAATCTTGACCTGTATCTGGGTAAACAAAAGTATAATTATATAAGTACATCATGGATCAAAATTAAGTCAATTGTGAGCATTCTATTACTAAAACGTGTAATATTATGTCATTACTCAGATCCTCTGCTTTAAGCATTTAAACTAGACCATGAATTTGGTTTAAAGACATAGATGTTTTGTATAACTTTGTGTGTGTGTGTGTGTGTGTGTGTGTGTGTCAGGGCTATGAAGGCTATGATGAATGTTGGGCTGTGATTCCCAATCTCTGTACTCAGTCATGCGCTAGAACACTGTTTTATGCTCGCACTACCAATTATGCTAAACAGATTTTTTTCCCCCTCTCGGTCGAAAGAGCTTTACATGGCACTGATCCTGTAACGTGCAACTCTTAAAAGTAGGAACCCGTGCATTGCTCGTCTGAATTACACTGCACTATAAAAGCTTTTAGATTGAATGGACAGAACAGCAAGTGACAGTCAGTGAGGGACTGTCACAAAATAATGATGCAAAAGGATTCACACACACGCACAATGGGGGTGTGTCCATTAAACAATAAATAAATAAATAAATCAGTGAGTCACTGTTGACTCATAGTGCTGGAGAAGCTGCAACTGCTTCAAAACTGGAGACGCTCGAGTTGGTTTTATCATCTCACACATCAACACAGTGCCATTAATGCATTGACGTAAAAAAGAATTCACATTAAAAATGAGTGGTTAAGAGGTTAAAAAGCACCAGGGTTAGAGGTCACACTTCCTGAAATTTCATTTCTATAAATTCAAACCAAATCTTGTTAAGTTTCCTTTATAACCACACTGCATTATCACTACTCTATTGATGTGTTATAACTACCTTAGAGCCCTTTAAGGGACAGAATAAATAAAACATCACACATCCAAATTATTGTGCATTTTATAACTAAAATTACGAGTGATTTATTTAAATATTTGCTTCAGCACGGAACAATATTCTCAGAGATCAAGAACCGCTTTCATATATCATTTATCAAAAACTTTCACTCTTGCTTATTTAAACTTGATATATTATTTAACTGAGGTATTTCAACGGTAGTAGAAATCCCTCCATGAAACTGCAATCTATACTTTAAAAAATTTTTTTTTTTTAGAACTCTCAATAAACTACATTTCTATCTATCACATTAAACGTGTTCACTTTTCAGCAAGTAGAACCACGGCCTACAAATATCTCTAGAAAAATAGCATGTTTTGTTTTGGTCACCTAAAAACCTAAACGCTATATGAAAGTCTAAAAACTATAGGCTAATGTGATATAACTCTGAAGCATGACGAGCTAGTCAGTTTAGTGCATTAGTTCAAATGACACAGTAATGAATTGACTTGACAACATAAATTAGCACAAATTAAATTACAGCATGTTTCTAAATGTTGATAACTTCTATTACTGGAACTTGGTTCAGTTCTGAATTTTATCACTTAAAAACTGCGAATACGTCCTTTAATGTGTTTGTTCATATTGGTCATTGAGAACTTAATTTTACACATGGATGGTAAAAACAATTTACGCAGGTCTTAAAAGAAAAAAAAGTTAATTTGTTAGTTATGTATATAATTTTTTTATTATGTTATTATTAGACATTATGTAAATGATTATGCCTAATTTCTTGAATTGAGGTACATCTTATCTCATCAATGCTATGTGATTTTTTTGGTTAAATAATATCCACACTACTAATGAAATATTTCTTGTTTAAACTCAGACATCACAACACTAGAGATCAAAAGATCTCTCAAATAACAGTTTTAAGTTGTTTAAAAAAATTTTTTTAAAAACATTCTCATTAAATTTACATTAGTTGCTCTTTAATATTCATGCTATTACATATTACATTCACAGTCTGCAACATTACTGCAAACATCATTACTGATTAGAAATAATGGTCAACTTCCTAATTACTACACAGACTAATGAACTAACTAATTATTTAAGTAACGCAGGTCAAAAGATCTACTTCAAGCACAAGCTTCAGTAAACGACAGCTACAAACAGAGTACTTGGCAGCACAGACGCCGGCGTTCGCGTGACATTAGTGAAATGCACATTAACATAACCGTTGCTTGCTGTTAGCGCGACATCACAGGGGCCAAGCAGAAGCCAGCACCGCTCTCGCACTGCCAGGGCATAATTAACACGCTTCGGGTTCACACGCGGCTCGGTGCATTAGCAGAGGCGTATGTTTTCAGCGGCGGCGTGCACACGGGTACCGCCTGTAATCCTGATAAGAGCAAGGAGTTGGAAAATAGAAAAGATGAGTAGAGGGAAGGCTGGATAAACACAGAGACAAGCAGAGATACAAAAAGAGCGAGGCGATTTAACAGAAAGAGAAGAAGAAAGAAAGATGGGGGAGGAGGTTTAACTGGAGAGGGGTACTTGGAGGATAGATGGATTAGGGGAGAGAACAGAGTGATAGAGGTGAGGACTCAGAGGAAGGATGGATATGGGAAAAGTAACAGATGTATAATTTACTGAATATTACTGTATTATTAACTAAAGAATAAAATGAATTAAATACATCTTCTCACACAATTTACAGTACACCTTGCAAACGCTCTTCCTTGCAATGTCCTCAGAAGCTCCATGTTATAGTCTAACCACACACACAGAGCATGTTTAAGGAGGTTCACAATCTAATTAGCGTGGGAAATTCTTATTTAATATCAGAGATGTCACTCATGCTATGGGAGGTTAGCACCTGCGCTAACATGCACCAACACTAACAGGTTCTGAAAGGCTACTGGTGAGAGGAGATGCGAAACACACAGCTGAGGGTCTCGCTAACGAGCTCATTACACATCCCCTCGTTAAGCAGGGGAGAGAGAGAGAGAGAGAGAGAGAGAGAGAGAGAGAGAGAGAGAGAGAAAGAGAGAGAGGGAATATAGCAGTGTTGCTTGTACACAGGTGACTACCTAATCATTTCATCTTCAGAATCATATGCATTTCATCATGGAGTCAGTGCACACGAAATCTGACAGGGCTACGCTCATTAAGACCTACCTGATATCTAGTAATAGTAGCACTAACATAACGAGGCCATTAACACACACCTCACACACATCTCTCTACTTTACACTAACACTGCCAGTGCCAGTCTGCCAGTCTGATTGGTCAGAATGTTCTGTAATGTTAACATAAATGTGCTTCTTCTAATACATTATCGTTTCTATAGTTCAAGTGACACAGGCTCATTCACAGGGACTTGATTATAGCGGATGCTCCAATGGCTAATAAAGAGTCTCTAGTGTCAGTGTTTTTATAATAATCAGTAACTTAATGAATTAAAAAGTGCAATTGTAATCATTAGTTGTGTAAGAGGAATTCAACACTGTTGATGTGCTGCTATGTTAAAGTAATCGACTTCAGTGCTGGGAGATACAATACTCTGTTCCTGTAAAAGCACACCTCATGGTGTTGTATTTCACTCACAAGGTACAGCTACAGACAAACTCAGCTACTTCTGCTTTGTAAAGCTAACATTCTAAGCAAGAATTCACTTTAATGAGATATAAACAAGTGAAAACAGGAAAGCCCCAGTTAGTCTTCACTGACACCTGCAAGAAAAGCAGACTTAGAAAACACTTTTAAAATGTCACAAACATTAACCTTTCATATAGGCCTGAAATGTCTGTTTCTGCCCTTTATTGTATTACTTTATCTTTTTTTTTTTCTCACTTAACATTCTCTTTTGCACAGAAGCCATGAAGGGCTTAAAGTAATACAATATTCTATGCTGACATAGCTTTATGAAAGTTACTTCATAATGTAATACTTTGAAGTAAAATGAATGTGTAGTAACAGTGGTGTTTTTTTTTCTTTCTTCTTTTTATATTTTTTGAATTGTAAGCATTTTGTTAGGGAACATTTTGAGCAAATGTATTGGAAATATATTTAAAAAAAACAAACAAACAAACAAACAAACAAAAAAAACATTTACAACCCGTGCTTGCCAATATGATTTCTCTCTCTCTCTTGATTGGACAGAAAATCCGATGAGAAGCTGAAGTGCAGAATGACATCACCTTATTGGTAGTAGAGAGAAAGACTGTATATTTTTACGATATATATATATATATATATAATTTTGCTTGCAATTAGCTCGATTTTGGTCTCATCTGACCACAACACTTTCACCCAGTTCTCCTCTGAATCATTCAGGCAAACTTCAGACGGGCCTGTACATGTGCTTTCTTGAGCAGGAGGACCTTGCGGGTGCTTCAAGATTTCAGTCCTTCACGGTGTAGTGTGTTACCAATTGTTTTCTTGGTGACTATGGTTCCAGCTGCCTTGAGATCATTAACAAGATCCTCCCATGTAGTTCTGGGCTGATTCCTCACCGTTCTGTCCTCACCAACTGTTGTCACCTTCTCATCAAGCTACTTGGCGATGGTCTTGTAGCCCATTCCAGCCTTGTGTAGGTCTACAATCTTGTCCCTGACATCCTTGGACAGCTCTTTGGTCTTGGCCATGGTGGAGAGTTTGGAATCTGATTGATTGATTCCTTCTGTGGACAGGTGTCTTTTATACAGGTAACAAACTGAGATTAGGAGCACTCCCTTTAAGAGAATGCTCCTAATCTCAGCTTGTTACCGGTGTAAAAGACACCTGCGAGCCAGAAATCTTGCTGATTGATAGGGGATCAAATACTTATTTCCCTCATTAAAAGGCAAATCAATTTGTAACTTTTTTGAAATGTGTTTTTCCTGAATTTTTTTTATTGTTATTCTGTCTCTCACTGTTAAAATACACCTACCATTAAAATTGTAGACTGATCATTTCTCTGTCAGTGGGCAAACGTACAAAATCATATAAAATATATATATATATATATACACACACACACACACATATACATCTTCTAAATACAAATTGTGTCATTGTTTTGGAGCACACTAGCTTATACAGTGCCCTCCACTAATATTGGCAACCTTATATATATATATATATATATATATATATATATATATATATATATATATATATATATATATATATTTCTCAGGGTAATAAATATGAGGAAACACATAGGCCAAATTTCCTTAGGCTGCGTCCGAAATCGCGTACTGTGACAGTATGTACTGCATTCAATGCAGTACCTACTGCACGGCCTTGAAACAGTACATACTACTCAGTATGTGTGTGTAGTATGAATACAATCCTGGACATACTACATCCGCCATATTGGCATTGTCATGTGACCTTCGACATCATCATAAACACAAAAATTTTAAAGGGACCACCAGATTAAAGTAACCGCACTAATGGCAAAATGCACATTAGGAAAGTTAACTGAATTAGCAACTTAATCTGGGCAGTGTTAACAGGCTGAGGTAAATTTGTTGCTGTTAGCTTGGCCGGCTAAGGCATGATGGAAGTCACAAAAAAGGTTTAAAATGCTGTGAGAACTGTTTTCTTGTTTAAATCTTCAATAAGTTAACATTTTATTCGGGTATTGTTAAACAAGTCCTTTTTAAACAAGGTTTAATACTTAAAAAGAGCAGACACGCTGTCTTCCGCGATTGTTTTCTGAACTCGTCCGCACCAGTCCCGTTGCATTATGGGAATTTTTGACTCACGAAGTGTCCATCAGTTCCACACTGCAAAATCTTGCCAGAAGCAGTACATCATATGGGTATTTCTCGCCTACTGTTTCTCACCTACTGAGAATTCTGACATACTGGGTAAGACCAAGGAATATAGCAGTGATGTGCAGAAAAAGGTTGTTGAGCTTCACAAAATGGGAAGTGGATATAAGAAAATAGCACAAGCATTGAAAATGCCCATTTCCACCATCAGGGCAATAATTATGAAGTTCCAGTCAACTGGAAATGTTATGAATCAATCTGGAAGAGGACGTGTGTCTATATTGTTTCAGCGCACTGTGAAGAGGATGGTTCAAGTGGCCAAAAAATCTCCAAGGATCACAGCTGGAGAATTGCAGAAGTTAGTTGCGTCTTGGGGTCAGAAAATCTCCAAAACTACAATCCGAAGTCACCTACAGTATCTCACAAAAGTGAGTACACCCTCACATTTTTGTAAATATTTTATTATATATTTTCATGGGACAACACTGACTAAATGACACTTTGCTACAATGTAAAGTAGTGAGTGTACAGCTTGTATAACAGTGTACATTTGCTATGTAATAAAATATTTACAAAAATGTGAGGGGTGTACTCACTTTTGTGAGATACTGTACATCACCACAAGTTGTTTGGAAGGGTTTCAAGAAAAAAGCCTCTACTCACATCCAAAAACAAACTCAAGCGTCTTCAGTTTGCCAGACACTACTGGAACTTCAAATGGGATCGGGATCTATGGTCAGATGAAACCAAAATAGAGCTTTTTGGCAATAAACACCAGAGGTGGTTTTGGCACACACAGAGAGGTAGCCATATGGAAAAGTACCTGATGCCCATGGTTAAATGTGGTGGTGGCTCTTTAATGTTTTGGGGCTGTTTTTCTGCCAGAGGACCTGGATATTTTATTAGGATACATGGTATCATGAATTCTATCAAATATCAACAGATATTAAATGAAAACCTGACTGCCTCTGCCAGAAAGCTTAAAATGGGCCGTGGTTGGACCTTCCAGCAGGACAATGATCCAAAACATACATCAAAATCAACACAAAAATGGTTTACTGACCACAAAATCAAGGTCCTGCCATGGCCATCCCAGTCCTCTGACTTGAAACCCATAGAAAACCTGTGGGGTGAACTGAAGAGGAGAGTCCACCAGCATGGACCTCGAAATTTGAAGGATCTGGAGAGATTCTGTATGGAGGAATGGTCTCAGATCCCTTGCCATGTATTCTCCAACCTCATTAGGCATTATAGGAGAAGACTCAGAGCTGTTATCTTGGCAAAGGGAGGTAGCACAAAGTATTGACTTTGGTAGTCACAAAGACAGAGACTTTGCGACAAGGAAAAGCAGCTGATGGAGAAACACATTTGCTTTTTTTTTTTTTTTTTTGTATTTTCACTTGGATTTACAGCTTTTGAGTGCATGCTGACATTCTATGCAGGTGCTATGAAAGTTGTTCAGCAAAAAAATAAATAAATAAATAAATAAAAAAAATGTTCCCACCTACTACTGATTTATGATTATTTTAAAAGATGTGCAATAAAACTGACTACTAAAAAAAAAAAAGTGTCAGTCACACGCATACACAGTCTCAAACATGGTCACGGAGAGGTTTTACTCATCCCCACTGCCTTAATTATATACCTGTACCGTGTCTTTTCTCTATCCCTGCAGGGATTTTACACTTCAGCTAAGCATAAAGACGTTTTGTGATATTTAGTTGGTGAATTGCTGACACAGTGTTTGCTTACCCTGTACAAAGGGCTGCATTTGTCCTTAAAGCAGGGCACCAGGCGGGAATAGATCTGGAGAGAGTAGTAATACGCAGCCAACTGTAGAGACAGAGCTGAGGGGGGCTGCTTCTCAAAACATGAGTTTGCATCCAACACCTGAAGAGACAAAGACAGGCATTTAATGTACCACCATTATTATTATTATTACTGTTGTTGTGATTATTATTTAATACCCAAATACACCTTGTTGATAGATTTGTTGCTGACATATAGTCATTTATAATCTAGGAAGTCCTGACAAGACAAATGAAAGGAAAAACAAGGGAAGCTACGGGAATGGAAGAAAAAGGAAAAATAATAATAGGCTAGAGAGGACAAGGACTGGGGAGGAAAAACAAGGGAAGTGAAGGGAAAATTATAAGACATGACCAGGGAAGGAAAGGAAAAGAGGGAGGGGGTGAGGTGGGGAGGAAGACAGAGAGAGGTGGAAAGGCAATCCTGACAATACAAATGAAAGAAAAAGTAAGGGAAAATAAGGGAATGGAAGATAAAGAAAAAAAAAACAACACTGGGGTGAGAGATAACAAATGGAGGAACAGGAAAAAAACAAGGGAAGGGGAGGGAAAACTATAAGGCAAGGAAAGGAAAGGAAGGAAAAGGAAAAGAGAAGGAAAGGAAAGCAAAAGGGAGGAAAAGGAAAGGAAAGGAAAAGGGAGGAAAAGGAAAGGAGAGGGAAGGGAGGGAACGAAAAGAAAAGGAAGGGAAAGGAAAAGGGAAGGGATGGAAAGGAAAGGAAAAGGGAGGAAAGGGAAGGAAAGCAAAGGAGAGAGAAGAGAGGGGAAGAAAAGGCAAAGAAAAGAAAAGGAAGGAAAATAATGCAAAAGCAAGCAAAGAAAATGAGATCAGGGGAAGGAAGATAATACAAGGAAAGGTAAAAGGTAAGACAAGTGATGAACAAGGGAAGGAAAGAAGATGAAAGGAGCGGAGAGACAAGAAAAATAGTAAAAGAGAAGTGACTAGAAAAAAGAGGAGACTAGAGAGAAAAAGTGAGTCTAGGAAGAGAAGAGATGAGATGAGGAAATGAGAAGAGAGGAGGAGAAGAGAAGTATAATCTTATGTTTACAGAGTGTATTCATGTGTAAATCACAGAAGAGGAGCTTGCTGGAAATGGCACTGAGTGGCTGCTCAGTTATAGGATCAAGCAGGGCATTGTGATAATTCTCTGCTGTGTGTGTGTGTATGTGTGTGTGTGTGTGTGTATGTGTGTTGCTGCACAGCTGTGGATGTTCTTGGCAAAGCAACAAAGTCAGTAAACAGCCTCAATCTTGAGTTAATTCATGTGTGAGCCTGAAGCAAACACACCCACTCCACTGAGCTTTTTAACATTCCTCTCGCTTTTTCTCTTCCAAATCTGCCTCAGCCAGTTTTCAAAGCAACTTAAGCTCACACTTCAAACATGCTTCCAAGAGCGAGAAGAACAGTATGAAGGAGAGGCACATTAGCACAGACAAGCACAGATCCACACTGGAACATGAACGCACAAACAAACTAACTCACCTGGGGCAGAGCAAGCAAATAGGCCAGCGCCAGTGTCATGTCCCTCGGAAAGGCATCACTAGCCAACTGGAGCAGAACTTACAGACAGACAGACAGACAGAGAGAGAGAGACAGAGAGAGAGGAGATTATTTTTTTCATCTCACTACTGGGTGAAAAGCATTACGAAAGGAAAGAAGGGACAAAAAAGAAAGAAAGAGAAGAAATGAAGGAGGACGGAGGGAAGGAAGAAAGATGGAGGGAAGGAGGGAAGGAAGGAAGAATGGAAGGAGGGAAGGAAGGAACAAAGGAGGGAAGGAAGGAAGGAAGGACAGAAAAAGAAGGGAGGAAGGAATGACAGAAATAAGTAAGTAAGTAAGTAAATAAGTAAGGAAGGAAGGAAGGAAGGACGCGAGGAAGGAAGGAAGGAAGGAAATAGAAAATAAAGAAAGAAAGGAAAGGAAAGGAAGGAAGGAAGGAACAAATGAACGAACGGATAAAGGTGGGAAGGAAGGAGAGTAAAATAGAAAAGAAAGAAGGAAAAGAAAGGAAATGAAATGAAAGGAAGGAAGTAAAGCGGTTTGGAAAGAAGGAAGGAATTTCAAGGCTTCTCTGAATGTTTACATGAAATAAGAAGCAGCTTTCTGTATTGGGAAACAGCAAAAACTGATAAAACAGCATGACAAATGTATTTATATTACAGCGAGCAATAAGTAAACATCCTTTACACATGAGCATGCAGTGCTAAGGATTATGGGATGGGCCAGTTCAATATATTATGAGGAGGATAAACATCTGTGCATGTAAACAAACATTGTGCATTTTAACTCAGTTTAGCATGATCATTCGAGAGAAAACTCTTCAAAATTATCCCATGAACATTTCTCTGTGCAAAGTCCACACCCACTTCCTTCCCTTCTCTTTCATTTTCATGTCCCGTCTTCACT
This sequence comes from Cranoglanis bouderius, assembly GCA_023630585.1. Classification (NCBI taxonomy): domain Eukaryota; kingdom Metazoa; phylum Chordata; class Actinopteri; order Siluriformes; family Cranoglanididae; genus Cranoglanis; species Cranoglanis bouderius. The sequence goes on from CM042560.1 coordinate 13,220,058, forward strand.
TTCCCTCTTTCTCTTCCTATAGAGTTTTTAATCTTGTTACAGACAATTTGTAGAATTCAGCAGAAAGTAGAAATAGCAGGGACAAATCCTGCAGCTTGGAAATATTGCACCTGGACAAAAAAACATTCAAAACTGTAGAGATTAAAGCTGAAAAGAAAAGACAAACAACAAATTAACATTGCAGAAAAGATAATGCAACATCATAGGGATGCTAATATATAATTAGCATCCCAGAAAGCCCAGTATACCCACACGGCATACACCAAATTACCTCTTTATTGCCAAGAAAATCTAACATCATGAAGATCAGGCAGCTATTAAAAAACTAATTCAGGACAGCATAAGTAACAATATATTCAGATCCCAAACTTCCAGCATTGCACCATTAAATCAATTAATTAATAAATAGGCAGAATCGTGGCACAACCGTGACTCTGCCCTAGAGGAAGCCATCCACCAAAGTCAGTGACCGAGTAAGGAGGGCACGAGTCAAAGAAGCAACTCAGGAGTCAAGGGTAACTGAGGAAGCTGGAGAGATCCAAAGCTCAGATGGGAGAAGTAGTTTGCAGGACAATTATAGCTTCAATGAACAAGGCTGGGTTTGATAGAAAAGTGGCAAGAAAAAAAAAATCCACTGTTGACTCTAAAAGCCATATTACATTCCATTTGAATACTAGCAAACATGGAATTATGTTCTCTGGTCTCATAGGACCAAAATTGAACTTTGTGACCTTGGTGGAAACCCAGTGCTGCGCATCATCCTGAGAACACCATCCTACAGTGAAACATAATGGTGGCAGCATAATGTTGTGGAGATGCTTTTAATCAGCAAGGACTGGGAAACTGGTCAGACGTAAGGGCAAGATGAATGGAGGGAAGTATAAGGCAGTCTTAGAAGAAAACCTGCTCCAGACTGCAAGGAGCCTTTAGACTACATATAATTCCATGTCGGTTATTAACGCAATAAAAACACAACATGGATGTGGATTACCTTCAGTAGCTGGAAAAAGCTGCTGGCCCTCACTCTTGGTCTCAGCTAATTTTCCGGTGCGGAGCAAAACTTCTGCAAAGTCTTCCTGAGGGACGTAGTCATAGGAAGAGTACACATCGTCCATCTACAACACACACGCAACAGTAGCAAAGATTCAGACATGCAGGAATCTTTATCTCTCTTTTTTAAATACCTCTATCATATGTTATTTCTCAGGTAATATTGTAAATAAATATATAACGTGCCATCATTGATTGAAACCATTAGGATAGGTCATGCATACACAGACCTGCCAAGCCCCAAGAGGATGTAATGTATAGTGGGTGGAGTACATTTTCAATATATTTTAAGAGTTCGAGTGGATGTATATTCGAGATTTTACAGTAACAACAAGGCGCTTGATGCACAGACTAGAAATGTGTCTCATTATATTCAAAAACCTAAAGTGAGAAGAAGAGGACGAAGGAGGAGCTTCCAGGGGTGTTATTAGCTGTGTTTATTGGGGGGAAAAAGAAGACTGTTTTGGCATATTTTTGGTGCATTTTTGGTGTATTTTGTGAGTGATAACTTACAGAGCTTATACACAGGGAGGAAGGTCCGCACAGACTTTTGTACCCTCCAGTATCAGCAGAAATACATCAACTAAGGAAGTAACAAGAAGACAGACTAAAGGAAGGAACTAACCAGGTTGATGTACGGATCGTTAAACAGCTCCTCGTAGAACGAGCTGCAGCCTTGCCTCTCCAGCTCTGCATTCTGATTCGCCGACCCAATCAGATTGCGGTGCAAATCTGACTCTTGACCCTGACAAGAGACACAAAGCCCTGCTCAAACATTTAGGAGAAGTTTGACTAATTTCCACATTCATTCATATTTCACAAAGGCTCATAAACATTTGTAGCTTTCTTTAATCTCCCACGTAGTGGCCAGAGTTTTAATCTTACATGCAATGGACGGAGGTAGCTGATGGAGTCTTTCCACCACTGGGAGTCACTGATGGTGTTCAGTACAGCCTTGGTGTTTACTGTGGTGCTGGTCAGAACCTCAATGGTGCGGGCGGTTGTCCTCTGGAGAAGAGCCGAGGGCTGAGAGCCCCCTGACACTTTACCTCCACCTCCAGCAGCAGCCTGCTAGAATCATACATAAATACGGTACAGCTCAGGACCATAGAATACAGAGTAAGGTCCAACATCTGAGTTTATAATAAAGCGTGAAGGAGAACCATAGCTAAAATACTGTGCTAGAAAAGGTGAAAAATGCTAGCTGCTGCTTAGATCATGGTTATTCCTGGGAGAAAGATGCAGGCGAAGTAAGCAGAAATAAAAAGTCAATTCAATTTCCTAATCCTTACGATTTGTACATGGGGCTACATGATGTTCATGTATTCCCAAAAAATCTCATCCAGCTCAAACTGGTTCAGTAAAGAGGAGAAAATTCTTTAATACAAGGATGTTTCTCAAACAGCCAAAATGATTCAAGCAATTCCTCGCAGAACACTCAGACTTATAGACTTTGAGCATTCCAGCAAGTGTTAGATAACATAATATCACCAAATCATACTAATGAGCAGTGGCTCTACAATAATCAGCCAAACTTTCAGCTTATTCCTGAACATATAGCAGGAACAAATGTTAAGGAGTAGGCTGATTAATGTTCGAGTACGTGTGGTTACTAAATCAGGGCATTTGAGGCTAACAGGTTACCGCAATGCCATTTCTCAATACGATGACCTATTTTTTAAAGGTTGTGAAGCACGATGAGTATAAAAGCAGATGAACCCTGTAGAAATGAAATTAGCATGGACCCAGTACGCTGAAAACAAAATCGCTGGCTAGAAAACCAAGCAGACCCATTTTTAGACCTGGTCAGTATTAGGATTTCCTCTAGATATTAAATCCAATAAATGGATATGTATAAAACACTTTAATTCAATCACTCAATTTATTTTATGCTTTTACAATACTATCTTTCCAAGGTGCATTTGACAAGCAAATCCGCACCTTAAACATTATGGCTTGGATCATGTTGCGACTGAATTCTCAATTGTGACTGGTCAGAAGGTGAAGTAGCTCAAATCACGTTTCTGTTCTTACACTGTGTTATCGTTTCTACAGTAACAGGGACTTGTACGGCAGATGCTCCATATAAATTCATTAAAAGGGTCGTTGATTATTTTATATCAGTTTTCAGCACTCCTGTTTAATTCCTTACATTTTTTATTATAAGAGTCTAGTCGGTGGAACATAATTACTACGTAAAAACATCATCTTCGGAAGATCAGCTTGCAAAGTGTTTGGCAAGGGGATGTTTTTATCGGTACACATGTTCTATATTTTTACACTTTCCCAAACCTCTTCAAAACCCTCATTTTACCAACAATCCCAGCAAACAGGTCATGAGCGCATGGCTTGGGGCATTCACACACACACAGCAAAAAACACACATTTCAGTGAGCGCATGAATCTTTAAACACTCTCGTGGCAATTCTTTTAACGGCGGGCTGTGAATTGAGCAGCTCAGCTCGAAGGCCGTCATATTTACAGCGGATGAAAAATGCAGCAAGCGCTTTATGACCTGTGTAACTTGTAGAGTGCTCTTGTGTTTATCAGCTCGCCGTACTCACGCAAGGCAAGAACGCTTCCTTATACACTGTCCAAGTTTAAGCAATTCACAGACTGCTACCTGATCTGGATCGTCCCCTGCTCCTGGGGCTTGAGACGGGTCCATCTTGTAGTTCACCGCCTGGTAAAGAATCTTAATAAAAATAAAAAAGAGAAAAAAAAACCAGAACAAACACACACACACAAAAAAAAACACCTTTCAGTTTTTTTTCACAAAGTTATATTTACTTCACAGGATGTTGCTTTGCTGTTACTTGATGTTCCCCGCAAAGTGTTGTTAAGTATAAATGATTCAGTGTTATTTCGCTTCCTTGTTTTAGATCATGAATTGTGTTTTAGCACTCAGCTGGTAGCAGACTTGCACTCCAGAACTGGAGTTAAAATGTGCATGATGGAGTGATGCTAGAGTCATATTGTTAAAAGCAAAAAAGATGCAGATGATGCAACCAGACCGAAGAAAACATCTCTCATCTCTTTACTGAGCATGTGTCAATGTCATATAGTAGTTATACAATATACCATGAAACTCTAAATCAAGGATGGACACATCAGTAGCCAGGACATCAAGGAAAAGCAAATGTCTTTCACGTCTTCCCCGTCCCACCTGACAAGCAACAGTTTCACGCTTCAGATGCTCCACCCATGGGCCACAAAGTGTGTGATATATTTTGTACACTTTTCTGGCCATAAGCTTCAGGATCTTGAAGGTTGCAAACAAAACCTCATATTTCAAAGCTTTTAAAGAGATTTTTTTTTGAGGCAGCTAGGAAAATGGTCTGGGATTGGCACATTCGATCAAAGAAAGTGGATATTTGCTATGTTGATATTAACAAATTGTAGCAAGTGCTAGAAATCTGGCCTGGGAAATTAAAGAATTAATTTTAAAAAATTACTTTTGCAAAACAAAAGGTTTCATTTTATCCATATTGTTACATTTAACATACTCCATTCGGTTCAAATATTTCTTGCACCTCAATCCTGTAACTGCAGCTCGTTAGTTCATTCGAAAAACAGTGGCCTCCTACACACTATACTGTACAGCCTTGGCCAAAAGTTTTGAGAATGACACAAATATTAATTTTCACAAAGTCTACTGTTTCTGTGTTTTTAGATCTTTTTGTTAGATGTTACTAACTGTTACTGAAGTATAATCACAAGCATTTCATAAGTGTCAATGGCTTTTATTGACAATTACATGAAGTTTATGCAAAGAGTCAACATTTGCAGTGTTGACCCTTCTTTTTCAAGACCTCTGCAATTCGCCCTGGCATGCTGTCAATCAACTTCTGGGCCACATCCTGACTGATGGCAGTCCATTCTTGCATAATCAATGCTTGGAGTTTGTGGGTTTTTGTTTGTCCACCTGCTTCTTGAGGATTGACCACAAATTCTCAATGGGATTAAGGTCTGGGGAGTTTCCTGGCCATGGACCCAAAATGTCGATGTTTTGTTCCCCGAGCCACTTCGTTATCACTTTTGCCTTGTGGCAAGGTGCCCCATCATGCTGGAAAAGGCATTGTTCGTCACCAAACTGTTCTTGGATGGTTGGGAGAAGTTGCTCTCTGAGGATGTTTTTGTACCATTCTTTATTCATGGCTGTGTTCTTAGGCAAAATTGTGAGTGAGCCCACTCCCTTGGCTGAGAAGCAACCCCACACATGAGTGGTCTCAGGATGCTTTACTGTTGGCATGACACAGGACTGATGGCACGCTGATGGTAGCGCTCACCTTTTCTTCTCCGGACAAGCTTTTTTCCAGATGCCTCGAACAATTGGAAAGGGGATTCATCAGAGAAAATGACATTACCCCAGTCCTCAGCAGTCCAATCCCTGTACTTTTTGCAGAATAGCTGTCTGTCCCTGATGTTTTTCCTGGAGAGAAGTGGCTTCTTTGCTGCCCTTCTTGACACCAGGCCATCCTCCAAAATTCTTCGCCTTACTGTGCGTGCAGACGCACTCACACCTGCCTGCTGCCATTCCTGAGCAAGCTCTGCACTGGTGGTGCCCCGATCCCGCAGCTGAATCAACTTTAGGAGACGGTCCTGGCGCTTGCTGGACTTTCTTGGGTGCCCTGAAGCCTTCTTCACAACAGTTGAACCTCAATCTTACTAGCAGCAATATCCTTGCGTGTGAATCCCTTTTTGTGCAAAGCAGTGATGGCTGCATGTGTTTCCTTGCAGGTAACCATAGTTAACAGAGGAAGAACAATAATTTCAAGCAAGACCCTCATTTTAAAGCTTCCAGTCTGTTATTCTAACTCAATCAGAATGACAGAGTGATCTCCAGCCTTGTCCTCGTTAACACTCTCACCTGTGTTAACGAGAGAATCACTGACATGATGTCAGCTGGTCCTTTTGTGGAAGGGCTGAAATGCAGTGGACATGTATTTTTGGGATTAAGTTCATTTTCATGGCAAAGAGGGACTTTGAAATTAATTGCAATTCATCTGATCACTCTTCATAACATTCTGGAGTATATGCAAATTGCCATCATAAAAACTGAGGCAGCAGACTTTGTAAAAATTTATATTTGTGTCATTCTCAAAACTTTTGGCCATGGCTGTATTATGCCTTCATGTACACGACACAAAAAGCATGCCTTTTATCTTAAACGATTAAAAATAAGTCGAACTTGACGCCAGCGGTGTCAAAGGGGATGCCTCCACCACAAACAAGTCTAGTCCTTTGTGTTAGTAATTTGGATGCCTTAAATATCCTTAAATATAATTCAAACATAAAGAAAGCTATGAAACATGTGACCTTTCCGTGACCTTGACCCTGTTTGGATCAATTACACTAAACAGATACAGACAGTGTCATTGTGTTACATCCCTAATGTCTATCTACCTGCTTTCTTTTTTTAGATGCTAAAAAACCCTGCATGGTTTTCATTTATCTTTTCACATGTTTTTATTAGTAAAGTCTTAAGGTTACAGATTATGTAATGGTATTGGCTGTTAAAAAGGTCAGGCTCCAACATGGGCACTGGAAACGGGAGAAATGTGTGCGATGTAAGAGGAAACACACCTGTGTTTGCAGAGAGCTGGAGGCCGCTAGAAGGTTCTGGATGTTGGCAGGAGGGCAGTGGGTCAAAGCAAACGCCATCAGCTCCTGACGAGCCGAGAGCCGTGTGTAGCTCTCACACTGACCCAGCTGAGAACAAACATCCCAACCCTGGCTGTATCCTAGAGAGAGGGGGAGAGACAGAGACAGAGACAGAAAGAGAGAGAGAAATTAGGAAATGAAAGGTTAACCTATTTTCCAGCCTGCTGTGATTGGGGCTCTGAGATTTCTGCCGATAGCAATCAGAGATTAAGAACTCTCCCTGTTTCTCTGTCCTATGCTAATCTACCCAGCATTTTGCACGTGTACACACACACACACACACACACACACACACACACACACACACACACACACACACACACACACACAGCATTGCTTGATGCACTGTGATCACTCAAACTACTCCATAGACCCCAGACCTGTCTCCATCTCTGATCTGCAAATGTAGGCTAATGATAAAGAGTCACAGATTTTATTTATTCTATTTTATGAAAAAGTGTATATCTCATATTTGCTTTAATCTCAAATGAAATCAAGAATCTCCACTTCAGCTATGATTATGAAAAGATTCAACTTGAGATGTTAGAGAAAAATTTGACCATGTTCAATGTTAAAGTAAATGTTTAGAGTTTTAAATGTTGCCGTAAATTTCTAGAGTGTTAAATGTTAGAGCAGAATTTTAGTGTGATGCATTTTAGAGTAAACTTTTGTGTTAAATGTTTAGAATTTTGTAGAATTTTAGCGTGGTCTCGACCCGATTGTTTTGGTGCAGATCCAAGCATGATCACCGTTTTCGTATACGTCTAAATGAACTTAACCAAGGGAGAAAAGGCACCAGGTTCTGAAACAAATGCTCCAAATGAACCAGCTGTGAAAACGCCCTCAGAGTGTAGATGCTTAGAGCTATTTTTATTTTATTTTATTTTTTGTATTTTCAAATGTTAGATTTTTAGAGGGTTAAATATTATAGAAAATATTTAAGTGTAAATTTGGGTGTTGCCAGAACTGCACTTAACAGGCCAACTCAAACAACTACATAAATAACAGGTCTGATGCATATTTTATAATGGTGGAAAATCCTAATGACTACATCCAGGAATTGTGACTCATACAGTCTCTTCTGTAACCACAGCAAGTGGATGTGCTTCATTTCTTTTCACAAAGAACTCATGAATTCCACTTTTGTAAAAAAAAAAAAAAAAAAATATTGGAAAGAGTACAGCCTGTAATCTAGCCTTAAACAGCAGTAATATAGCTTGCCTTGCTTGCTGTTGCTTGTTTAGACTTTTTAATTAAGTAGCTTTACAGTCTGATTTGCAAGACGGAGGCTAAAAGGCTGTAATAATATTTTATACAGATGATGTTACTAGTCTTGGTTATATAATTTGGTCTTTTTAATGAGGTTCCGCTCACAAAGCACTGCCACCGCCTCTTTATTTTTATGTTCACTTTGTAATGCTCATTATGCAGTCTACAAACAAGTCGCTTAGGTGCATGCTTCTCAAAGTGGGGTTCGTGAAGCATAGCCGGTGGACCTCTTTTTTTTTTCTTTTTTGTCATTTTGTACAGTAGCGGAAATCACAACCCACCATTACCAAAATTATTATTGAATTATTATCACTTGAATTGAATGGATTTAATCCAAACATCAATAACTAAAAAACAAATCTATTAAAATTTCAATTTAATTTTGATAAAATATATTCTGAGTGGATACTGAGAGGATTTATAAGGCTCTAGGGCTCCAGTGTGTACACAAAATATCACTGCACTCTTTAAAAACAACAACAAATAAATAAATAAATAAATAATAAATAAATAACAAAATAAAAAATACCTTAATAGTTTGATTATGTTTGTAGAACAAATCTTGTTCACTTTTTGTGTTTCTTGTCATTGTTAATAAGATTTTTTTTTATAATTTGCTTTACCTATTTAATAACATGAGGGAGCATGCTGTTATAGTTGAATAATAGTAATAATAATCATAACCGTCATCATCAAACAGCAGGGTGGTATGATGTCAGATTTGATTATTTTCCCAGAGTGTTTTATTCCTCTTACACTACAACAATTTTCCAAGTATTTTTTTGACACGTGATGCCTTTTTTTTTTTTTTTTACACACCAACCCAAGACTATGAAAAAGGAGTAAATAAGCACGGGTCAGAATGAATATAAATAAAATTTGCCAGTAAAAAGAACAAATTTCCATGGGACATCAAGCGCAAAACAAAACTGAGTTTGCGCTAAAATTACTGACTTTAACAACAAAAAAAGTCTATTGTTTTTTGTCCCATGAAACAGTGACTTTACACAATAACTTGAAGACAATTTAGCTTAAACCTGCCTGCTGCCATCAGGTCCTGGCAGTGGATGTAGGAGGCTTTGTAGTCGTGACTATGTAGAGCTTGCTCGGCCAACAGCGTGAGGACCTGACCCTTCCTCTGGCTTTCATCATCACCTATAAACACATACACACACAACAGAAACATAACATCAGCTCATCAGATGGTGCTAAAAGAACCAGCATTGGACTGAACTGAAAAATCAATTTCTCTTTTCCTCTGCATAATGGACTCCTAACTCGATATACTGTAAACTAATAAACATGCATCATCAGTGGGTGCTTACGAGCTGGATATTTTATCCTCTTTACAGAGATAATAAAAATGAACGTCACAGAAGAGCGTCCGTCTCTAACGTATTCCAAATATAGCCTGGGGAGACAGCACGGCTCCAAAATATTAATTTGTTTGGCAGTAAAATCATTTCCATCTCCCCTGATAGATTCTTGGATGACTGCTGAGGTGTGCAGTGAGTTGGTTGAAGCGTGAGACACTCTGATCTCTTTGTACACAAATTAATCCAATAAAGAGTCATCGAAACAGTCTGCATAGATGATTCAAGCGTGGGATGATGTCCTAGCATGGACTGACGGTTGAGTTTGGGACTTCTGCACAGTCTTGTGATACACGTCTCCTTTTTCCCTTACAGAAATACACAAGTGCGTTCTTCAAACATCTTTGTAAATTAAGCTCTACATTTATGACATTTGTATATTCAGAAAGAAATGTATATTTCGTTACCTATAGTTTAATGGTGCATGGGTATTACAAAGAATTTTTCTTTACTCCATTGTATTCCTCCAGCTCAAACACGTCAAATACCAAATGGTTTAGCTCAAAGACTGCTTGATGCCTGTGTATTTGTGTATACATTTCTTCTTATGACTACTTACACACAGCTCTGTTTATAGGAAACAGCTTCTCAGCTGCTGTGGTCTAAAAGATTATTTCTATTGGCAAAGTCATTTCTATTTCTAATTAGAAATAGAAATCAAGAAATCAAATTCTTGATTTCATTTGAGATTCTTGATTTCATTTCTATTTCTAGTCATTACTAAAGATTATTTCTATTGGCAAAGTCAATACTTTGTGCTACTTCCCATTGCCAAGATAACAGCTCTGAGTCTTCTCCTATAATGCCATGAGGTTGGAGAATACATGGCAAGGGATCTTAGACCATTCCTCCATAAAGTATCTTTCCAGATCCTTCAAATTTCAGTTCACCCCACAGGTTTTCTATGGGTTTCAAGTCAGGGGACTGGGATGGCCATGGCAGGACCTTGATTTTGTGGTCAATAAACAATTTTTGTGTTGATATTGATGTATGTTTTGGATCATTGTCCTGCTGGAAGATCCAACCACGGCCCATTTTAAGCTTTCTGGCAGAGGCAGTCAGGATTTTAATATCTGTTGATATTTGATAGAGTCCATGATGCCATGTATCCTAACAAAATGTCCAGGTCCTCTGCCAGAAAAACAGCCCCAGAACATTAAAGAGCCACCACCATATTTAACCATGGGCATGAGGTACTTTTCCATATGGCTACCTCTCTGTGTGCACCAAAACCACCTCTGGTGTTTATTGCCAAAAAGCTCTATTTTGGTTTCATCTGACCATAGAACCCGATCCCATTTGAAGTTCCAGTAGTGTCTGGCAAACTGAAGATGCGTGAGTTTGTTTTTGGATGAGAGTAGAGGCTTTTTTCTTGAAACCCTTCCAAACAACTTGTGGTGATGTAGGTGACTTCGGATTGTAGTTTTGGAGACTTTCTGACCCCAAGACACAACTAACTTCTGCAGTTCTCCTGCTGTGATCCTTGGAGATTTTTTGGCCACTCAAACCATCCTCTCCACAGTGCGTTGAGACAATATAGACACACATCCAACTCCACGTGGATTCATATACATATATATATATATATATATATATATATATATACACATACACATACATACACCCACACGTACAGTACTGTGCAAAAGCTTTAGGCCCATGCAAAGAAATGCTGTAGAGCAAAGATGCCAAAGTCAATATTTGGTGTGACAAAAAAATAAAAATAGTAGTCTCCGGTACAATTTGTGCAGTTTTATAAGGAAATGAGCTGGTAAGTTTTATTGAGCATCTTGCAGAACCAGCCACAGTTCTTCAGGAGACTTTGACTTTCGCACTTGCTTCTTATCTTTGCAGCAAAACCCAGCAGCCTTCATTGTGTTTTTTGTCTGAAAAGTGTCTCTTATATAATACGCTACTTTCTTTAATGACATACAAACATTTTTTTGTAACATTTAATTTTGTGCTAGACAACTAATGTTTTGGAATCTAAAATGTTTTTGTACTGACTTGATAATGTAGAAGTCATAAAATAAAAAATCTATAACAAAGTTTGAACTAAAAAAATAGGTTGCCTAAAACTTTTGCACAGTACTGTATACACACACACACACACACACACACACACACACACACACACACACACACACACAATCCACTTTATTAGGAACACCTATACGGCTGTACATTCATACAGTTATCTAATCGGTCAATCATGTGGCTGCAGTGCAGTGCATAAAATCATGCAGATACCTGGTCTTTTACCAGTCTTCACAACTTCGCTGTCACAACTAATAAAACACATTATTATTATCATCATCATCATTATTATTATTATTGTTGTTGTTGTTACTACCTCTTGCACTGTGTTATTCTCCTTTCTGTATTCAGCACAGACCTGACAGATTTCATATTTTAATAAAACAACACAACAGCTCTCCTCCCCTAGGTGATGAAAATCCCCTTTTAATTGTGTTTTATTGTTCTTTCTGTTTAGCTTTGCATTTTATTCCACACACTTTTATGCATTATGTTATACATGAGCTGTAAATGAGCTGTCAATCTCTCTGGCCTTATTCCTTGTACAAATAAAGACGTGGATATGCAACACTGCGTCAGGAGAATCGCAGCAGCTGCATCAGATTGTGCTTGTGTGTGTGTATCTGAGGAGTGTGATGATCCTGAGTGAGGACAGTGTGACAACACTGTAAACTTATCCGATGTCGCTCATGACGGCTACACGATCACGACGGAATTACCTCGGAAATACACATGGGTTCGGCAACTGCACACTTACAGCACACTTTCATGAAAGTTATAACTGCAGTGGTAGTTGTATGTTACGGAAGGTGTGTGAACGTTACCTGAGACGCGAAGCAACCTGGCCAGCTCCAGCAGCAGAGTGGACTGTTTATAGGCTGTGGAACACTGAGCGATGCACTCCTTTATCAATGAGAGGCGGTCATCACGCAATCGCACTGCAGAGACAGAGAAAGAAGATTTAACATTTAATGACTTGGCTGAATCAGTAATTACTCCAATAATTCAGTTTATTTTACAACATTTTATAATATTCAGTTGTATTCAGCGATCCATACCAAAACACACCAAACTTGACCGAGTACATGGTCAACCCGAATTTTCACCTCAGAGCTAAACTCAAAGTCTACATGTTTCTATAGTAACCAGCAAACCCACTAAACATCATTAGCTAGTACATCATAATAACGCGTAATATTTACACCAAGCAGAGTCATAAGAATTGAAGCAATAGTATCAAAGCATCACTATTGACAGAAACATTATGAGGAATACTAAAATTTGGCTTTCACATTATTATCTACCTAGCGTGACCCAGATCCAGACTTGCTTTCATTGCAGATCGGCATTAAAACCTCCCAGATGCTGCTGTAGACATCTCATCCTCCATCAAGCTAGGATTTTATCATCATTAAACTATACATTATATATAGCGTATATGTATCTGTGTTCTCAATTAATCAGCGATTTCAGCTGAGCCTCCCGCTCATCCACAGGAATCCATTTAACTGATTCATCCTTAAATAGTGAGTAATACACACAGATTTATAATTTTGCACATGTATTGCACTGATTTATTTGCTTTCATCACTAACAATGCGCCCTAAAAACGCATTAAATATGTACTCTGCAAAAAATGAAATCATAGCAAGTGAAAATATTTTGTACAGAGTAAGATTTAGCTAGTATTTCCTATTTTAAGATCACAATAAACCAAATATGAGATTATTAAACCTATTTTAGCCATTGCAAGCTTAAATAGTCTTGTTCTGTGGGTCTTGTTCCATTTTACTAATTTTAAGTATTTATTTCTAGAAATGATTTGCCAACAGAATAAGAATTCAAAAATTTGAATTTTTAAATCAGGTTAGATTGGCTAGAAATGAATATAATTTAAAATTTGGTTTACTGTAACTTTATAATGGGAAATACTAGATAGATTTGACTATATTCAAGACATTTTAACTTGTAATTGATGTAATTTTTTTGTAGTGTGTGGTTTAATGTGCTCTTTGTTGCCTAAAAATAACATCCTAAAACGTTTCTTTTTAAGATGACTAGATTACTTTTTTGAATTACTGTTCGACTATTATACGTCAGCAACCCCTCGATCAAGCCCTATAATATTCATTCTTTAACTAGTTAAACAGAACATGAAGTACAAGCCTTGAGAGGAGCCAAGCTCAAAAGGGAGAACCAAGGTTTCTACCTCATGTTCTAATTAACTAATTATTTTATACATTACAGTCCCCTCCGTACTGGAAGTATTGGAACAACAAGGCCAATGCTTTTGTCTTTGCTATACACTGAAGACATTTGGGTTTGAGATCAAAAGATGAATATGAGACGATAGATCAGAATTTCAGCTTTTATTTCTGACATTTATTTCAGCGTTTATTTCTAGATGTGTTAAACAACTTAGAACATGGCACCTTTGGTGGGAGACCACCCAATTTTTAAGTGAGCAAAAGTGCAATCTAGTATAAATTAAATAACACTTAATACTTGGTTGCATATAACTGCATCAAGCCTGCGACACACTGACATTGCTAAACTGCTGGTTTCTTCTTTTGTGTTGCTTTTCCAGGCTTTTACTACAGCCTCTTTCAGTTGTTGTTTGTTTTGGGGGGTTTCTCCCTTCAGTCTCCTCTTCAGGAGGTGAAATGCTGCTCAATTGGGTTATGGTCTGGTGATTGCCTTGGCCAGTCTAAAACATTCCACTTTTCCCCCTGATGAAGTCCTTTGTTGAGTTGCCAGTGTGTTTTGGATCATTGTCTTGTTGCATGATGAAGTTCCTCCTGATTAATTTCGATGCATTTCTCTGTAAATTGGCAGACAGAATGTTCCTGTAAACTTCTGAATTCATTCTGCTGCTACCATCATGAGTTCCATCATCAATAAAGATTAGTGAGCCTGTTCCAGAAGCAGCCATGCAAGCCCAAGCCATGACACTACCTCCATCATGTTTCACAGATGAGCTTGTACGTTTTGGATCATGAGCAGAGCCTTCTTTCTCAACTCTCACAATTTTTCTGTCATCAGCTGCTGTTGTTTTCCTCGGCCAACCCGTTCCATGTCTTGCTGTTAGTACACCAGTGGTTTCTTTCTTTTTCATGGCATTCCAAATTGTTGTATTGGCTATGCCCAATGCTTTGATTGATTTTCCCTCTTTCTCAGCTTCAAAATGGCTTGCTTTTCTCCCATGGACAGCTCTCTGGTCTTTATGTTGGTTTATCCTTTTTAACAAAAAGTGCAGTTTTCAAAGGCAAAACCCAGGGCTCAAACCAAGAGTAAACGTTCAGGGTTATTAATTGTTTAAACAATTTAACTAACAAGACATGCCTGAGCAACAAGGAACACCTGTCAGTCGCATGTTCCAATATTTTTGATCACTTGAAAAATGGGTGGGTTCAATCAAAGGTGCCATGTTCTAAGTTGTTTAATACAGCTAGATGTAAATATCAGGAAATGAAAGCTGAAATTCTGATCTATCGTCTCTTACATTCATCTTTTGATCTCAAACGCAAATGTCTTCAGTGTAGAGCTTGTAATGTCAAAGTTGGCCTTGCTGGTCCAATTTTCGGAGGGGACTGTACATTTAAATGTTTCGGAATATCTGTGAAACAACCTGGACAGACTAAAGGACTAAAGCAGTGCTGCATCATTCTCATTAAGTATAGATAAATCAAGGGTTAAAGCAAGTACTCAAACAGCACTGTGGGTCATTTAGGACACTGTTAACCAAAGTGAAAGCATGTGTTTGTGTGATGAACTGTGCATGTAAACTATAAATCTATATGGCTCTTTGACTCATCGATTTGTTTTCAGCCTTCAGGCATCACGGACGTCCCCTCTCTATCTCCACTGTGTGAAAACGGACAGAAAAGAGGGGGAAAAGAAAGAGGCAGACAGATAGGAAGAGGCAGAAAGAGAAGCAGAAGACACCATTGTTGTTGTGTCTTTACAAGCCACAGACATTTTTTAAAATATTTTTTAAATGCATTATCTAATTCCTTTTAGAGATATTCCCTTTTTATATCTCTGACAGCTCCACATTTAACATCAAAATTTAAAAAAAAAAAAAAAAAAAAAAAAGGAAAAAAAAAACCTTAACCATTAAAAAAAAGCTTCATTTCAAAGTGGTGAAAACGCCTCCGGTCCAACGTTTCACAGATAAAAAAGACATTTTTCTAAACTCAAAGAGCAGTCTCTTTGTCTCTTTAATGTTTCAATGGCACGTAATCAATCAGTGAAGGATAAAAAAAGAAAGAGAAAAAGAGATCTCCTGAGAACAGATTAATACACATCAGTAATGTCAAAGATGATGGATCTCACTGAATCCCAAACCATTTCAGTAGGAACACATTATCGCTGTAATTTAATTCTGTACTTTACTCATAAAATTCAAGAGAATCACTGATTCGTCTTATGCATGTCAGGAGGAAAAAAATGGTCTTTCAAACACTAAAGTGCTAGAAAGAAGGAAAAACAGTGAGTGCTGACCGTACAGCCATTTATTCAAACAAAGACTACATCATCAATACAGACACCCAAATTACACTCTCATTCAGCACTCTGACAGCTGCTGTTTAATGACCTGTTTCCTGGATAGTTTTGAGCAATTCGTTTGATCGTTTTCTTTGCTTTCACTTGATGTAACTTCCTGAGAAAACTCTGCTTCTGACTTTATTTCAAACTCTACTGAACTTCCTTCACTTCCTCCTCTACCTTCAGGAGGGAGTGTTTTTTTTTAAACCCTCACTGCTCAGTGCATTCCAGAAGAAAGTGACCCTCACTGACACAGAGCTGGTGGCAGAACAAAAGTTTAAAAATAAATAAATAAAAAACTTGGAAGACAAGATGGTGGGATGAAAGGCAGAAGATGGAGTAGAAAAGGTGGTTAAACAAACGACAAGAAGTGGTACAGCAGATGGCGGAATGACAAAAAATCTGCTGGGCAGAGAAGATAGAGAAAGAGAAAGAAAGATATGAATGAAAGAGAGGGAGACAAACACAAACACACACAGAGAGAGAGAGAGAGAGAGTTACAGAATTATGTTACCTTGTAAAGGCAGGCTAGAGAGAGAAGGAAAGAAAGAGGGAGAGAGACACACAGAGAAAGAGCGTGCAAGAGAGCGAGTGAGAGAGACAGAAGAGATAGAGCGAGACAGAGAGAATAAAATGGAGAGAGAGAGAGAGAGAGAGAGACAGAGAGAGAGAGAGAGAGAGAGAGAGAGAGACACTACCTTGTAAAGGCAGGACCTTAACCCCGAAGTCCTCCAGTTGAGAGAGGGCGCTGATGAGGTCTAATTCTTCTTGGACTGAAGGAGGACAATCTGTGATCAGCTGCAGACATGATCTGAGAATAAACACACACACACACACACACACACACACACACACACACACACACAGATATGTACAGATTGTGTACACTGCAGAAAGATAGTAGGACTGTAAAGGTTCATTCGTTTTCTGAATCGAGTTCTGATGATAACAGTACAAAACACCAAATAACAACGCAATATAAAAATATGTAAACAAACACCTTTAAAACATTTTAATGCCTGTACAGCAGCAGTGATGCAGGTAACATTCCCAATCTTTTAATGATATTATACCACTTCTTAAAGGTTAGTGTTACGCTTGAGCCGACTGGCCGAGGTTTAGGGAAACACTGATAGATTATATCTTTAGTCAGTGATATTAAACCCAAATTTCCATGCCTTTCAAAGCTTTTCATACTTGGGGTGACACATCTGTCCCTTCTCCGTCTGCCTGTCTCTGATACCCATCACAATTCAGGTCAGAAATCCTGCTTACAACAGCTTTTCATACAGCATGGGGAAAAGAAGCCTGCGCAGCAACACTAGAGTAGGTGCTCACAGACAGCACACAATGATGCTTCTTTTACTATTTCAGCAAAATCTAAAATATACACAGTATACAAATCAATGGGACCAATGAGACTGAGAACCTTTCGAATCCATACACTGCTTTACTAATTATTATTATTGTTGTTCTTGGTCTTACTAATGCTATATTGCTGTGGTTGTTGGAGTCTTGTTAATGTTATTTTGTGGTTCTTAGTGGTGGTCTTGTTGATATCTGGTTGTTGTTGGTGGTCTTGTTGATATGTTGTTGTGGTTGTTGGTGTCTTGTTGATGTTATACTGTTGTTGGTATTACTGAAATGTTGTTGGTCTTGTTGACGTTATGTTGCTGTGGTTGTTGGTGTCTTGATGTCATGTTGTTGGTCATGATGTTATATTGTTGTTGGTGGTCTTGTTGATGGTATATTTTTTTTGGTCTTGTTGATGTTATGTTGTTGCGGTTGTTGGTGTCTTGTTGTTATATTGTTGATGGTCCTATTGACATTATGTTGTTGCTGGTCTCGTTGATGTTATGTTGTTGTGGTTAATGTTGGTCTTGCTATATTGTTGTTGGTCTTGTTGATGTAATGTTGTGGTTGCTTAGGTGGTATTGTTTATGTTATATTGTTGTTGTAGTTGGTCTTGTTGAGGTTATATTGCTGTCATTGTTGTTAGTCTTGTTGATCTTGTTACATTGATATTGTTGTTGTGTTTGTTATTATAATGTTATTATTGTTGTTGATGTTCTTTGGAGATATTCCATGAAGCAAGCTAATAAAAGTGGGGCTTATGTGAAATAGCCTGGCTTAATTTTGTGCAACAGGTCAATCCAGGCTCAGTGCGCTCCATTGTTGAAATTCAGGTGCAACCATTTTCGTGAATTCAAGCTGGGAACGGCCAATGGTTCTTCGGAATTGGTTCTTATTCTTAAAATATTCTTGCCCAAACACACTGGACAATCTCCCTGTCCTGGACAATACTCAAATGGTGATTGCTACAGGTACAGTAATGAAAATATTAAGGTTAACAATATTGTAGAGATTGAAATATCAGAGGTACATAATGCGAGTTAGAGATATGGAGAGCTAACAAAGCCCAGAGTAATTTCATGTGGAAATAATTTCATTTGTCAGATGTATCTGAAACAGAGAAGGCACGGGATGTGTGTGCCACGGTCACACACCCAATTCATATCCATAGCTCTGGAAATGTACTATGTATTAAACCAGACAAACATTCTACACCAATCTGATAAATTACAAACAGACAAAGTTTCTCCATTTCATTTCAATTTAATTATACATAACTTCATCATGTTATATTGGCATGTCCATATTACATTACAGTCCTGGTAAAGGATTTAAATTAGCTTATATATTTATATCCACTATATACTATTTATATCCAAGTGAATTTCTCAAACAGGATTACATCATCATTCACTAATATTCTTACTGACTGAACGCATAAAATACAGAGGAGTGCGCTAAGAGAATAATGGTCAGGTGTTGACAAAAGTATCCACACAGAAAACTTCACATCAACTAACTATATGTTGTTGTTTTTTTCATCTGTTTATGTGTAATTGTTAATATAGAAACAATAACGTATTAGAACGAGCACATTAATATAAACCTTGCAGTTCGAGCTACTGTCAGTTGCAGTTATAGAAAATTAAATCTCCGCATTCTGACCAATCGGAATCGAGAAAAACAGCACTGTTTTTAAATAATAGCCAAGTCTAAGGCTACCCATATATATGTACTGTATATACTAAACCTCGAAGTTGGGATTAGCCTCAGAAGAATGATCTTAAATACTGTATAACTTACAACCCCAATTCCGAAAATGTTGGGACAGTATGGAAAATGCTAATAAAAACAAAGAGGAGTGATTTGTAAATGTACTTTGACTTTGACAAAACAAACAAAAAAAACCATAAAGACAAGGCATTTGATATTTTACCTAATCAACTGCATAGTTTTTTGAAGATAATCGTTTATTTTGAAATTGATGCAGGCAACACCTTCCAAAACAATTGGGACAGAGGCAATTAAGGACTCACAGCGATGAGACAAGTTGAAAGAAGAAGGTGATGTGAAACAGGTGAGGCAATCATCTAATCACAGTATATAAAGAGACTCCAAAAAAAGGCCTAGTCCTTCAAGAGCAAGGATGGGTCGAGGCTCACCAATCTGCCAACCAATGCATCAGCAAATAATCCAAAACTTTGTGAACAACATTCCCCAAAGACAAATTGGTAGGATTTTGGGGATTTGACCTTCTACAGTGCACAATATAATTAAGATTCAAGGAATCTGGTCAAATCTCGGTGCGTAAAGGGCAAGGCCAAAAAGCACTTCTGAATGCGCATGAACCCTCAGACGTCACTGTCTTAAAAACCGTCATGAGTCTGTAATCGATATCTTGACATGGGCTCGGGATTACTTTGGTAAAGCTCTGTCAGTCAACACAATTCGCCACTAGATCCACAGATGCAAGTTAAGGCTTTACGGTGCAAAGCAGAAGCCATACATCAACACTGTCCAGAAGCGCCGCCGACTTCACAGTGGAATCGTGTTTTGCGGTCCGACAAGTCAACATTTCAAATAGTTTTAGGACAAAACAGCCGGGCCAAAGAGGAAAAGGACCATCCAAGCTGTTATCAGTGTCAGGTCCAAAATCCAGCGTCTGTCATGGTATGGGGGTGTGTCAGTGCCCATGGCATGGGTAACTTGCACATCTGTGAGGACACCATTAATGCCGAACGATATGTACACATTTTGGAGCAACATACAGTGAGGGAAAAAAGTATTTGATCCCCTGCTGATTTTGTATGTTTGCCCACCGACAAAGAAATGATCAGTCTATAATTTTAATGGTAGGTGTATTTTAACCGTGAGAGACAGAATAACAACAAAAAAATCTAGAAAAATGCATTTCAAAAAAGTTATAAATTGATTTGCAAGTATTTGACCACTTCGACTTAGTACTTGGTGGCAAAACCCTTGTTGGCAATCACAGAGGTCAGACGTTTCTTGTAGTTGGCCACCAGGTTTGCACACATCTCAGGAGGGATTTTGTCCCACTCCTCTTTGCAGAGCCTCTCCAAGTCATTAAGCTCTCGAGGCTGACGTTTGGCAACTTGAACCTTAAGCTCCCTTCACAGATTTTCTATGGGATTAAGGTCTGGAGACTGGCTAGGCAACTCCAGGACCTTAATGTGCTTCTTCTTGAGCCACTCCTTTGTTGCCTTGGCTGTGTGTTTTGGGTCATTGTCATGCTGGAATACCCATCCACGACCCATTTTCAATGCCCTGGCTGAGGGAAGGAGGTTCTCACCCAAGATTTGATGGTACATGGCCCCATCCATCGTCCCTTTGATGCGGTGCAGTTGTCCTGTCCCCCTAGCAGAAAAACCCTCCCAAAGCATAATGTTCCCACCTCCATGTTTGACGGTGGGGATGGTGTTCTTGGGGGTCATAGGCAGCATTCCTCCTCCTCCAAAAACGGCGAGTTGAGTTGATGCGAAAGAGCTCGATTTTGGTCTCATCTGACCACAGGCACTTTCACCCAGTTCTCCTCTGAATCATTCAGGCAAACTTCAGACGGGCCTGTACATGTGCTTTCTTGAGCAGGGGGACCTTGAGGGCGCTTCAAGATTTAAGATCTTCACAGCGTAGTGTGTTACCAATTGTTTTCTTGGTGACTATGGTCCCAGCTGCCTTGAGATCATTAACAAGATCCTCCTGTGTAGTTCTGGGCTGATTCCTCACCGTTGTCATGATCATTGAAATGCCACGAGGTGAGAACTTGCATGGAGCCCCAGACCAAGGGAAACTGACCGTTATTTTGTGTTTCTTCCATTTGCGAATAATTGCACCAAACTGTTGTCACCTTCTCACCAAGCTGCTTGGCGATGGTCTTGTAGCAGAGCAGAGGTAGCTCAGTGGTTAAGACGTTGAACTACTGATCAGAAGGTCATGAGTTCAAACCCCAGCACCGCCAAGCTGCCACTGTGGGCCCTTGAGCAAGGCCCTTAACCCTCAACTGCTCAGTTGTATAAATGACATAAATGTAAGTCGCTAAGGGCACCTGCCAATTGCCGTAAATGTAAATGTAGCCCATACCAGCCTTGTGTAGGTCTACAGTCTTGTCCCTGACATCCTTGGACAGCTCTTTGGTCTTGGCCATGGTGGAGAGTTTGGAATCTGATTGACTGATTGCTTCTGTGGACAGGTGTCTTTTATACAGGTAACAAACTGAGATTAGGAGCACTCCCTTTAAGAGAGTGCTCCTAATCTCAGCTCGTTACCTGTGTAGAAGACACCTGGGAGCCAGAAATCTAGCTGATTGATAGGGGATCAAAGACTTATTTCGCTCATTAAAATGCAAATCATTTTATAATTTTTTTGAAATGCGTTTTTCTGGATTTTTTTTGTTGTTATTCTGTCTCTCACTGTTAAAATACACCTACCATTAAAATTATAGACTGATCATTTCTCTGTCAGTGGGCAAACGTACAAAATCAGCAGGGGATCAAATACTTTTTTCCCCTCACTGTATGTTGCTCCCAAATGTGTTGCTGCCCGCAGTTCTGACCTGTCTCCGATTGAGAATGTGTGGCGCATTATGAAGCGCAAAATAAGGCAACGAAGACTCTGTACAGTTGCGCAGCTGAAGAAATGCATAATGGATGAATGGGGGAAAATTCCGCAAGCTAAACTTAACCAACTAGTGTCTTCAGTGCAAAAACGCTTAATAAGTGTTATTAAAAGAAAAGGTGATGTTACACAGTGGTAAACAGTCGACTGTCCCAACTTTTTTGGAGTTTGTTGCAGTCATCAGATTTGAAATGAGTGTATATTTTCAAAAGTAAATTAAATTCACAAAGTAAAACATCAAATAATTTGTTAATAATGTGTTTTCAATATAGTACAGGGTGAATTGCAATTTCAAATGACTCTTTTTGTTTGTTTTTTTGCATTTTCCATACTGTCCCAACTTTTTCAGAACTGGGGTTGTACTATGAAGGAGGCAAAAGAAAAGAGAAGGGTAAAAAGTGACAAAAGCAATGTGAGGCTTTTCTTGGCTCTGTTTCCAGTAAAGCTTCTAAGATCTAAAAGGCCAAGAGGGCATGATTTCACTTGTGCACTTTGTCCAAGATTTATTGAAGTCCATTAGACAAATACAGGCACGGTGCAGGACCAAAGCCAAAGTAAAGTAAAGCAAAAAGCTTAAAGAGCTTACTGATCCTTCTCACTGCTTATAATAAAGCCCATTTCATTCACACACAGACTACATCTAACTTGTTTCTTTATTTAGCTCTGTCTAGAGTCATTCTCCCATTAATCCCTATAAATGCATTTCAGAGGCATTTTAACAAGATTATACAGTTGCATATGAAAATGTCACAAAAAAGACCCAAATCTGTACTTTAGCCGTGAGAAATATCTACTGCATTAATGATTCAATAATGTTTAGCATTTTTAATATAATGAAAAATACTTCCTCTCTTATCCTTGTTGAAAAATGTTTCCAGTAACAGCTAAACAGATGATAATCATAACTACTTTTAGACCACAGTCCATTTGTTTCATTGATGCTGGCACAACGTGTATTCTGTTATTATATATATAAGGTACACTTGCACAAAGCCTGGGATTTTGTAGGCATAGAGTCAGGTGTATGATTAAACAATTATACCAAACAGGTGCTAATGATCATCAATTCAATATGTAGGTTGAAACACAATCATTAACTGAAACAGAAACAGCTGTGTAGAAGGAATAAAACTGGGTGAGGAACAGTCAAACTCAGCTAACAATTTGCTGTCAAAAGTCATACACCATGGCAAGACTGAGCACAGCAACAAGACAGAAGGTAGTTATACTGCATCAGCAAGGTCTCTCCCAGGCAGAAATTTCAAGGCAGACAGGGGTTTCCAGATGTGCTGTCCAAGCTCTTTTGAAGAAGCGCAATGAAACGGGCAACGTTGAGGACCGTAGGCACAGTGGTCGGCCAAGGAAACTTACTGCAGCAGATGAAAGACACATCAGGCTTACTTTCCTTCACAATCGGAAGATGTCCAGCAGTGCTATCAGCTCAGTCCTGGCAGAAACCAGTGGGACTCTGGTACAACCATCTACTGCCCGGAGAAGTCTGGTCAGAAGTGACCTCCATGGAAGACTTGCGGGCCAAAAGCCATATCTCTGATGTGGAAACAAGGCCAAGCAACTCAACTATGCACAAAAACACAGGAACTGGGGTGCAGAAAAATGGCAGCAGGTGCTCTGGACTGAGGAGTCAAAATTTGACATATTTGGCTGTAGCAGAAGGCAGTTTGTTTGCCGAAGGGCTGCAGAGCGGTACACGAATGAGTGTCTGCAGGCAACAGTGAAGCATGGTGGAGGTTCCTTGCAAGTTTGGGGCTGCATTTCTGCAAATGTAGTTGGGGATTTGATCAGAATTAATGGTCTCCTCAATGCTGAGAAGTACAGGCAGATCCCTGGGTGAGATCAGGTAGGCATATGATTGGCCCCAAATTTATTCTGCAGCATGACAACGACTCCAAACATACAGCGAAAGTCATTAAGAACTATCTTCAGTTAGGGGGCCACACAAGTGTACTTTTGTTCCTAGTGCACTCAAGAGCTTTTAACTGCATGTTGTTGATTGTGCTGATGCATTGATCAAAACAAAAAGATACATGTTTCAGGTAGTAGCTGGCTGTAAGTAATCAAGGAGTAAAAGATAGAGGAAATAGATATGTACCAAAAAAAAAAAAAAAAAAAAAAAATCCCTAAAACAATAATTTCAAGAGGCCGGCATGAGGCACAGATCAAAGCAAGCGCAGGTTTTATTCACAATGCAAGGAGTGAGTTAGTAGCCACACACACACACACACACAGTTTGTGGTAATGTTTATACCATTATAGCACAGTGCTGTTTGAACTGAATTGGTTCTCATTGGTGGGAAGATACTGGATGGTAGCTGTATTTTGAAATATTTTATGACAGATCAA
Organism: Cranoglanis bouderius; assembly: GCA_023630585.1. Classification (NCBI taxonomy): domain Eukaryota; kingdom Metazoa; phylum Chordata; class Actinopteri; order Siluriformes; family Cranoglanididae; genus Cranoglanis; species Cranoglanis bouderius. Next base: position 13,244,348 of record CM042560.1, read on the forward strand.
AAATATTTTTGCCTGGCTAACATAACCACACACAGCTCATTATATAAGATTATATACGTGTCAAATAACATTGAGAAGACATTATGCTATAAGGATGTTCAACAAAGTCATTATAATGATTCCTCCATATTTAACCTCCCTAGCCATTGCCTGTTTTTTTTTTTTATTTGTTTGTTTGATTTTTTAATAGTAGAATAGTTTTCTTTTTTTTTTTATTGTCCAGAGTATCTATAGTAATTGTAATTCTAGCCACAGTGATATAGTTTACTCACACAGTACATATATACATATACATATACATATATATATATATATATATATATATATATATATATATATATATATATATATATATATATATATATATATATACACACACACACACACACACACACACACACACACACACACACACACACACACACACACACACACAGCCGTGGCCAAAAGTTTTGAGAATGACACAAATATAAATTTTTACAAAGTCTGCTGCCTCAGTTTTTATGATGGCAATTTGCATATACTCCAGAATGTTATGAAGAGTGATCAGATGAATTGCAATTAATTTCAAAGTCCCTCTTTGCCATGAAAATGAACTTAATCCCAAAAAAACATGTCCACTGCATTTCAGCCCTTCCACAAAAGGACCAGCTGACATCATGTCAGTGATTCTCTCGTTAACACAGGTGAGAGTGTTAACGAGGACAAGGCTGGAGATCACTCTGTCATGCTGATTGAGTTAGAATAACAGACTGGAAGCTTTAAAAGGAGGGTGATGCTTGAAATTATTGTTCTTCCTCTGTTAACTATGGTTACCTGCAAGGAAACATGTGCAGCCATCACTGCTTTGCACAAAAAGGGATTCACAGGCAAAGATATTGCTGCTAGTAAGATTGCACCTAAATCAACCATTTATCGGATCATCAAGACCTTCAAGGAGAGAGGTTCAACTGTTGTGAAGAAGGCTTCAGGGCGCCCAAGAAAGTCCAGCAAGCGCTAGGACCGTCTCGTAAAGTTGATTCAGCTGTGGGATCGGGGCACCACCTTTGCAGAGCTTGCTCAGGAATGGCAGCAGGCAGGTGTGAGTGCGTCTGCACGCACAGTAAGGCGAAGACTTTTGGAGGATGGCCTGGTGTCAAGAAGGGCAGCAAAGAAGCCACTTCTCTCCAGGAAAAACATCAGGGACAGACAGCTATTCTGCAAAAAGTACAGGGATTGGACTGCTGAGGACTGGGGTAATGTCATTTTCTCTGATGAATCCCCTTTCCGATTGTTTGGGGCATCTGGAAAAAAGCTTGTCCGGAGAAGAAAAGGTGAGCGCTACCATCAGTCCTGTGTCATGCCAACAGTAAAGCATCCTGAGACCACTCATGTGTGGGGTTGCTTCTCAGCCAAGGGAGTGGGCTCACTCACAATTTTGCCGAAGAACACAGCCATGAATAAAGAATGGTACAAAAACATCCTCAGAGAGTAACTTCTCCCAACCATCCAAGAACAGTTTGGTGACGAACAATGCCTTTTCCAGCATGATGGGGCACCTTGCCACAAGGCAAAAGTGATAACGAAGTGGCTCGGGGAACAAAACATCGACATTTTGGGTCCATGGCCAGGAAACTCCCCAGACCTTAATCCCACTGAGAATTTGTGGTCAATCCTCAAGAGGCGGGTGGTCAAACAAAAACCCACAAACTCTGACAAACTCCAAGCATTGATTATGCAAGAATGGGCTGCCATCAGTCAGGATGTGGCCCAGAAGTTGATTGACAGCATGCCAGGGCGAATTGCAGAGGTCTTGAAAAAGAAGGGTCAACACTGCAAATATTGACTCTTTGCATAAACTTCATGTAATTGTCAATAAAAGCCATCGACACTTATGAAATGATTGTGATTATACTTCAGTAATATCTGACAAAAAGATCTAAAAACACTGAAGCAGTCGACTTTGTGAAAATTAATATTTGTGTCATTCTCAAAACTTTTGGCCAAGGCTGTGTATATATATATATATATATATATATATATATATATATATATATATATATATATATATATATATATATATATATATATATATATATAAATTTTCTTTTGTTTGTTTTTTTAAAATATTTTGTTCACTATATTACATTTCTAACATTTTGTTCACAATATTCTGAAAATCAAACTGAATTGAATCGTGACCATATTATATAACCAAGTGATCTTTTTCCAATCCTGAACTGCTCTGTTTCAGTGCCCACTGTAGCCTCAGATTCCTGTTCTTCGCTAACAGGACTGGAACCTGATGTGGTCATCTCCTCTAAGTTTGAAGTGTTATGCATTCTAAGTTGCTTTTCTGCTCACCACGGCTGTAGAGAGTGATTATTTTAGTTACCAGTCTGTGTATTCTCCTCCGACGTTACTGACATTACTAAACACACTGCAAAGCACCAACGTTTCTTAAAACAGAACCCATTTGAATGAGGAAGGCTGGAAATTCTGCCCTTGAGTGCCTCTCGAGTCACATACTCATTGCTTATATCACGCTTTCAACCCCTCCATTTCTTGCAGTGTCTCTATTCACAGATTGGAAGGTCTAATTATTTTGGCATTAACCTGCAAATTTGTTTCTTCTCAGTTTAAAGCCTTTTAAAGCCTCAGGTCTATACTGTATGTTGTCCTTCAAAACACTGAGTGTGTATGTGTGTGTGTCTGTACATGATTTAGTTCTTTGTGAGTACAAAAGAGATTCAGGTCTTCACAACCACCCATTGCATTTTTACAGCTTTTTATAACTATATTTATATTTTGGTTACTGCAGTTAAGGTCAGAGTTTTAAGTGTAGCATGAAGTAGCTAACCATTGTGTGTGTGTTTGGGGGGTGGGGTGGGTCATTTGCATGAATATCTTTCATTTTGGTCATCAGTGGATGATGGCCTAATTACTGCCCTACTTTACATCTGAGTGCAAGAGACTGTCATGCCAAACCTTGAACAAAAATGACAGAAACAAAAGAGAGAGAGAGAGAGAGAGAGAAGGAAAGAGAGAAGGAGAGTGAGAGAGAGAGAGAGAAGCCCACACATTCACAGAGTTTAAGAGGGAAGTGAGAGAGTAAAAGAGATCTAAATTAATTAAACACAGTTGGACAGACTGAAAAGAAGAAAGGGGGGAAAAAGAAAGAGAGAGCGAGAGAGAGAGAGAATGACAGTGACATTAACCTGCAGCCAGACAATGAAAAGCTAAATATCAAGGTGCAATTCAGCAGAGAGCAAGAGATAGAAAGAAAAAAAAAAGAGATCATAGTTGTGCAAAAAGTAAGAGAGAAACAAAGAGAAAGCATACAGATCCATAGCCGAACACTAGGCTAGAGAATGAAATAGGTATTTTAAAAAAAAAAAGGGGGGGAAAAAAAAGAAATAAAGCATAGTGGGAGCGTACTAAGACAGGGAGAAAGAGAGACTAAAAAGCATTAGCACAGAGAGAGAGAGAGAGAGAGAGAGAGAGAGAGAGATGGGTAAAAAGCGAATGCTGTGCAAATAAGAACCTATATATGAACACGGTGGCTTAGTGGTTAGCACTTTTGCCTCACACCTTCAGGGTTGGTGATTCGCATTCTGCCTCTGCCCTGTGTGCGTGGAGTTTGCAAGTTCTCCCCGTTCTTCGAGGGTTTCCTCTGGGTACTCCGGTTTTCTCCCCCAGTCCAAAGACATGTTATAGGCTGACTGGCATTTAAAAATTGTTTGTAGTGTGTGATTGTGAATATATATATATATATATATATATATATATATATATATATATATATATATATATATATATATATATATATATATAGCTTGGCAGCACATGTCTATAAGGCAGGGCTGCAGAATCACACACAGCTGAGGGAGAATGATTATAGTGGAAGCTCTCTACCCTCAGGGAGAGTATAAAAGGGGGCCTCAGAGACAGCCAAGTGAGCATGTTCTCCCAATACCGTTATGCTGACGCATTTTTTTCTCTGTTTCCAGCAGACAACGAAGACTACGAGGACGACATTGCTCCCTGGCTGACTCCCGCCACGTCTCTGCCACCCAGCCGACGACATAGCTTCCTGGGTCACGTCATGCTGCTGCTCAGCCCACCCACACACTCACCAGACTGGGACAATGATCATCCAGACCTTCACACGTTGGCGCTACACTCATATAGAGCACTATATGCAGTGCTGTGAAAAAGTATTTGCCCCTGAATTCTACAATTCTAAGATCATTAGATCTTCATACAGTTTTTTTTTTTTTTTAATTGAAGCAAAAAAAAAAAAAAAAAAAAGTTATCCAACACCTATCACCCATGTGAAAACTAATTACCCCTTAAACTTAAAATTGTTAAGTTTGGCAAGGTTGTGCCACCTTGGAGGGTTTTTGACCATGAAAACTCTGTTTAAGATCCTGCCACAGCATCTCAAATGGTTCAAGTCAGGACTTTGACTAGGCCACTCCAAAACTTTAATTTTGCTTCTTTGAGCCATTCAGAGGTAGCCTTACTCCTATGCTTTGGATCACTGTCTTGCTGCATAATCTAGTTGCGCTTGAGTTTCAGATTACGGACTGAAGACCGGACATTCTCCTTTAGGAATTTCTGGTAGAGAGCAGAATTCATGTTTCCCCTCAATCACTGCAAGTTGCCCAGGCCCTGAAGCAGTAAAGCATCCTCACACCATCACACTCCCACCACCATGCTTGACCGTAGGTATGATGTTCTTTTTGTGGAATTCTGTGTTTGGTTTACACCAGATGTAACAGGACCACTGTCTTCCAAACAGTTCCACTTTCAACTCATCAATCCACAGAACATTCTCCCAAAAGATTTGAAGATCATCAAGGTGTGTTTTGGCAAAATTCAGATGAGCCTTAATGTTCTTTTGGGTTAGCAGTGGTTTTCGCCTTGCCACTCTTCCGTGGATGCCATTTTTGCCCAGTGTCTTTCTGATAGTGGAGTCATGAACAGTGACCTTTCTTGATGCAAGAGAGGCCTGCAGGTCCTTTGATGCTGTCCCTGGCTCTTTTGTGACTTGCTGGATGAGTAGTTGCTGTGGTCTTGGAGAAATTTTGGAAGGTCGACCACTTCTGGGAAGGTTCACTACTGTGCCGAGGTTTTTCATTTGGAGATAATGGCTCTCACTGTGGCTCTCACTGTGGTTCTTTGGAGTCCTAGAGCCTTTGAAAATAGCTTTGTAACCCTTCACAGACTGATGTATTTCAATCACCTTCTTCCTCATCATTTCTGGAATTTCTTTTAACTTTGGCATAGTGTGTTACTGGGTAAGATCTTTTAACCAACTTCATGCTGTTGAAAAAGTTCTATTTAAGTGTTGATTTGATTGAACAGGGTTTGCAGTAATCAGGCCTGGATGTGTCTAGTCCAGCTGAATCCCATTATGAATGCAGTTTCATAGATTTGGGGAATTGGTAACTGTGGGGGCAAATACATTTTCACACAGGCCCAGTTCATATTGGATAACTTTTTTACTTGAATAAATAACTATCATTTAAAAACTATATTTTGTGTTTACTCATGTTGCCTTTATTTTTTCTTAGATTTTGTTTTAATTTCTGAAATAATTTAGTATGAGATATACACATAAATGGAAGAAATCAAGAAAATACCTTTTCACAGCACTGTATATATTTGCAAATAGCTGTTAAATCATATTTTTTTCATTCATATCTACAATCTGAACACAGGGTGTTAAGGTGTTAATAGCTTTCATGCCTTAATGACCCAACAATGGACATCGTTTAATCCATCAGTATGTGGTGCTTTCAGTAAGATTCTTGGTGAGAATAATTATTGTGCCTAATACAGAACTGCCAACGGTGCAAACAAGAGGAAAAATAATTTATTTTGCGTATATCAGTGGACAAGATTGCAATAATAATTTTTTTTTTTGGTCGTGTACCAAGCAACAGTAAGAAAAAAATCATGTCCTGTGTGAGCGCAACTTAACAATAAGCAGGTCCTTCAATTATTTTTTTCATTATTTATTTATTTATTTAATCGACCAAAGAGACCCTAGTCCCACACCCCTGTCTTCTACTGACTCACAAGATGAAGGCCAATGAAATCAGAGTTCACCTAAATAAAGTCGACATGGAGACTGTTACTCTGAATAACAATTTTGCACATTAAAGTGTTATTTCACCGTAACAGATAAAAATATTAAATATGAGTAGAGTATTTATTATTTAAATTATGTTTTATACATTTTAACAGCCTTCAAAGGCAAAAAAGAAGATGACTCGTCTTCTACATTAAAGAGTTAAACTTGTCGGGGAGTTTCTGTAGTAAAGAGGAAAACGAGAACCCGTAATTATAGAAATAATCCATGGAGAACCCTTTTTTCCAAGAATGGAATATGCTGTAAATATGTATGCAGCATGTACTATTGTGTCTACTGTTGCACCTTAGTTATTGAATATAAAGTTAATATAATTTAAAATTAGTGCGCGGTGATGTTTTATTCCTCACATTTTTATTCCAAGCATGATCATTTCTGCTGTAAGAGGTCAAAGGTCGTGGTCCTACCGTGCCAGGCTGATGCAGGGGTCGCTGAGTGTGGCGGAGGAGTTGAAATACTCGCGAGCAGAGGCCAGTGCCAGGTCCACGCTGTGGGCGTAAGGCACACGGGCCGCTTTAACACGGAACGCAGGTCCGACTGGGGGAACCGAGCCTGAGGAGCTGCGCTGCATCAGCTGACCAGCCAGGAGCACGTTCTCCTCTCGACCTGAACACAACAAACTCTCCACAAACACCTGCACAGAGAGAGAGAGAGAGAGAGAGAGAGAGAGAAAGAGAGAGAGAGAGAGGTTGGGGGGAGAAAAATTTTAATTAATTACGAAAAAGTGAAAGGGAAAAATGAATGGTGGAGACATAAAACCCAGTGTTGGTAAAAATGGAAGAAAACTGAGAGAAATGAAATTGTGGTGAAAAATAAATAAATTTGGAAAAATGAAAGTAATGGGGAGAAATAAAAAGTGTTGGAAAAATAGAAATAAATTATGAAAAGAAAAAAACAACAGCAAAAGGAGCAGTAATTAATCACTCAGCCCCCTCATACTGGAAGCATGTGTGTGTATCTCCCTCTCTCTCACACACACACACACACACACACACACACACACACACAAAACACACTCTACGCTACTGGTATAACACTCTACGCTACTGAACAAAGGAACATGACAGAGAACATCTGCCACCGGTGGAAAGTAAAGTGTGGGGGGGGCTCTAAGTTGTTTAGGTATCACAGGTACAGTGTATGTTCTTTATGTCAATGTGCCATCTACTGTCTACCACCTGCATGATTTAGAGCTCAAATGAGATGCATAAATGGAAGAAGCACATTTACACGATTTCTCTCTTATTCCAAAACGTAGTCTATCAGCCATAATGTGAAGCTAATGGAGCTAAAATACAGTAACAGGAGTCTAAAAATGTAGAAAAAATGCTTCTTTTTCCCTATTTCTTTTCTAATTAAATACAAATTATTTGTATTTAACTTTCACTTCAGTGAAAACAAGTAGAATCTTTATATGAATTTCTTAGGATTAGGTACGTAAAGACAGCGTGCACGCGAGCTCACATGGACTCCACAGATTTGTGGAAAACCTGACAATCCGTGTTAAAAATCCATCCGGAAAAACGTAAGTCACTGGAAGAGGATAGAGAAGATTTTTCTGAGAAAAGTATTTGAATATGAATATAATTTCGCACATTTTAATTATATACACAACAAATTTTTTTTTTTCTGTGGCTTATTTAATACTTTTTTTTTTACTTTGTTTTTTCTTTGTTTTGAACTTACCAGGGGTAAGATATGCCTTTAAAAACAGTTCAAAATTATGGGTTATATATATATATATTTTTTTTACAAATATCAAAAGTTCAAATGTCAAAAATAAAGATTTTATGTAAATAAGGCTGAAGGTGAAAGTATCCAGGATTCCCGGGGAAAAAGCAGGTGCTTTCAGAGTACTCAAACAAATAAAACAGTTTGTTTATTTATTTATTTATTTTAAATGTTCTATTCAAACAGCGAGTCTTCTTCAGTGATTTTAAACACTCGATGCTTAGAGTTTACGCCTGGCATGATGTTCTAGCTAGTTATGCTATGCTAGGATTCGCTTAGGAATTGACTTTGTTTACCTTTTATGGACATTACTGCTGCACAAAACATGTGACATGTATATAACCAGGTGTGGTGTATGTGTGTTATGAGATACAAATAAGCATTTGGAATGGATATAAAATATTTCAGGGGTTAAACATTTAGAAATCCCCCCTGATACACCTGCATCAGACACCATATATGTCTTGGTTTAATGGACTCTCTTAAGAACTGTTTAAATCTGGTCTTTCTCCAAACCATTCCCTTAACCACAAATGTGTGGCTGATGAAATCTATATTCTCTCCATATTCTATTCATTTTCTCTGCCCACACTGCATTCCTCTCTTTCTCACTTGACTGGACTGTCCTACAAAAATATGAACCATCCAGCCAGAGAGTAACACAGAGATGATGGAAAGAAAATGGGAGACACACAGACACCGAATATTTTATTACCCGCATACTTTGGTGTTTCATTTCTGCCCACGTAATGCAGAAAAAAAATATATATCATGAGTGCCTTCATTAGTCTCCATTACGAGAGGCAATATCTGCAGCACGCGTTATCCCTAACACCATAATGCGGTTAACTCCAATTACGCTGCAAATGAAATATCAACTCCCACTCTGTCTGCGAGCCAATGAGCCGAAACTAATACAGAACTCACGAGGGGAAGGAGGGCGGATTGCGTTTGGTTACTCGAGTTTGGACAAATTCATTAGAAATTCTGCTACGCGAGACATGCTCCAGCACGGAGAGTGCTGTCAATCAAAGTGGCCCCATCCTCTCTCTAAATGAGATTTGACTGCGATGACAAAGAGCCAAGATTTTACTCCAGACACAAACTGTATCACTGCAACAGATCTCACTGGGTTGGTTATTGGCTATTATACCACAGCACTGTTGAATTCTCAGTTCTGATTGGTCTGAAGGTGGTGATTAATGACGTGGACAGGAATTCCGGCTGTAATTCAAATCACAGATTTATAGTATATAGTGTATCGTTTCTATAGTAACCGGTAATTCAGAGGGATTTGTATTGTGGACGCTGCAAATAACCTATTCCCAAATCTACACAGAAAACATGATGAAAAATAAAAGTATTTCTGAGAATTTCAATGCAGACAGCTGCACTCTCATAATGTGCACGCTAGGCAATAAACAAAGTAGCTTACAGCAAATCATTTCAAATTAAAGCCTCTAATGCACACACTTGATCAGACAGCAGATCAGAGAAAGAAGCAAGCTACAATAACAACATTTACTGTCCCAGCCTGAAAAACGGGCTTCATCAGGTCAGAAAATACACTGCATGAAGTCTACAGCCAAAATTAAAACACCACCAAGCGGGTAGCTAACGTTCAGTGAATCTTCTGCGGTACATTAAATAGTTTTCTTTATTGTAGATCTATATTGCCTCAAAAAAGGAGGGAAGGTTAAGTGCAGTGGAAAATCATACTTCATTAGGCCACACTGAAAACGTCACTTTCTCCTCTTTTCTAACTGTTATCTGAATGTAAGTTTGGCTCTTAGGAAAATTTGACACTCATATTAAAAGTGCTATTACATTAACATGCTAGCTAATTAACTGGCACAGCCTCCTCTCCAACCCCTAGTCATCCCCTATATTTCCCCTATTTGAATCCGGGGCTTCCAAGATTTCTAGTATATTCCCGATGTTCTTGTAAGCTTGCATAGCTCCTATGCAAAATGTGTAATGATTAGCAGGCCTGGTAATATCAAATAATCAACAATAAACATCAGTGGATATCATACGAACAATAATATTGTTATATCACACAAGCCTACATCAAACCAAACCAAATACGCACTGCAAGGCAACAATGCATGTTTAATTAAATGTGTAACAAGCGTGTAGTGCGTGTAATACCTGGTGGCAGGTGGCAGGCTGCAGGCAGGTATAGACGTTCTGCTGCATGTCCAGTAGATCCTGCAGTAGATCTCTCCACACACTCTCACTGACCGGCGGATTTCTAAAAACAGAAAACGAGCATAACTAGTTAATGCATAGTTGGAGTAACACAATAATAATAATAATAATAATAATAATAATAATAATAATAATTGTTGCTGTTGTAAAAGCAACATAACCTAATTCATACACCTTTATATGTAAGTAATAACACACTTGGGGGCGTTCTATTATGTGAAAATAATCGGTGATAAAAGACTAGCTAAGTCAAGTTACTGTTACCACCCTGAAGTTGATTATTTTGTTTTATAAGTGTTTATTATAAGTGTTTTACTCCTCTTATACAACAGCAATTTGCCAACAATGATTTTTTTTCCTTATTAAATGGAATGACATAGTACTTTAGTACAAGTTTATATAATATATAGTCATGTCTAATGTTGTCACAAGTAAGTTCCTGTGATCGCTTACTTTACAGCAGCTATAAACCTTCTTTCACTTCTTGTATTGGATAATTTTGCACTTTTCTTCGTTAAATGCATACTATACATCATGATTTTAATCCGTGTATTATTAGACTCCGATCATATGGAGTGTCTGCCATACAAGTCTGTGAATTAGCCGTTTCTATAGAAACAATAATGTATTAGAATGAGTGCATTAATATAAACCTGGAACTACTGTCAGAGCTACTGTTGCCTGTTACCCTTTGGCCAATCAGCAGTGTTGTATAAATGTTTACAACTCTCCCAACTTTGAATCCTCTTTTAAAATTCAGGGGTTTTTTTTGTTTTTGTTTTCTTCCGATTGGTTATAGTGACTAGTAGTTGTCATTTAACCAACCCAAAAAAAAAAAAAAAAAAAACAGAATTCAGCATTGGTGTCACTACTGCATCAACTAGTGGGCATTATACTGTACTTGGGTTCCATGTCAAAGATAAACGTTTGTGTTTTTCCCCATACGTGTGTGGTAGGTGCATTTATAGTGGTGTGCAATTAGTCATGAAGAACCATGATTAGTGCTTACTTCATTGTGTGCACACTGCATGATCCTGTGTTTTTGTAATGGGAGAAGAATAAATGATTTACAGTGTGTGTCAGCATAACATGTAATGTTCATATTTGCATCAAATTCTGTGGTTAAATTTTGCATTATTTGGCTATTGACTAGTGTGTTGAGTGTGTGTAGGTGGGTCCTATTTGTGTGTCATTCATCCTATGTGGTAGGGTAGTGTGTGTGTGTGTGTGTGTGTGTGTGTGTGTGTGTGTGTGTGTGTGCAAAAGTAAAGAGAATAAATTATATAGTGCATGTCTTACTTGCGCCCAGTATGGCGGGTGAGTTTGACCATCAGTTGGTGAGCTTCCTCCCTGCTGCTCTGACTGTTTCTAATGAATGAAATTGGCTTCTGTAGCCCATGCTTCTCCAGTACCTCAGCAACACTGCAACACACACACACACACACACACACACACACAGATAAACCACATCTGCCATTCATACATCCATCTATGAATACCACACAACCAATCAATCAATGAAACTATCCATTCATAAATGCATCAATCTATCCATCATTTGTATAGCTATTCATTTATCCAACCATTAATAATGAAAAAAAGTCCAATTACTCCATACATCCACTGGTCAATCCTTCCATGTATCTATCAATCCACCAGTCAATCCTCCAGTCAACCCACCATCAATCCACCCAGTCAATCCTCCAGTCAACCCAACAGTCAACCCACCATTCAACCCACCATTCAATCCTCCAGTCAACCCACCAGTCAATCCTCCAGCCAATTTGCCAGTTAATTCTCCAGTCATTCTACCATTCAATCCACCAGTCAACTGACCAGTCAACCCACTAGTCAATCCTCCAGTCAATCTACCATTCAACCCACCAGTCAATCCTCCATTCAACCCACCAGTCAATCCTCCAGTCAATGCACCATTCAATCCTCCAGTCAATCTACCAGTCAATCTTCCACCCAATCCACCAGATAATTCTCCAGTCATTCTACCATTCAATCCACCAGTCAATCCTCCCAGTCAGTCAATCGATCAATCCATCCAGTTAATTCATCTGTCCATCACTATAATAAACAGTCCTCTCATCCAACCAACAAATTCAATCCAACTCTTTGATTAATTCATAAATCCATTATCCATATAATAAATCCATGAACAAATTCCTTAATCTAAACTTTGTCTAATCCATCTATATAGTCACTCATTTATTCAACCACTAATCCGTTAACTAACCTTTCAATCAAATTCATCAATTCAACCATCCAATCTGCCAATTTATTTAACAGTTAATTAATTCATAAACATATAAATCAAATCAACCCCTTCGTCTGATAATCAATGCATTCATTTATCCATCCATCCTCTCACAATCCCTTCATTAGTCTTTCCAGTCACCGTCAAATGACTGTATACTCCACACACATCCAGCGAGGAAAGCATAACAGTGTAATTTGGGAAACTGCGATGCACAAAATGAGTCGACATAAATCAGAGTCTCATCAGTCAGAGCAGTCAGCCGACCAAACGCAGCACTTGGCTGGGATGCGCTCAGTAAATGGGGATCTTTCTTAGTGCACAGATGTTTTCTGCTTACACACACATTAGCACAGACACTTGTCTCTCTCGTCTTTACTGATACAGATTGGGTTCTGCCTTTTACTCTCTCTCTCTCCATCTGTCCCTGAGTTGCCATGTAAAGGCTTACTGCTTTGTGTTGTTGCGAAATCTGTGAAGGGGCATGGGAGGGTTTGATTTGATTTATAGGGACACAATCTACTGACTAGTTATGATAGAGAATGAATCAGAGATGGGAAAAGAAAAGAGAAGGGAAAGTGAATTAAAGGAAAGAATATTATGATATAAGGGATAGAATATGCAGTTGATACAGAAAAATACTGAGCAAAAAATGAGATTGGGCAACAGAGTTAGAGACAGAGCAAGAAAGGAAGATGAACTGTATCATTTTTTTTTCTTTTTTGGCAACACTTTAGAAGAAGCCCATATTCATAAATTATTAGGGGCCAAGCACTAACGATGCACAAGCACCCTATTGTAATTGCATGTTTTTAGGGGGCCAATTACCGAAGGTGCATAGCTACCCCCAAATAATTCTCCACTTGGATACGCCGATTTTATTTTATTTTTTAAACCAGTAAAAGGGTTGAAACTGAAACAGTAACATCATCTCGTGCTGAGCAGGAAGACAAGGTGTGTAAATGTCTATATGAGTTCGTGAATATGATATGAGCAGAGCATAAGGATAAACAACGCACTGGCCATGGCTCTGTAGCAGCTAAACTAAGCTACAGTGATAGCTTGTGCCTCCCCTTGGCTAGCAACACCAAACTAGCCAAGTCTCATGTTAGATAGCCAAAAAGTTTTATATTTTATCGGTCTGGTAGTCCTGCAAACAGTGATAACACCCAAGGCAAGTTTTATGATAAATCCAACTTTTTGTCCAATTTTCAATTAGCCCTTACAAGCAAGAAAAAAAATGCATGCAAGCAGTGTATTTAGAAGTACGTTTAAAAAGTTTTTTTTTTTTTTTTTAAATGGAGAAGAATCTGGGCTCAGCCCCGGATGATTAACAGTTCAGCTAACGCCCCTGGTCATGTGTAACATGAAAAGAAAGATAAGCATAACATAAAATTAAGATAATAAGAAATTAATGTCTCCCTGCCTGACCAAACACTTGAAGCGCGCGCACAGAAAGCCATCTCATAGTGCGAGTACCGAATTGAGTTCTCTTAAGCAGCTTATTACTCTTGGACGGTCAAATAAATACACACACATCATGTCAAAATGTAGGTCTGGCCGAGTGTTCATGTAAACACAGTCGGTTATGTCTTAAATGAATGTAAACAGTTGGAAAAGAATTGGAGGTGTGTCAATACAGTAAACTGGATCTGTGCATTGTGTCATTAATTTTAATCAAATAACAAAACACAAACAGAAAATCACTCACTCACTCATTTGACTGAATAACTTTGGTAAATTTAATAAGAATCCTTGTGTATGGCATACAGTGAAGTCTATTTTATTTTACATTTAATTACTTTATTCAATTTCCGTAGTATTTTTTACTTGAATACTACTGATAGACCTACCTGAGAAAACGTATCATTATTGTGAAATAAGATTTTAGTCACATCGCCCAGCCCTAAACATTAGCATATGGTGATTCCAGTCTTGAATTTCACGTAAAATGTGAAATGTACTTCTTAATGTAGTAAATATCATAAACCCTGCTGATAGGGATTTATTTATTTATTTTTCATTTTGGGAATTAAAATGAAAAAAGTTACAAGAACAGAGCTGTGTTCAGAAATTAGTTTGTTGTCATTCATAGACAGATTAAAAGCAGTAATAAAGCATGAAGCTTGTTGTGCTGCTAAATGTAATACCCTGCACTCTCTCTCTCTCAGCCTATATAACTGTGGGGGAGAGGCATCAAATAATTTAAATGTCAACTCGAACTGGAGGATACAATATAGTGTGAAACAATTGTGATTTCAAATTTTTTTTTTCAATTGAATTACTTTCTGGACTCGGTCGGGCTCGACTCAGACTCGGCCCCTTTTGGACTCGGACTCGATTGGTTAAGGACTTGGCCTCGACTCGAACTCGACAAAGGTGGACTCGGACCAAACACTAGAATTTAGTACAGTGATAAAGAACAGTCTCAGCTACTAGCACAGCAGTTTTGATGTACGCCACTCAAGCACTCTAGCACCACCAACAGTGCTAATTTGGACATTTGTTTTTTGCAAAGCAACTTCATAGAAACACAATTCCACTTTCCACTGATTATTTTGGTTGAGTTCATATGCCATAATGTTAATGATCATATGCCATGATGTTAATTTCCACCATATTGGATTGCCATTTTGGGTATTTTTAAACACAGGTTTGTTTGTTTTTTCTTTCACTTTTTCTTATACAAATTTTGTCAAATCACTACTGTTGCTTCTGTTTTGTATAAATTTACCTCTAGGGGGCGCAATAATTCACAAATTCATAAATCTGCTCAGAACTTCAATCATTCTGTTGATTACTTGGAAGGTGCCGAGTGTTCTTGATGTAACAAATTTGTAACAAATTTCCAAATTGGAAGGAGGCCATTTTAAGTTTTACCTAAACTGCTTCTTTGCCTACAAATGTTGTCCAATCATCATGAAATTTGTGTCACCGAATCATAAGACCAACCTGACGAAATGCTGTTTCTCAGATTTTGATAAATAGGACAGCACATCCATAGCATGCAAATGAATTTGACGGTGAAGTCGCCAAAAACAGGAAGTGAGGCCATTTCTCATTAACACTTGCAATACTGTACATATTTTACGTACAACTTGATGTCTTGCCTTCAGATTAAGTATATCGCCTTGTGTGGAACAAGTGCCAGTGGTCCTAACAGGTTCTGGTTTTCCTCTATCTGTCATATCACAACCTGTCACAGACTCAACATCCCAGCAAGCACAGCAGCCTACAAATATGGCCACCAGGGGCTCCAAAACCCAGAACACAGACATGCTTCCCCACTCACACTCACCTAACTTCTAACACAGCACACCTGGGTTCAATCAAGCTCACGCTCACACACACTGCATAAAACGACTTTCTGTCAGTACACACTTTGCGAAGTATATGCTCAGTTACTGTGTGTTCTGTCATTACCAAGCATTTATCTCCTGTTTGATTCTCCCATTTTGGCCCATTCTTCTGTTGGAGTTTTTGACTTG
The DNA here is from genome assembly GCA_023630585.1 of Cranoglanis bouderius. Classification (NCBI taxonomy): domain Eukaryota; kingdom Metazoa; phylum Chordata; class Actinopteri; order Siluriformes; family Cranoglanididae; genus Cranoglanis; species Cranoglanis bouderius. Next base: position 13,260,183 of record CM042560.1, read on the forward strand.
CCCAGTTCGGTCTGTTTGTTGATTGCCTGACCTTCTGCCTGTTTTTTGACTTCGAGTTTGCCTTGCCCTTTGGATTGTCTGCTTTAAACTGCAATTTGTACTTGCTATTGCATCCGTTTCTCTTTCGTCTACGTGACACTATCACTAAGGGGCAATAATGTGTCTGTATGTGTCCTTCTAGGATTATAGTATTTGTATTGTTTATAATGCTTTTATAATGATCAATACCTATTGCAGTTGCTTTATAATTATTCATGTCATTATTAGTCATAAAAGTCATACAGTACACCATGAGGCATTATAATATAAAAGGTAATACTTTTGTTACAACAAGTTGTTTGTTACAACAAGTTATCAAGGAATTACTTAAAGAAATTTATTAGAGTTTATATAAATGCTTCCAAGGAATCATTACCTCCTTACATGCACCCAGTAATAATGATATATGAATATGGGCTTGTGCTACCTTTTATCTTTCGGTTTTGAAATTAACTAAGAGTGTACACCACTCTACCTCCGACTAGAAGATGCACACAAACACACACTGCTGCATGGATTTTCATCACAACTCAGCATATAATTTATCCTTCAAGAACAATGATAATTATACGTTGTGTGATGTGAAGTCCCGAAACGCCTCTTAGGAGTCACATTAAAAAGAAAAAGTGATCAGGTGGAGGACTTTGATGTAAGACACCTGCAAATTAAAGGGGGAACCACTGTGGCAGATACAAAAATACAGTCACAGTCTCACCCACAGCGTTCAGCCAAAACTAATTTCTGACTTTCTAACTTCTGGATAGGAAAAGGCCAGAGAAAAATCCCAGAGAAACCCTCTGTCTTTTCTCTCTCCCCACCATCTCCATCTCCATGGCCTCTATTTTTCACTTCCACTGTGGCCTTCCCTCCGTCCTTCACTCAGCCATTACCTGAGATGTTTCTCAAGGGAGTCCACTTGGTCGTGCAGGATTTTTGTGGTTTCAGTCTGTGGCCTGTACGAGAGCAAGAAAGAGAAATTATAAATTCAACACTGACTAATAAAAACCTGATAATATCCTGTGTGTGTCAATAGTCTGTTATAATTGTAAGGAATGAAACGCTACAGTTCATGCTGTTTTGGGAAAATAATCAAATATGGGGCGGTGTGATGCAGCCTGACGTGAAGCAGGCTATGTTAATTATTTTCCTATAAACAGCAGTGTGTTAATTTTTTTTTTAATTAAAGAATTACAATTTTTTTTAACATTTATTGCTACATTATAAATATTGCTACATGTCCAAGAAACAGTTATGTTATAACAGCTAAACATAGTTGTTCACATTTAATCTTGTTCACTCCCAGTCACTTTCTTTTTTATTTAGCTTAGAAACCACAAATTTTTTTGATGCAACAAAATAAATGTACTGGACAGATCAGTTTGATTTTTTAACTCTTTGGAATTCTCATTTAGAAAACAGAATTATGGAGTATATGTGACGTTGCTTTTACATTTGCCTAAAATAAGTGACTGTGTAAGACAACTGTCTCATGATTAACGTTCATCTCTGGAGAAAAATTTTATGTAAAGGATTATCCACTCAAAATGCACTGCGTTTAATGAACTGCAGTACTACAGTACAACTAGTTGTAGACGTGTTTACATGTAAGTGTCAGAAGATATTTTAAAAAGTTTATTTTTGTCTTACTATCTCGATCACTAAAATACATATCTGCACTACAATGCTGGATGAAATGCACAAGTACCACTGGCAAACAGAATATATTCCCTACAAATAGGGTCAATGTTGGAGGAACTCCTAATATAATGAACCGCATGGCTATAAACATAGTGCACATTCCAGAATGGAGAAGGTAAAAAACAAAACAAAACAAAAAAAAACAACATCTTGGCTGTTTATTCCTGTAAGAGAGATCAAAGACTGAGATTGACAAGACCATCGCAATTTATATTCGATATCTTCGCATCATTCTGACCAAATTAGGCTTGAATTTGATGAATCTGCTAGGAGGAATATTCAAAAGTTTGGTACCTGTCAAAACATACAAAAACCCAAATGACTTCCTGTTGGGCGGAGAAATGCCAAAGGACGCACTATTGAGCCTCCAGAGCAACGCCCTGATCCAAGCAACATGGCCAGTGTGTTTAAAATAATAAACAGGCCAAAAAACAAGATATCCTTGGTACTTGGACCCGGAAAATTATGTTTCGACTCATCAATGTCATCAATGACATTTGACTTAGAAATAAATTTCAACCATACGCCATTGTCAAAATGTCTTTCAAACAGTGAAACATATACAGAAACATATACAGTATATTCTGTCTAGTAATTTTAAACAAGCACTTTGAGCTGAAGTTTTGAGAAATGACTTTGATTTCCTCTTTCCTATCTGTAGATCTTTGGTTATTGGATTGGACTAAACACTTTTTAATTGGCATTTTAGAGCCTGCATTCAAAATATAGAGTCTGGAATTACAAGAATAAAATCATAATGGTTAGAGAAAGAAACCTGTAACGAACATTTTGCACATTAGAATGGACAAACTGTGCTTTTCAAACTCATTCAGAGATTTAAAGAGATGACTGGAGACAAAGAATTAGGTGAACATGCTTGTATGAGTGTCCACTGATCAACTTTTTTGTGAATTTTTTTTTTTTTTTTTTTTTTTTTTTAAATGCTGCTGTTTAGGAATCATGGTGTTTCGTTATATCTAACCATCCAGATGTGTTCATATAGCAGGAGAATGTTAGCATAAGTAGAATTATCATGCATTCTTAATTCCAGTTAATTTGAAGAGGGCAGTGAGAATAAAGATCAAGGGGGTAATAAGGCGGTCTAATTAGGTTTGAACATTTTGCTCTTTGAAGGAAGAAAGAAGCATGCAGAGATAATCCTGAGTTCATTAGGAGACAGCTTATACTGAGGTTTGCACGCACACACACGTGCACATACACACACACCTAGCCAATCCAAGTCACTGAGCCTGCATTCGTACAGTATATTCACTTATAATGTTAGTTACATTAATCTAAAACATTACATTAATCTATTGACACTCTTCATATAAATGAACACAAACACATCTAGTAAGTGATGTTTTGTGTGCAAGCATATAGTGAGCAATTTAAAAAAAAAATATTATAATATATATACTTCAAAAATAAATTTTTTAGTTGGGGGTCAATAATTTTGGCACATATATTTTGGAATATGATAATGATTTTCTTAGAACAAAGTTAACATTTGAATTATTGTGTGTAACATTAATTTGACACCATCATTAAGCTTGTTTTTATAAAAGGGTGCCAATAATTCTAGAGGGCACTGTAGATTTACTTAATAGTTAGAGTCAGTGGATCTAGTTTAAGAGTACTCAACACAGAAACTTAGCATGACAGAGCCAGGTTTAGTTTTTTCCCCCTTTAATTTGTCTCAGTGAATATATTTTCATTATATTTTCATGCCTTGAAAATTCAGAATAAGTTCAGCCTAAGATAGCAGCCCCTAATATCTGTGTGCTGTTTATGTGTAGTGATGCATGCTAACCCATATCCTCTCTGAGGCAGACACTCCAGTATGTCGTAGCTCAGAGCGAGCTGGTCGTCTCGTTCACAGCTGTAGATACACTCCAATGCCACGGACATCAGCTGGTCAGGATCACCAATGAACTTCTGCTGACACTGAGAAACCAGACACACACACACACAAAGAAACCAAACATCACAATCACCATAATTACCATATGCATTGCACTTTCTCTTGCAAATCATTAATATCCCAGCAGAGTCATGGGTGAGCAGAAAGCAGTATTTACACTGCTGGAACTGAACAAATCACTGTATACCTCTCGAAACCAGAAGGTGATGAAAAGACACACTCAACCACCTACACACTCATCCTTGTGGCATTATAAAATGCAGAAAACAGTTATGTCTCTTAAGCAAAGTACCAACCTTCTCATAAATGAAATTAACAGGACTATAATGACATGTTATCCGGCAACATAATGATGAGATCAAGGCAATATCCTAGGTATTTAAAATAAACATGACCATTTAAATTTATAATGATAACTGTTCACAGCTAGTTAGTTAATAAGTTTGATTATTATTATTATTAGTAGTAGTAGTAGTAGTAGAAGTAGTAGCAGCAATAGTAGTAGAAGTAGCAGTAGTAGTAGTAGTAGTAGTTGTTGCAGTAGTAGTAGTAATAGTAGCAGCAATAATAGTAGTAGTAGTAGCAGAAGTAATAGTAGTAGCAGTATAAGTAGAAGTAGTAGTAGTAGTAATAGTAGCAAAAGTATAAGTAGTAGTAGTATACATAGTAGTAATAGTAGTAGTTGTAGTAGTAATAGTAGCAGAGTATACAGATGTACAATTACACTGTGGTTATATGATATATAAGAGACAAGGCAAAATACGTCTAATCATGGCATTAATGTCCCAGTGTCCCATGCTTTACATACTGTATGTAGTTAGCGTTACCATGACAGCCAATTCAATTCCAAGTTGTTGTATACAGCTAAAACTTTTGGTCACTGTGTATCGACTACATAATAACTGTAGAAATCCTGAGTGCACTGTGTGTGAGAAAATTTAAATTCTTAAAATAAATCTGTCTTGAAATGTAATGTCATTTCTGTCAGGGTACAGATGGTCATGTACTAAGCTCTGATAGGGTGCTATTAGACTCATTATTCTGCCTTGTTGAACAATAAAGATAGATGTGCTCACACACATTCTCTCTTCAAACGCTTTCCTACTTTTCTTTGAGAGAAACTGGTGACAGTCAGTGAGAGTGAATGACCCATAACTTTATTACAGACGTAGGAGAGCGTCTGTCTGAGTGTGTGAGTGGGAGTGTGTCTGCCTTTAAAGGCACTCCTGCTAGCTGAATGATTCAACGGGGGAGCAGGCTGCAGGTTCTTAACCCCTAAGTGTGTGTGTGTGTGTGCGTGCGTGCGTGCGTGTGTGCGTGTGAGAGAGTGAGTGAGAGAGAGAGAGAGAGAGAGAGAGAGAGAGTGTGTGAGTGTGTGAGAGAGAGAGAGAGAGAGAGAGAGAGAGAGAGAGAGAGAGAGAGAGAGTGAGTGTGAGAGAGAGAGAGAGAGAGAGACACTAACGCCTGGTTTGGAATGCTGGAAAATTTTAAGTGGGAGAGACAGATCCTCCTTAGCGAGGGACACCAGGTATTCTCTGAGGAGAGCAGCGGCTGATCCCTCCTTCTGACTCTCACACCGGTGGAGAAATGGTACCATCCACTGGAAAGCGTTCTTCACATATGACTCCAGACGAAACTGAGAGGGAAAATCACAAAGAGAAACACAGAAAGTGAGAGTAATAATGAGAATAAGGATTTAACAGCAGTCATGAGACAAACAGAGAATCACTGGGGACAAGAATGAGATCGATGTCACAGCCATCCGTGGCCAAGGTCCAAGAAAGAATAATTGGTTCTGCTCTCTGGGTGGCAAGGAAAAGATTCCTCTCTTGCTTGTATATGTGAGTGACACTAGCCAAATTGTTAGGACAGATGAACACATGAACTATATATGCTGTATGTACACTATATGGCCAAAAGTTGTAGCTGAATGAACACAAATCTCCACAATCCAGTCAGTTCATTAAACTATTAAATAAAATGATCACTATGGAAAGAGTTGAATCTGCTTACTTTTACAGTCATATTCCTTGCTACAAGTTGTAAAAGATTTTAAACAAATATATGACATTGAACGGGAGGTTGAGGGACTTAAGAGGTTGAGGGACTTAGGCAGCAGTGGCTCAAGTGGTAAAGCAGGTTGTCCACTAGTCACAGGATTGGCGGTTCGATCCCGGGCCCACACGAATGCACATGCCGAAGTGTCCTTGGGCAAGACACTGAACCCCAAGTTGCTCCTGATGGCAGGCCTTGCATGGTAGCTCTGCTGCCATTGGTGTATATGTGTGTGTGTGTGTGTGTGTGTGTGTGTGTGAATGGGTGAATGAGAAACAGTGTAAAGCGCTTTGTAGAACCACAAAGGTTAAAAGGCGCTATATAAGTGCAGACCATTTACCATTTAATTAATTAACCACCATATTTGATTAATAGAGTTACTTTAATTATTTATTATTTTAATGTTGCTTAATTAAAATGTTTTGGAAATACTATTAAAAAATATGGCAAGAAAGCCACTCTGAAATGAAATAAAATAAATAAATAAATAAAAAAGATTAAAACATAATGAAATATATTGTGTGTGTGTGTGTGTGTAATGTAAAAGAAAAAAGAAAAGAAGAAAAAAAAAAAAGAAAAAAAAAACAGGCCCAGACCAATACAGACAGACAGAAAAGAGCATCTGCATACATTTTTCATGAGTAGGCGGAGCTTGTTGATGTCACTGAGCTGCCGCAGCTCCCTCAGACTGAGGCTCAGGTCACAAGACGTCTCGTACACTAGGGTCTCCATGGTAACTAGGTCGTCACCCAGCTGCTCCAGCCCGGGGATTTCCCGCTCTTTTCCCAGACGCAACAGAGACAGTGCACAATCCACCTACACACACACACACCCACACACACACACACACACACACACACAGGTTGAAAAAACAAACACAAATGGCAGTGCACTAGAGAGTAAACAATCTCCACAGCCAACCAGGAGCAGGCTGATAGAAGACTGACCAATCAGACATCGCATGACAACAAAGAGAGCCAATCAGAATCAGAATAAACTCCCAAGCCACATAGTAGCATGTAAAAATAGTATGGGATGAAATGCTTTCATCTAAACACACAAAGCAAAATGTAGACATAACGTTGGAAAATATTTGAAGGGGGGAAAAAAATCTTCAAACAGAAAAAGGAGTGCAAAAGCCGATCAACAAAAAGCACCTGCTTGAGCAACCAGTCGATCTGTTTCACATCCTGACCTGCCAATAAATATCCTTCTACCTGTTGACAGACATCGCTGGTGGCCAATCAATAGGAGATCTAAGTCTGGTAAGGAGAGAAATGGTAGCAATTCATCTCTCTGGTTCATACAAATCAGGAAGACTCACAAATTCATCACAATGAACCTCCTCCTACCGACATTAACAACCAAACACACTGATCAATACAGGCCCTAAAGGATGATACACAGAGGATGCGAAGGGTTACATGCGTGCAAACACACATCTTACTAGCCCTGCAGACAGCACAAACCACAACAGACAGCCAATTTTTCACACAAATACACACTTTGATAATTAGAGTCGAGTCTAATAGAAAATATTGATCTGCACTTCCACATGAGTTGTCTGCTCTGAGGGTTATACCAGGTGGAAACAGCCATGCAGAGATGAACAATCTTTTAATTACAGCTAATCAGTATTTCATCCGCTTCTTTCAATCCTCACACCCAGTTTCTCACATTCCACCGTGTGAGAAAAAAATGATACAGTTAACTATTATATAACTACAGTTAATAATGACAAAGTTTATGTATACTACAGTTTCTTAAAATAATTAGTTTTTTGTTTTTTTTATAATACAAACTACTACTTAATATCTGTACAGGACGTTACAATAACAAAAACTATGGAATTAATCATATTTAGGTTAAGTAAGTATTCGAATATATTAGTTTTTGTTATTTAATATGCTTTCAGTGCATATATCCACTTCGCATTTACACACACTGTGTATTTATAAATATGAAGAAAAAGTATGTATGTATTCATAAGAATAAACAAAGATATGTTTAAAAAACTAGAAAAGTATTCAGATACGAGTAGCAATCAGAAGCCGAAGACAGTTGCAGGATGACCTGGAAGCAACAGCAGCGGCAGTTACACAGATAACAAATAAGCAATAAACTGCACCACAATCATCTCTGCTCCTACACCTCACACAAAACCCCTCTGCTACAAAAAAAACAAGCACAGACATGAACATCGAAAAGCATTTAGACAAATCAGAAGGGGTCAGTCCTATGTTCCCAGGGTCCTATGTTCCCCAAATTTATATGGCACATAATGAATACATGATAAAGGGTCCTATGTTCCACAGTTCAATATTCAGTTAACACACATTAAGTAAACTTTTCAAAAGTTTTTGAGTAGTCAGGATTCATTTTCCCAGGGCCCTATTAACTTTATTGCCTTTTAACTATAAACACCAAAGACACATTTAAATGAATAACAACATACAGTGGTGCTTGAAAGTTTGTGAACCGTTTAGAATTTTCTATATATCTGCATAAATATGACCTAAAACATCATCAGATTTTCACACAAGTAGATAAAGAGAACCCAATTAAACAAATGAGACAAAACTACTATACTTGGTCATTTATTTATTGAAAATTATCCAATATTACATATCTGTGAGTGGCAAACTATGCAAACCTTTGCTTTCAGTATCTGGTGTGACCCCCTTGTACAGCAATAACTGCAACTAAACGTTTCCGGTAACTGCTGATTAGTCCGACGCATCATTTGTTTAACTGGGTTCTCTTTATCTACTTTTAAGACTTGTGTGAAAATCTGATGATGTTTTAGGTTATATTTATGCAGATATATAAAAAATTCTAAAGGGTTCACAAACCTTCAAGCACCACTGTACATTAGTTTAAAATCCATCATTCGTCCACACTTCAAATGTATGAACTTGGAAAATTAGCTAGGCTGCACACGCTGAACCCTTATTTGTGCTGCTCTAAGCGAATACAGAGCTGGGAACATGTTTTTCAGGTTCCCATTATGTGCTGTATAGAGCTAGGGAACACTGGACTGTGGAAACTGGGGAACAGTTTTTCATGAGGACCCTTTTTCATGTGTTCATTATGTGCCATATCAATATGGGGACCATAGGACCCTGGGAACATACAGGTGCATCTCAATAAATTAGAATGTCGTGGAAAAGTCCATTTATTTCAGTAATTCAACTCAAATTGTGAAACTCGTGTATTAAATAAATTCAATGCCACAGACTGAAGTAGTTTAAGTCTTTGGTTCTTTTAATTGTGATGATTTTGGCTCACATTTAACAAAAACCCACCAATTCACTATCTCAACAAATTAGAATATGGTGACATGCCAATCAGCTAATCAACTCAAAACACCTGCAAAGGTTTCCTGAGCCTTCAAAATGGTCTCTCAGTTTGGTTCACTAGGTAAGCCACAAACATTCATTGCCAAAGAAGCTGGCTGTTCACAGAGTGCTGTATCCAAGCATGTTAACAGAAAGTTGAGTGGAAGGAAAAAGTGTGGAAGAAAAAGATGCACAACCAACCGAGAGAACCGCAGCCTTATGAGGATTGTCAAGCAAAATCGATTCAAGAATTTGAGTGAACGTCACAAGCAATGGACTGAGGCTGGGGTCAAGGCATCAAGAGCCACCACACACAGACGTGTCAGGAATTTGGCTACAGTTGTCGTATTCCTCTTGTTAAGCCACTCCTGAACCACAGACAACGTCAGAGGCATCTTACCTGGGCTAAGGAGAAGAAGAACTGGACTGTTGCCCAGTGGTCCAAAGTCCTCTTTTCAGATGAGAGCAAGTTTTGTATTTCATTTGGAAACCAAGGTCCTAGAGTCTGGAGGAAGGGTGGAGAAGCTCATAGCCCAAGTTGCTTGAAGTCCAGTGTTCAGTTTCCACAGTCTGTGATGATTTGGGGTGCAATGTCATCTGCTGGTGTTGGTTCATTGTGTTTTTTGAAAACCAAAGTCACTGCACCCGTTTACCAAGATATTTTGGAGCACTTCATGCTTCCTTCTGCTGACCAGCTTTTTGAAGATGCTGATTTCATTTTCCAGCAGGATTTGGCACCTGCCCACACTGCCAAAAGCACCAAA
>CM042560.1:13275000-13322500 GCA_023630585.1 Cranoglanis bouderius
CTTCTTTTTGGGGGCTACTGGGTGCAGAGTTGAATATGGTGGTGGGGGGGGGGAGTTGCTTAAAACAGCACTGAAGCTACAAATGTAATTTGTACTCTGTTAATTGAAATGCAGTTTGATGCGTTCTTTGCTGTACAAATAAGACATACTAAAAATAGCTAGGAATCCATTTTTGTTTATTTATGGAAAATACAACCAACTGACTTTTTTTTTTTTAATTACTAGTCAACTATGGAAAAAATTGTAGTCATGCAACCCCTAAAATGCTATACTGCTAACACATCCATGATTGGCTAATGTCGCTCTGGTTGTGGCCTTTTTGGACCAACTGGTTTCTAGGGTCATTTGGCTTTCATAACAAATTTGCATAGAAGTGAGAAAATGTCAATCCACTCAAAACCGCTTGCCACTGTGACTGAAATCACTGCTCCATGTCTTGCACTTAGATAGAAAAGTGCACTATATGGCCAAAAGTGCGTGGACACCTGACCATCACACCCATAGATTTAGTCCCTCTTTGCTGTTATAATAAGCTCCACTCTTCCGGGAAGGCTTTCCACTAGATTTTGGAGCATGGCTGGGGGGATTTATGTTCATTCAGGAACAAGAGCATTAGTAAGGTCAGGTACTGATATCAGGCAAGAAGGCTTGATGCACAGTCAACATTCCAAATTATCCTAAACGTGTTCAGTGGGGTTGAGGTCAGGGCTCTGTGCAGGACACTTGAGTTCTTCTACTCCAACCTTGGCAAACCATGTCTTCATGGTTTTCACACTTTGTGCACAAGGGCAATGTCATGCAGGAACACGTTTTAGTACCAGTGAAGGGAAGTTAGACAATTGTGTGTGCTTTGTGACAACAGTTTGGAGAAGAACCGCATATGGGTGTGATGGTCGGGTTTACCAGGCCCAACTGATAAACCCATAAACCCATCATTACAAAGACAAGTGAACATTTCAGAGATCATTAGGGCACTGGTCTAGATCGGCGTGGAAAAAAGTGATATAGTCAGATAAACCATCCAGCATGAGGACTCACTGAATGGTTTGATAAGCATATCGATGAGTGTAAATCATACGCTATGGCCTTCACAGTCACATCTCAACCCAACTGAACACTTATAGGATTGTAGAGTGGCATGTTAGACGGCACTTTCCGACTCCACCATTAAAACACAGATTGAAGGAAAATCTCTTGGAAGAATGGTGCTTCATTGCTCTAGTCCAGGTCCAGAGACTTGCAGAATCATTGCCAAGGTGCACTGAAGCGATCAATGGGTCATCTCAGGATGCTGTTCCCTGCATAGCCTTTCAAACATTCCTAATTACTGATAACTAGACCAGACAACCAGTTTGAATCAAAATCACCCCATCAAAGGTAGACCATTCAATAAAAGCATCTTTCCATTTTAGCCTAATATTCCAGTCTATGTGGGCCTCCAACTGATCTGATAATTTTAAGGACAGAAACATCTTTTAGATATGCAAAATCCATCTAGTGACTTCTCTGTAGACTAAAGACTTGTGCTGATACTATCATGTTTCATTCATCCATTGTTTTAAATTAAATTCCACATATTTGTATGTACATATAAACACAAATTCTAAGGAGTTAAAGTAATTTTGTTGGAGTATAATAAATGAATGAGAAAAAGCTTCTACCCTCGCACTAATCTTAACAGTTACAGAATGAGCAAGAAATTATGATGCAAATGCAAACCCCCTAGACTGCTTGAAAATGACACTGCTTGTTCAACAGAAAGTTCTGGAGTAAAATTGGCAAAATCCCCATTATGCAGTCTCTAAAGAGCAGCTATTTGGCCTGATCATTATGACCCCAGCTAAAAACTACTCTGGGTGTGATTTTACAAGAAAGTTCTCCCTTTTTCATTTTGAAAATGGAGCAAAATAACCACAATGACAGGAACTAAAAGTGGAACAAATGATTTCTTCCTGCTATTGTGAGAATGAAGTACAGAAAGTAATACAGATGATGCCACATTCTATACACTAATAGCATTAGATTTTTCACACATCTCTGCTCTGAGCTCAGCATAACTAACCGATCCAAATGTCCAAATCCTGAGCACAAAATTCAGTAAAGAATCTGATTCTTTCAAAGACACGAATCTCCATTTACCTTTCAGAATTACTCAGTAATGAAGCATTCTAATAAAAAATCTTCTGAATTGAAGAAAAGGCAATATTTCTATGCTGGTCAGAAAGACAGTGATCATTGATTCGCAGACTTAATTACAAGAAAATAATCTCTTTCCTCTTTTTAAACTCAGCTCGGAGGAAAGTCATTTACATACACACATGCACACGCAGTCAATACAGCTGAATTATTCTGCTCATGTTCCCTGTAATCTGGCCTGGGTTTGTAAAATGGAGAAAGAAATGAAGATGGCCTGAACTAATTTGTGTGTCCAACTGTCTGCCTAGGTACAGTGGGGGAAAAAAGTATTTGATCCCCTGCTGATTTTGTACGTTTGCCCACTGACAAAGAAATGATCAGTCTATAATTTTAATGGTAGGTGTATTTTAACAGTGAGAGACAGAATAACAAAAAAATTCAGAAAAACGCATTTAAAAAAAGTTATAAATTGATTTGCATTTTAATGAGGGAAATAAGTATTTGACCCCTTCGACTTAGTACTTGGGGGCAAAACCCTTGTTGGCAATCACAGAGGTCAGACATTTCTTATAGTTGGCCACCAGGTTTGCACACATCTCGGGAGGGATTTTGTCCCACTCCTCTTTGCAGATCCTCTCCAAGTCATTAAGGTCATTTTCAATGCCCTGGCTGAGGGAAGGAGGTTCTCACCCAAGATTTGACGGTACATGGCCCCGTCCATCGTCCCTTTGATGCAGTGCAGTTGTGCTGTCCCCTTAGCAGAAAAACACCCCCAAAGCATAATGTTCCCACCTCCTTGTTTGACGGTGGGGATGGTGTTATGACTTGGGGTCATAGGCAGCATTCCTCCTCCTCCAAACACAGCGAGTTGAGTTGATGCCAAAGAGATCTGACCACACCTGACCACAACACTTTCACCCAGTTCTCCTCTGAATCATTCAGGCAAACTTCAGACGGACCTGTACATGTACTTTCTTGAGCAGGGGGACCTTATGGGCGCTGCAGGATTTCAGTCCTTCACGGCGTAGTGTGTTACCAATTGTTTTCTTGGTGACTATGGTCCCAGCTGCCTTGAGATCATTAACAAGATCCTCCCATGTAGTTCTGGGCTGATTCCTCACCGTTCTCATGATCATAGAAACTCCACGAGGTGAGATCTTGCATGGAGCCCCAGACCAAGGGAGACTGACAGTTTCTTCCATTTGTGAATAATCACACCAACTGTTGTCACCTTCTCACCAAGCTGCTTGGCGATTGTCTTGTAGCCCATTCCAGCCTTGTGTAGGTCTACAATCTTGTCCCTGACATCCTTGGACAGCTCTTTGGTCTTGGCCATGGTGGAGAGTTTGGAATCTGATTGATTGATTGCTTCTGTGGACAGGTATCTTTTTACAGGTAACAAACTGAGATTAGGAGCACTCCCTTTAAGAGAGTGCTCCTAATCTCAGCTCATTACCTGTGTAAAAGACACCTGGGAGCCAGAAATCTTGCTGATTGATAGGGGATCAAATAGTTATTTCCCTCAGTAAAATGCAAATCAATTTATAACTTTTTTGAAATGCGTTTTTCTGGATTTTTTTGTTGTGATTCTGTCTCTCACTGTTAAAATACACCTACCATTAAAATTATAGACTGATCATTTCTTTGTCAGTGGGCAAACATACAAAATCAGCAGGGGATCAAATACTTTTTTCCCCCACTGTACCTATGTATCCATGCACGTTACTGCTTATATGCCTGTCTGTCTGTCTGTCTGTCTTGTCTAGCGATCTATCTCACTGCCTGTCTCACTGTCTATCCAACCGTCTAAATTGCTGCCTATTGCTGCTTATTTCTGTCTTGCTGCCTCTCTAGCTACCCATCTCGCTGCCTCTCTAGCCGTCCGTCTCGCTGCCTCTCTAACCGTCTGTCCCCCTGCCTCTCTAGCAGTCCATCTCGCTGTCCCTCTAGCAGTCCGTCTTGCTGTCTCACTAGCTGTCTGTCTCACAGCCTCTCAAGCGGTCTGTCTCACTGTCTCTCTAGCTGTCGGTCTCACTTCCCGCATATCTATCCATAAAACAGTCCATCTCACTGACTATCGCTGCCTTTCCAGCTGTCTTCCAGTTGTCCATTTTGCTGCCCATCTAGCCATCTGTCTCACTGCCCAGCTAGGTGTCTCCATCCATCCATCCATCCATCCATCTTTCACTTCAAGTCCATCAGTCTGACTTAATTTCCATTTTTCTGCTGCCATCTACTCTGGGTTTAAGATGTTATACAAGTCAACCTGTGCATGTTTACGATTATCCAAGAAGAAATAGTTACTTTTTTCTAATTAGATCTGTGCAGGTAATCATAAAATCCTAAAACATATTGAAAAGACTTCATTTGGCTACAGTTTTCTCAGTAGCAGATGGCGAGAGACCTGCAGTTTTGCCTGTGAGAAAAACCACAGTGCAGTTAAACCCTGTCGGACCTGCAGAAATGAGAAAGTGGCCTCCAGCTGTTGAGCCATGATGGATGCTCACTACTAAGGCAGCTGACCTCTAGGGGGGGAGAGAGAGAGAGAGAGAGAGAGAGAGAGAGAGAGAAGGGGGGGGGGGGGGACACGACAGAAAGAGAAAGAGAAAGTGGGAGGACGCTGCACTCAAAGTGCCCTAAATCTCCCACCACCCTCATTACGAAGACGGTAGGGGGAAAAGACAGATGCATCCTCTTTGTTTCTCCTCTACACACACACACACACACAAAACACCTCTCAAATACACACTCAGACTGTCTCCTAAATCCACACTGCCAGCAGTTAACTGTCTCTTCTGCAGTTGTATATCAAAAGAAAGCGATGCGCAAATGCAAAACGGAGGAGTAGGAACCTGGGCTTTATTGCTACTGCTGCTTTGACATCGGGTGTAAATTTAGGATGTGCAATTACACGCATCAGTTTTAAATTCCGTGACTCGAGGGTGTCAAAGCAAACGCAGTGTTATAGTTCAGAGCCAGAGAGACTGCATATTTTGAGAAGTGGCCTGACACGACAACTGCAGCACAATTTAACGCTAAGCACACTTATATAAATGTTACAGCTCAAGATGTCAAGAAGTTTGATGAGAAAATGTGCCACTCTTTAGACAAGGGTTCAGTCCTGTGCCATGACATGTGACTAAGCATGTGCCAAAAAATAATATTCCCTTAAGCCTGAGTGATTCAGCAAGGTTTTAAGATTGTTACTTGTCACACTGTATGACGTGATCTGATAATAACTTAACTGAATTCTAACACATGTTCTCCATGTCAGATTATACTATGAAGATCCTCTAATGATAGATCAGTGATTAGAAAAATTTGCTACGTTCTGTTTATGTCAGATGGGGCAAAGTGCCAAAAATGGGCTTGTGAAAACAGAAACAAGGCAATGTTGCAATACTTGTAATGTTATGCACAGTAAAACACTATCTGTCCTCTTCCGCATACATGACCTCACAGATGTCCATGATTGGCAAGTGTTGCTGTGATTGACAGGGAGAGACAGTAGACTGCCCCTCCTACCCAGACAGCATGGCCAATTTTGCTCCCTAGGGATTCAAACTTGCGTTTTCCCAATGATGGCGTGAACATTCTTCTGTTGCACCTTTTCCAGAATTTTCTTTAATAACTTATTTGAAAATCAAGTCAAGGAGTAGAGATGTTTCAAGGCCAAGTTAAAAATAATCTATTTACCAATTTATCAAGCTAAATAGATTGTTTTTAATATGGTGTTCAGGGGAGCGTAACCATTTTCGAAACATTTGGATGGAAACATTTCTACCAGGATCCCTTTTCTGTGTACTTTAATTGTTCTTCTTTGAGCAGTCTCAATTCTTTCACTAATCATGTAATCATGTAATGTAATCGCTTTTCCAGTGAGAACAATAATGCACACTGCACTGCAGAACACGTCCACGACCCCCGAAGTTACCCAGAACAACACACTCCTTCTTTGGTTTCCATGGACATCTAACACACTCCTGCATTTGAAACCATTTGCAGCTCTAAGGTGGATGTGTGGACAAAGCCACTTTTTTAACTTGATCAAGTATTCATTTGTGTCTTTTAATTGCTCACCAGGAGATAAATGATTTTATTATTGCTTTGTTTTGACAGTCTTCTTATGTGCGCTCTAATTAATTGCGAGGAAATGCTACAGGTTCGTGCACCCTCCCTAGCAACAGCTTGACAAAGTCCGCCATCGAGTATTAAAAGAAAAAAATAAAAGCAAAGGAATGTGGTATAGAGCTGGTTACAAAACCTAAAGTTCATCTCAACCTCCAGACTCCTCTACAAGCACGTATGTATATGTGCTTGTGCGTGTGTGTGATTTGTACCAGGCCTCGGGCAGCAGCGCTGTATACTCATGTGGAGAGGTGGTTTCTGGGAAATTACACAAGATGGCTAGTCGATGCTGGAGCAACTCAGAGCCATGATAAGTAAAGAGAATATCCAGCGCCTGAACGTTACTCTCCTAGGGGAAAGAAAGGAAGAAACAGAAAGCGAGAGAGAGGGAGTAATAAATGAATAATTAATACAAGCCAAATTCATGGCTGTGTCCATTTTCCCCTGCAGCTATTTCTCCACTAATAGTCTTTGTAAGTAACCATATTTCAGCCTTCAAGACTTAGAAATACGTTCATGGTATAACGGAGAATCCATATTTTAGACAACACACACACACACAGTGAGGTTACACTAAGATGTATAATTCACACTCTTGGACTCACACACACACACACAAACACACACACACGACGGACAGAGAGAAGAAAAGAAGTGAGCTTTACCCTGGCGTAGGTTCTCGCTGACAGCACAATATTCTGACTGCGGAACTTTTTGAAGAATTCCGAGTCGTACCTCTCCTCCGCTGCATGGGGTCCGCCCAAAATCTCCTACACACACACACACACACACGCTGAATAAATCCTCTAAATAAGCACTAATGATTTTTATCTCTTGTACATATGCGGCAGAGTCACTTTAGAGTCACATGACACTACTGTCACTTTTAAATGCCACCATTTTGTCTCCACTTTCATAATGTCTGCTCTATACAAGTGATGTGTATACTGAATCGACCTTCTGCTGTGCACTGAGATTATATTTCTTCCCTCTACTGCCTTTATTATGCTTCATGCACCTTTATTTTGTCTGCATTTTATTGTATATTGTGGTTTTAACACGTTTATTGTGTCTGCCTTGTGGAGTGACGGTATTATGTCCTGTCTTTTATTATGGAGTTTATGTGCTTATTATAGTGTCTTGTATTTTATTCTGTTTTGTTATGCATTTTGTGCTTCGATCGTACCGTTTTTTTTTTTATTGAATATGGTGTGCTTATTGTGCTTTGAAGCTTGAATTAATTTGCTGTTTGAAATGTGCTTTATAATGTATATCCTGTCTGAGTGAATGAGTCAGTCATATCATCATATAACTCCATCCATTAATATACCCTTATAAATCACATTTCTTTAAGTTAATGAGAGACCAAAAAAAAAAAAAAAAAAAAGGCCAGCTTGTCACAAGAAACCTCCATCTTGAAGACGTTCCTGTGTTGGAAAACCTAAAATTACCTCTGGAGACTCCTTCCAAAAATGTTAAATAAACATCTCTTCACAGAAAACTCCTCACCACATCAACAATCACATATTAAAAATAATCTGTTCATGTGCCGTAAAAATCGCCTGTGTAAGTTGCTACTATAGAAACAAAGACATTAGAACGAGCGCATTAATATAAACCATACACCATAACCTGCTGTTATAGAGAATTAACCAACACCTTCTGACCAATTTGAGTATCCAAACATCTAAGGATGTTTGAGGCTGACCAACGTGTATGTGAATGATTGGTTGTGGCTTTTATAAATTTAGTGACTAATCTTAGTCAGGTTTCTCAGACAGAACCAAAGATCCCGTTCATAATACTTTTCCTCCAACATGGTGGGGTCAGAGCTGATGCCAGAGGGCTGGTGCCTAATCTCAAACCATCATGCATGCCTCCACCATGAAGAAAAGTGACTAAAAATCGCTACCAAAAACATGATTTTCTCAAACCAAGCTGATAGACTAAGACTAAGGACTAATTAGACTAAGGACCAATTTTCTCATCACAGCAGCTCAAGCGATCCTTGAATAGGCCACATGAATGCAATTAAAAAATGGATATTAACAGTCAGAAAGATTTTAAGACATTTAAAAAAATCTATTTTACAAAAACGAATCTTTGATCTTTGGAAAAAACAATAATGGAGTCCACAGACATGAGAGATGACTAGAACAGTCACAGTGATGATAGTTATAGTAGATGTGTCATTACAACACGATTGTTAAGTGCAACAAAAAAGAAGTGTGCAAATCAGCAGCTGTATTTAAAATCTATGTCCTGAATTTACATATTTCTGTAAAGCTGCTTTGGGACAATGACCATTGTTAAAAGTGCTATACAAATAAAATGAACTTGAACTTAGTTGCAAGTAGGTTTGAAATTCAAAGACTGAAAATAAACCCTACTTCCTAACACTTCTTTATAAAAAAAAAAAAAAAAAAAAAAAAAAAAAAAAAAAAAAAAGTTTTAACAGGTTTTTAACCAGTACAATAAGAAAGTAAAGAAAACTTTATTTTCATGAAGGAATAGCAAAATGAGCTCTCAAAAAACAAGTCACAGCTGTTACTATGCTACAGGGATATGTTAGGGAATTTGTAAACATGCAATTCTATGCAGTCTATATTTACCATACAGGAAGGCTACAGTAACTCAACACTCTTTACAACAGTGCTGAGCAGAAAAGCATCTCAGAACGCAGTATAACTTGAAGCAGATGGGGTACAACAGTAGAAGACTGCACTGCGTTCCACTTCTGTCCAGCAAGAACAGGAATTTGAAGCTATAATGGGCAAGGAAACCAGACAGTTGAAGACTGGAAAAACATTACCTGTTCTGAGTAATCTCAATTTCTGCTGCGACATGATGTTCAGGTCAGAGTTTGGCGTCAACAGCATGAATCCATGAGCAAAACCTGCTTTGTGTCAACAGCTTCGGCTGGTGGTGTTGGTGTAATGGTGTGGGGAATGTTTTCTTGGTGCACATTTGGCCCCTTAACACCAATCAAGCATCATTTGAATGCCACAGCCCAACAATCTGAGGATTGATGCCGAACACGTTCATCACATTATGACTTAGCACAGGTCATCTCAGACTGATCACATGAACATGACAACGAGTTCAGTGTACTTTAAAGGCCTCCAGATCTGAACCCAGAAGAGCACTTTTGGGATGTTTTGGTAGAACGGGAGATTCGCAGCATGAATGTGCAGCTGAGAAATCTGCAATCACGATGCAACATGGACCAAAATCTCAATTATAGGACATTATAGGAGAAGACTCAGAGCTATTATCTTGGCAAAGGGAGGTAGCACAAAGTATTGACTACAAGGGTGCCAATATTAGTGGAGGGCACTGTACACTGTGTAAGATTACACATTAACAAATTCCCTAACATGTCGTAACCATAGTAACAGCTGTCTCAGATCACGTCCTTTGTTGTCTGAGAGCACGTTTTACTATTCAGAGTCGAATCCTTCAAAACCTGCACAATGGTGCAGTGGTACAAGATCCAGATGTCGATTTATTAGGTATAGTTTTTAATTTTTAGTACATGATTTTGGTTCTATGACTTCACACAATATGTAATATTTAACAATAGTTAACAAACACTGGATAAGAAAGTGCACACAAAAAATGTCAAATTAAGTTTAAAAAATTAAGTAGTCTGGTTTGTTGCTGTTCGTGATATCAAAAGCAACCGTGTACTGCTTTATTATTCCCACACTTGCTCTTACTTTTAGAAGATTAATCTTGCAAACTTGGCCCTAATTCAAACATCTAGTGTGCAATGTGTTCAATGTTTACATTTACATTTATGGCATTTGGCAGATGCCCTTATCCGGAGTGACTTACATTTATTTCATTTATACATCTGAGCAATTGAGGGTTAGGGGCCTTGCTCAAGGGCCTAACAGTGGCAGCTTGGCGGTGCTGGGATTTGAACTCACAACCTTCCGATCAGTAGCCCAACGTCTTAACCACTGAGCTACCACTGCCCCTGTTGAGTGGTAATACGGCATATGTTCAGTGGTGATATGGCGTACTCTAAACCTGTTTTTATTCTCACCTCGTATGTGGCCAGTCGGTCCAAATAGCAAAGCAGCTTCTGTCTGCTTCTACACAGCTCCTTCTGCTCCAGCGTCAACCTGCCCAGAGAAAAAATTATATTATTTTATTGAACTTGTTTCAATAACTGTATTGAAATCAAATTAAACCAGACAAGAAGTGGACATCCACTGTGCATACACAACACGACAACACTTCTAAACTGTTAACAGATTTTTAAAAGTAATGAAATCTCATCAATCTTTATTTTTTTAGAAATAAATAAATTAAATTAAATTAAATTAAATGTTACATCATTTTGGAAATAGAAATGAGCTACACAAAGATGTGTAGCAGATATGATGATTTGTGAGTCTGTGTATTAACACCAAAAAAAAAAAGAGTATAGAAAATAAAGTAACAAAAATGTTAGATGAAAGAAAGAAAGAAAGAAAGAAAGAAAGTGTCATGTAAAGCAGGGTGAAGATGGATGCAGTCACTGTTAAAAGGTTTATTAAGAGACAGGCAGACAAATCCAAAAAACGAGAGGCAAGTTCAAAGTCAATAAACAGGCAGTGGTCAGGCGAGTGGCAAACAGACTAAACAAGGCGAGCCAAAAGCACGAGATTTGACAAACAGGCAATGAGTCAAAAACTGGAGGGAAAAAAAAAAAACGAAAACAAGGCTTGGCAACGTCAGGGGCACAAAGGCAATACTGAGCGTATACGTCACGATGTACCACAGAAACACAAGGGTATAAATAGACAGACTGATCAAGGGGAAAACAGAAACAGCTGAGAATCATAATGACACATGAGGGGAAACAGCCAATCACAAGACATGGGCGGAGACAGGACAACAAAAACACAAGTAACAATGTAAAAAGACAAAACCCAGAAGTGCTCTGTCATGTATTTCCCCTCGCTGAGTGTCAAACAGACAGACAGAAAGAAAGAGAGAAAGAACAGTAAGTAAAATAATAAAGATGTTAAATAAAGTAAAGAAAGAAAGAAAAGAAAGAAAGAAAAGTAAGTAAAAGAATAAAGATGTTAAAGTAAAGAAAGAAAGAACAGTAAAGTGAAAGAATGATGTTAAATAAAGTAAAGAAAATAAAAAGGAAAAAACAAAAGAAAGAAAGAAGGAAAGAAAGAAAGAAATTGTGCATTAACATTAGCAGAAAATGTATTTTAATAGTTTGCTGCAGATGTTGTTTTCACCTCAAAAATCAATAAAGCATGTCATTGGCCAGAGGTGCCCAAACTTCTGAACAGAATGCAAAGACCTAAACACCTAAATTTATCCAAGTGTAAGCTGCTGCAGTGAAACTCACTGTGTTCCTGTGTATAATTGCTCATGCAGCCAGAAGCAGGACATCTCCATGCTAACTGATGCTCCTGGATGACTGAGTCTCTGATTTTATCTACGCTGCTGTTTTGTGTTTTAACTCTGAATTGACCATTTTTTCATTTAAAACAGACTTCCTCAGTGCTTCAGTATAAAACCCTGATTATAAGGGTTATATATTAAGTGTTTTATATGAGCTCTGGGTGTGAGGCTGTGAACATTAACAGCTTCAGCATATTTTAATTTGCATTCTTCAATCAAGTGCTGCACTTTCAGGGCTAGGAAGGGTGAAACTGTTGCAGTAATGTGCTGTGGGAGTAGTCAGCTGTGAGAGGGGTGTGTGTGTGTGTGTGTGTGTGTGTGTGTGTGTGTGTGTGTGTGTGTGTAATGGAGGTCACTAACTCCAGTTTTACTTTCACAGTTCTGAACAGCAAGTTTAATGGTAATTGCACCGTGTTGAACATTAGTTGAGTGAGAAAACAAAGCCTGGACCACTGAGCAGCCCTGCCCGGTCTACACACACACACAACATTGTGATCGATAGTGTTGTGCGGCTGTAATAGCTGCGCAGTTAAAAAGGAATTAACAAAATGATGGCCTTTGGTTTTCCACTCCATAATCACAACAGCAGTTTGCACTGAGCAATGTGTGTGTGTGTTTGTGTGTGTGTGTGTGTGTGTGTGTGTGTGTGTGTGTGTGTTAAATGGACATTAATGGAGTTTTTCTACTGCACATTCAAAAAAAAAAAAAAAAACAATAAATGGCCCAAACACTTTGGGTTTGAAGTTTTTTTTTTTTTTTTACGAACCTGAGCCACAGCGAGATGCAACTGCATAATCATTAACACCATTAACATCCAACATGCATGGATTAACCATTCTGTGTTAAGTTATTTAACTTCCTGTTTATCCAAAAAAATATCTTTGTTAAATATAAGTGTGCAACAATTATTGGTACCCTTTTAGTCAATACTTTGTGGTACCTCCCGTTGCCAAGATAACAGCTCTGAGTCTTCTCATATAATGTCTGGTGGACTCTCCTTTTCAGTTCGCCCCACAGGTTTTCTATGGGTTTCAAGTCATGGGACTGGGATGGCCATGGCAGGACCTTGATTTTGTGGTCAGTAAACCATTTTTGTGTTGATTTTGATGTATGTTTTGGATCATTGTCCTGCTGGAAGATTCAACCACAGCCCACTTTAAGCTTTCTGGAAGAGGCAGTCAGGTTTTCATTTAATATCTGCTGATATTTGATAGAGTCCATGATGCCATGTATCCTAACAAAATGTCCAGGTTCCCTGGCAGAAAAACAGCCCCAAAACATTAAAGAGCCACCACCATATTTAATCGCGGGCATGAGGTACTTTTCCATATGGCTACCTCTCTGTGTGCACCAAAACCACCTCTGGTGTTTACTGCCAAAAAGCTCTATTTTGGTTTCATCTGACCATAGAACCCGATCCCATTTGAAGTTCCAGTAGTGTCTGGCAAACTGAAGACACGCGAGTTTATTTTTGGCTGAGAGTAGAGGCTTTTTTCTTGAAACTCTTCCAAACAACTTGTGGTGATGTAGGTGACTTCAGATTGTAGTTTTGGAGACTTTCTGACCCCAAGACGCAACTAACTTCTGCAATTCTCCAGCTGTGATCCTTGGAGATTTTTTGGCCACCTGAACCATCCTCTTAACAGTGCGTTGAGACAATACAGACACAAGTCCAATTCCAGGTTGATTCATAACATTTCCAGTTGACTGGAACTTCTTAATTATTGCCTTGATGGTGGAAATGGGCATTTCCAATGCTTGTGCTATTTTCTTAAAGACACTTCCCATTTTGTGAAGCTTTTTTGTGAAATTTACAGACTTTCAGCTGTTTGCAGTGAACAAATCAAACAAAAGCAGTTCAAATAGTTCAACACAATTAATGCTTCAAGCGGTTTCCCCAAATCCAACTGAAAATGCAACTTATAATGACTTCTCCAGTTTCATAATTATTCAACCCCCTGAATAGAATCCCTCATAACAGCACAAATATGCAAAACAGGTGTTGTCTCAAGCATCCCGATGCAACTAATCAAGGACTTCATTAGTTGCACCGGGTGTGCTTGAGCTGGAACACATGAAATACCTGAACTGGCTAGGGGCAGAAAATACATGAAATACCTGGATGGGGCAGAAAAAAGAAGCTATCAGTGGCTGCAACCAGATTTCTGAGAAGGCAGGTTGTGAAAACCCACGAGTGACTGCAAAAGACCTGCAGCAAGACTTGGTGGCAACAGGCACTGAGGTTTCAATGAGCACAGTATGGCGCGTACTAAACACAGAAGGTTTCCATGCCAGAACTCCCAGACGTACACCACTACTGACCCAAAAGCACAAGAAAATTCGGCTCAAAATAATATAAATAAGCCACAGAAGTTTTGGGATTCTGTTCTGTGGAGTGATGACACAAAACTGGAACTTTTCGGCAAGCTGGATCAGCGGTATGTCTGGAGAAAGAAGAATGAAGAAAGAACACGATCCACAGTCAAGCATGGTGGTGGCTTGGTGATGCTCTGGGGCTGCTTTGCATCCTCTGGCACTGGAAACCTGCAGCGTGTGGAAGTCAAGATGGATTCATTGAAGTATCCGGAAATCCTAGGAGAAAACATCATTCTGTCTGTGAGTAAGCTGAAGCTTGGGCGTCACTGGACCTTCCAGCAGGACAATGATCCCAAGCATACCTCAAATTCCACCAAGGCTTGGTTGCAGAAGAAGTCCTGGAAGATTCTACAGGGCTATCACAGTCACCTGACTTGAACCCCATAGAAAATCTCTGGTGGGATTTGAAGAAGGCGGTTGCAGCATGCAAACCCAAGAATATTACTGAACTGGAGGCCATTGCTCATGAGGAATGAGCCAAGATTCCTCGGGAACACTGCCAGAAACTGGTGTCTGGCTATGCATCTCATTTGCAGCAGGTCATAACAGCAAAAGAGTGCTCTTCTAAGTACTAAAAATTCTTGCCATGAAGGGGTTGAATAATTTTGAAAATGGAGGTCATTATAAGTTACATTTTCAGTTGAATTTGGGGAAACCACTTGAAGCATTCGTTGTGTTCAAGTATTTAAATTGCTTTTGTTTGATTTTTTTTCCCCCATTCAGTCATATGTTATGCTATCATTCAGTTATGTTAAAACAGTTATGTTAATTCGGTACGAGCAATACTTACCAAAAGAACTTGTTAGAATTGGCAAGATGCCATCTCTCATAATTTACTAATTATTTTATCCATAGTATATTAGTATCTGTTTTTCAAAACTGACCTGTCATATAATTTCAGTGTTGAAATACAGAATTTGTAGACAAAATTTACCTGACAGGATCACAGGAGCAGTGCAGTGTAGATCTGTGCTCGCTGTGATTTGAAAATTATGTTATGATTGTTGCTATGACAACTGATGTCATGTGACAACTGTTGTCTGAGGCAAATTCTTGGCTAAGAGACAAAACAACTTTTTGAGTAATCCATGGAGTTTTAAGGAAGAAATATTAGTGACAAAACTTAAATGTATATTAAGTAAAAATACAAATGTATATGGGTCATTTTAACCCGCTTTATGAAGACTTGGGTTAGTGATATGAAAATTTTACTTTTTCCCAACTTATGACCAAGAAATATGAAAATGACATTGATAATGGTCAGAAACAAGTTTTTTAAGGCTTACATGGAATATCAAAAAAATAATTGTTTTTATTGATCAAATATTTCAAAGATCACACTCTGCCGGGTCAATTTGACCCGCTTTATGCACTCTAGGGTTAAGGTAATATCTTTAACCAGGACTGATAGCTTTCCAACACAACTCCATCTCAAACCCACACATAGACCTGAAACTAGCCCAAAAAGTTAACCATCAATAAAACAGAACATTTTTCTTCTTTTTCTCAGCCTCTGTGCAGGAAACAAATATTCCACACATATTTCATTATGCACTCCATAATCCCCCTTTCCTTCTCCTTATCTTTACATTAGAAATGGTCCTGTTCATCACAGACATTCTGCCTGCACTTACACTGCCATTTTGCAGAAAACTTATTAGATTTCATTCCAATTATTTGCTCTTGGTGCCCATGAAGAATTTTAAACAAGCACAATCTGGCAACCCTGCCATTAACGGTCCTCCTCCACTGACCATGAGGCAGTGAGAATCCTGCCCCAATGGACCTCTAATGTCAATGTCCCATTTTTCTCAAGTGCAATAATAACTACAGAAGTCAGCAAATCAACAGAACATCAACTTGTATCTGTCAAATAACAATTTAAAAAAATCTTTGTGTATGGAGTTGTGAATTTAGGACATCATGAAGATGAACATTTCCTGAACATCTGATATAAATGATGGGGCTCTGCACCACCCACCCATAGGGACGATCACTGCCTGTTTTCCTTTTCCCACATGCTATACTGTTTTATTTCAGCTTCTGCTAATACAACATCATTCGAAGAAATCATTGTATTTCAGCTTCTGCTAATACAACATCATTCGAAGAAATCAGATGTATTAAAGCATCATGTTGATGAATCTTCTCATTATTAAAGCCTAGTGAATTGTGTAATTTTGTGTTAAACAGGCAGAAACAGGCTTCTGCAAATGTAATACCTGCTTTTCGGTCATATTAATTTGCACCGTAAAGGTTTGATACATCTAAATGAATATATTTGCATTGTACTTTATGCTTTTAGGTACAAATTACAAGTCAAAAAAGCTAAACTGGGCCAAAAAAAAAAACAAAAAGAAAAACGAATGACGTGACGCAATACTCAGTATCAGACCCTGTTATTAAATCAGCGTATTGTTTTCAGGTGTTATCAACTTTGCACACACAAATCTTTAGTAAATCAGGGACAGACAGTACATGTTAAGACACCATATACATCCATAAAGAAAAACACACGCACGCACACACGCACGCGCGCAGCAGGAGTGGAATTGGACGGCTGCTGGGGCCGAGCTGTAATTAAGTGGATGCAGTTCATAAGGCTGTGTGAGGCGAGACATTAGGGAGCGTGTTAAGCGTCTGGAGCACGTTATGGGCTGAAAAATCGTACAAGCATTCCAGTGTGTAAACAAGACTGCTCTGATTAGTAGTGTTTACCGTGTTAGCTTTTCCTCTTCCACTCTGTGTGCGCATGTGTGTGATTTGTTTGAGTTTTTTTCCCCCCATTCTTTCAGGCTCTAGGCTTGGAGTATAAATTAAGTCATGCAGATTAGAAGCAAATATAAAGGACTTTAATTTCACCCTCCACCTCTCTCCTCCTCTAGGACCTCCTCTCTAGCTCTTTCCCTTTATTACTCTCTAGAGGAAGGATATTACTGCGCGCCTCTTAATGTGCCGTATGTGTGTGTGTGTGTGTGTGTGTGTGTGTGTGTTAGAAGAAACTCACTTGCTGAAGTCTACTTTCTTAAGGAGATCTTGTCTTTTCTGCGCTTCTCTCTCTTGTTTTCTCTCCATTTCCTCCTCCATCGACTGGAAATCTTCATACGGAGCGTCATCAATGTCCACGTCGCCCGGTAAGATGAACCTAAGCAGGAACGGAAGAAAGGAATACTCACTGTGTTAATCAGCTGGCCTTCCTTCCACCAATTTTTTTGCTTGGCTGAGATGGAAAACTTTGCATAGTGACCATGTGTGACTGAAGCTCCTGTTTACGCCAACATGTTTCTCCTTCATTAAAACATTGCTATAGCAGTATTTCATAAATTAAAAATCAAACAAAAAAAAAAAACACTCGTGGACATGCTATTACAGGAAAATAATCAACACCAAGGTGCTGTGATGTGGCCTGAGTTAATATTAACACCTCAAAGTTGTTTATTTTCCAATAACAGCATGTCCTGACGTGTTTTATTCCTCTTAAATACTACAGACATTTGCAAAAGTTAACATTCAATGTTGTGGAACGTCCAGGAAACAAGTTATCACTTAGGTTACAGCAGCTATAAACAGTCTTTCTCACCAGCCTCTCTTTTTTTTTTTTTCCTCTTGAAGACTTTGTCATGGTGGAAAACCTCTGACTGTTACAAAGCACTGACACAGGAGACTCCTCACAAAAAACTTCACCATATCAACAATGACACATTTTTATTTTTTAAATCATATTGTGTGGAGTGTCCCTGTGTATGTAGTTACTAGAATGAGTTAGAAGGAGTGCAATAATATAAAATACGCCTTGCAGACCTTCTGAACATCTTTCTGTAAATAAGTAAGTAATTTTTATTTCTATAGCACCTTTCTAGAGCAGACGTCACAAATATAAAAACAAGGAAGCATTTTTAAAAAATCCAATCGGATTTGATCATTAAAAAGTGTGGTTGCATGAAAACGCATAAAAGTACTGGATGTAGGACTACATAGTGGCCTAAATAGAATCTGAAAAGACTGGGTGTTTAATAAAGTGTAAGACATCACTATTTATTTATGTTTTCATTTGTTTGCAATCATGATGTCATCTTCAAGGCATCTTTACTTACTTTTATCTCACTTGTGTAACCTTGGATGAAATTAGATATCCCACATCAACAAGAGACTGAAGACAGGCTATACTGTATATGCACTAGAGTTCAAGGGGAAGCAAGTACATTTATAGCAACTGTTGTTAAGCCCAGCATCATGGGTTTATTAGCACCCTGTTAGGGATGGACTTTAGCACCACTCTACATGCATAAGTGAATTAGATCACTAATTTTTAAATTATCCCTGGCATGAACACACAAATTGGATTGTGTTTGTGTGTATGCGAGAAGCACACACCTGCCTCCATCCTCTCCGTTGCCAATAGCGATAAGGGCCTCTAGGTCGGTTCCTTTCAGACCGTACTGTAAGAGCTCCTTGGCAGCGTCCACGTTCTCTGGAACCCTCTCGACACACTCGTGTAGCACCCAGGAGCGCTTCTTTATCTTACTCTAGAGACACACACACATACTGGTATACATCACTGTATACAGATTTTTTTTTAATTTTATTTATTTATTTATTTTTTATAAAAATGAAATAGAAATATAACCACTGTATGATTTATTTGACCTAAATTTAAAAAGATCCACAAGTCTTTTACAGATTTAACTTTTTTTTCTCTGTTTATTCTTTTTATTATACATTTATATAAACCACAATGAGACAAAGCAGAGATCAAAAACAATTACAGTAAACAGTTAAGAAATGCTGGTTGGTCCTGAATGGTTGAATCTGACGCCTGGAGAACTAATATACAGGTGCATCTCAATAAATTAGAATGTCTTGGAAAAGTTCATTTATTTCAGTAATTCAACTCAAATTGTGAAACTCATGTATTAAATAAATTCAATGCACACAGACTGAAGTAGTTTAAGTCTTTGGTTCTTTTAATTGTGATGATTTTGGCTCACATTTAACAAAAACCCACCAATTCACTATCTCAACAAATTAGAATACTTCATACGACCAATAAGAAAAACATTTTTAGTGAATTGTTGGCCTTCTGGAAAGTATGTTCATTTACTGTACATGTACTCAATACTTGGTAGGGGCTCCTTTTGCTTTAATTACTGCCTCAATTCAGCATGGCATGGAGGTGATCAGTTTGTGGCACTGCTGAGGTGGTATGGAAGCCCAGGTTTCTTTGACAGTGGCCTTCAGCTAATCTGCATTTTTTGGTCTCTTGTTTCTCATTTTCCTCTTGACAATACCCCATAGATTCTCTACGGGGTTCAGGTCTGGTAAGTTTGCTGGCCAGTCAAGCACACCAACACCATGGTCATTTAACCAATTTTTGGTGCTTTTGGCAGTGTGGGCAGGTGCCAAATCCTGCTGGAAAATGAAATCAGCATCTTCAAAAAGCTGGTCAGCAGAAGGAAGCATGAAGTGCGCCAAAATTTCTTGGTAAACAGGTGCAGTGACTTTGGTTTTCAAAAAACACAATGGACCAACACCAGCAGATGACATTGCACCCCAAATCATCACAGACTGTGGAAACTTAACACTGGACTTCAAGCAACTTGGGCTATGAGCTTCTCCACCCTTCCTCCAGACTCTAGGACCTTGGTTTCCAAATGAAATACAAAACTTGCTTTCATCTGAAAAGAGGACTTTGGACCACTGGGCAACAGTCCAGTTCTTCTTCTCCTTAGCCCAGGTAAGATGCCTCTGACGTTGTCTGTGGTTCAGGAGTGGCTTAACAAGAGGAATACGACAACTGTAGCCAAATTCCTTGACACGTCTGTGTGTGGTGGCTCTTGATGCCTTGACCCCAGCCTCAGTCCATTCCTTGTGAAGTTCACTCAAATTCTTGAATCGATTTTGCTTGACAATCCTCATAAGGCTACGGTTCTCTCGGTTGGTTGCGCATCTTTTTCTTCCACACTTTTTCCTTCCACTCAACTTTCTGTTAACATGCTTGGATACAGCACTCTGTGAACAGCCAGCTTCTTTGGCAATGAATGTTTGTGGCTTATCTAGTGAACCAAACTGAGAGACCATTTTGAAGGCTCAGGAAACCTTTGCAGGTGTTTTGAGTTGATTAGCTGATTGACATGTCACCATATTCTAATTTGTTGAGATAGTGAATTGGTGGGTTTTTGTTAAATATGAGCCAAAATCATCACAATTAAAAGAACCAAAGACTTAAACTACTTCAGTCTGTGTGCATTGAATTTATTTAATACACGAGTTTCACAATTTGAGATGAATTACTGAAATAAATGAACTTTTCCACGACATTCTAATTTATTGAGATGCACCTGTACAGTATCTCACAAAAGTGAGTACACTCCTCACATTTTTGTAAATATTTTATTATATCTTTTCATGGGACAACACTGACAAAATGACACTTTGCTACAATGTAAAGTAGTGAGTGTACAGCTTGTATAACAGTGTAAATTTGCTGTCCCCTCAAAAAAAAACTCAACACAGCCATTAATGTCTAAACCGCTGGCAACAAGAGTGAGTACACCCCTAAGTGAAAATGTCCAAATTGGACCCAATTAGCCATTTTCCCTCCCCGGTATCATGTGACTCGTTAGTGTTACAAGGTCTCAGGTATGAATGGGGAGCAGGTGCGTTAAGTTTGGTGTTATCGCTCTCACACTCTTTCATACTGGTCACTGGAAGTTCAACATGGCACCTCATGGCAAAGAACTCTCTGAGGATCTGAAAAAAAGAACTGTTGCTCTACATAAAGATGGCCTAGGCTATAAGAAGATTGCCAACACTCTGAGACTGAGCTGCAGCATGGTGGCCAAGACCATACAGCGGTTTAACAGGACAGGTTCCACTCAGAACAGGCCTTGCCATGGTCAATCAAAGAAGTTGAGTGCACGTGCTCAGCATCATATCCAGAGGCTGGCTTTGCAGAATAGACGTATGAGTGCTGCCAGCATTGCTGCAGAGGTTGAAGGGGTGGGGGGTAAGCCTGTCAGTGCTCAGACCATATGCCGCACACTGCATCAAATTGGTCTGCATGGCTTCTAAAGATGATGCAATAGAAAGCCTGCAAACAGTTTGCTGAAGACAAGCAGACGAAGGACACGGATTACTGGAACCATGTCCTGTGGTCTGATGAGACCAAGATAAACTTACTTGGTTCAGATGGTGTCAAGCGTGTGTGGCAGCAGTCAGGTGAGGAGTACAAAGACAAGTGTGTCTTGCCTACAGTCAAGCATGGTGGTGGGAGTGTAATGGTCTGGGCCTGCATGAGTGCTGCCGGCACTGTGAAGCTACAGTTCATTGAGGGAACCATGAATGCCAACATCTACTGTGACATACTGAAGCAGTTCCCTTCGGAAACTGGGCCGCAGGGCAGTATTCCAACATGATAACGACCCCAAACACACCTCCAAGACGACCACTGCCTTGCTAAAGAAGCTGAGGGTAAAGGTGATGGACTGGCCATGCATGTCTCCAGACCTAAACCCTATTGAGCATCTGTGGGGCATCCTCAAACGGAAGTGCAAGGTCTCCAACATCCACCAGCTCTGTGATGTCGTCATGGAGGAGTGGAAGAGGACTACAGTGGCAACCTGTGAAGCTCTGGTGAACTCCATGCCCAACAGGGTTAAGGCAGTGCTGGAAAATAATGGTGGCCACACAATATATTGACACTCTGGGCCCAATTTGGACATTTTCACTTAGGGGTGTACTCACTTTTGTTGCCAGCGGTTTAGACATTAATGGCTGTGTGTTGAGTTATTTTGAGGGAACAGCAAATTTACACTGTTATACAAGCTGTACACTCACTACTTTACATTGTAGCAAAGTGTCATATCTTCAGTGTTGTCCCGAGAAAAGATATAATAAAATATTTACAAAAATGTGAGGGGTGTACTCACTTTTGTGAGATACTGTATATATACACACACATACACACACCATTATTTATATATATATATATATATATATATATATATATATATATATATATATATATATATATATATATATATATATATATATATATATATATACACACACACATATATACATATATATACACACATATATATATACACATATATATACACACACACATATATATATATATATATATATATATATATATATATACACACACACACACACATATATATATATATATATATATATACACACACACACACACATATATATATATATATATATATAAATATATATATATATATATATATATATATATATATATATATATACACACACACACACACACACACACACACACACACATACAATGGGTATAGAAAAGAATCACCCCACTTTAAAATAATCACATTTTGTTGCTTTTCAGCCTGAAATGAAGACAGACAGACAGTTTTTGTTTTATCCAGCTGTATTTACTCAGTGCAACTTATAACATCCAAGTGAAAGATAGCTCAGCATGAAAAGAGCTTTGCTGGAGCATTTTGTAGTGCAACTGAAGCAATCAACCAACTATGGGTGGCAAGGCACTGTCAAAAGATCCCCGGGATAAAGTTGTGGACAGGCACAAGTCAGGAGATGGACACAAAAAAAAATTTGAAGGCTTTATCAATGCCTACAAGAACAGTGAATTCTATTATTAAGAAGCGGAAGGTATTTGGTACAACACACACCCTCCCTGGATCAGGACGTCGCTCCAAACTGGATGAAAGAGCCAAGAGAAAACTGGTCAGAGAGGCTACCAAGAGGCCTACAGCAACTCTGAAGCAGTTGCAGGAATTTATGACAAAGAGTGGTCATTGTGTGCATGTGACAACAATATCACAAATTCTCCACTGTAACAATTTAAAGGTCGGGCAAGCAGGAGGCGGGAACCGGCTGAACATAAACATAGAGTTTAATAATAAACGAAACTGAAAGAGAACATAAAACACACAAGCTGAACACAAAATGCACGTGCGTCTCTCTCCCCCTCTCCGGCGCTTCCAGCCGCTCCTTTATCTCTCTCTCCCACTGATTAGACAAATCAGTGCCAGGTGTGCGCCCTCACAGCCTGGCCACTCCCTCCTCCTCGCCACACTCCTCCGCCGCCAGATTCAGGCTTCCGGCCTGATGTACACCCCCTCCCACCCTTTCGGGAGGGTGGTGCTGCCACTCTACCTGCGACCGAGAGGAGAGACGAGGAGGAGGAAGAAGAGAGAGAGAAAAAAACACTCTGGTCCCCAGACACGCGGTCATCTGGTTCTCAGCCAGCTGGGAAGCGATCCCCCACGACGCCGGGCGATGGCACTGGACTTCCGAGTGGGCGGCTGCGGCTCCTCCCCTACGGACGGCTGCGGCTTCTTCCCTTTCCAGGCGGACGGCAGCCACAATCTCTGCTTCCCCGGCGGAAGTCAGGCTCCTCCCCTTTTCCGGCGGACGGCAGCCACATCTCCGCTTCCCCGGCGGACAGCAGCAGGTCCTCCATCTCCTGGCAGACGGCAACCGCTCCTCCCCTTTCAGGTGGACGGCAGCGGTTCCTCCGCATCCCGGCAGACGGCAGCGACTCTTCCGTCCTCCTCGGCAATCGCTCCAGCACCACCGCCTCCTCTGTGTCGCGGTCCTCCCACAGCGGCGAGAGCTCTCTGACAGCGCGTCCCTCCTCCTTCCCGGGTTTCGGCACCAGTGTAACAATTTAAAGTTGGGCAAGGAGAAAGCGGGAACCGACTGAACATAAACAGAGTTTAATCATAAACGAAACTAAAACAGAACAGAAAACACACAAATGGAACACAAAGTGCAAGTGCGTCTTTCTCTCTCTCTCCAGTGCTTCCAGCCGCTCCTTTATCTCTATCTCCCACTGATTAGACAAATCAGTGCCAGGTGTGCGTCCTCACAGCCTGGCCACTCCCTCCTCCTCACCACATCCACAAATGTGGCTTGTATGGGAGAGTTGCAAGAAAAAAGCTATCCACGACTGAGCTTTGCCAAAACGCACCTTGAAGATTCTGAGGCCACATGGAAAAAGGTGTTATGGTCAGATGAGAGTAAAATTGAATTATTTGGCCTCAACACCAAACGATATGTCTGGCGGAAATCCAATACAGCTCACCATCCAAATAATACCATTCCTACAGTAAAGCATGGAGCAGCATGGGACTGGAGCACTTGTCAGGATATAAGGAAAATGGATGGGGAAAAATAACATCAAATTCTTGAGGAAAATCTGCTGCCCTCTGTCAGAAAGTTGTCAACGGGAAGAAGGTTTACCTTCCAACATGACAATGACCCAAAGCACACAGCAAAACTGACCACACAGTGGTTGAAGGAGAAAAAGTTGAATGTCCTTGCATGGCCTAGTCAGAGCCCAGACTTAAACCCTATTGAAAATCTGTGGAATGACTTGAAGACTGTTGTCCATAAATGGCCACCATCAAATTTAACTGAACTTGAACAGTTCTGCAAAGAAGAGTGAGCAAATATTGCAAAAAGTCTAGATGTGCAAAGTTAGTAGAGACATATCCCAACAGACTAAAGGCTGTAATTAAAAAATTAAGGCAAATTAAAGCAAGGGGGTGATTCTTTTTCCAACTCAGTGATTCTGGTTTTTAATTTTTTTTTAAAAACTTTTCTGACATGTTGGTGTTATATCTTTCACTTGGATGTTATAAGTTGCACTGAGTAAATACAGCTGGATAAAACAAAATCTGTGTCTGTCTTCATTTCAGGCTGAAAAGCAACAAAGTGTGATTATTTTAAAGGGGGTTGATTCTTTTCTATTCAAATTGTATTTTTTAATGCTTTGACATAATATACGGTGTGATCCAAGGGCCCAGTGAATGCAGTTACAGGAAAGGGTGGTGTGATTTAGCAGACTTGTTGGTGTACCCCAACATAAAGGTGATTATTTAACAATAACGGTGTGTCCTGAAATGTTTTATTCCTCTTATACTACAACAATCCGCCAATGCTAAGAATTCCAGTAACGACAAGTCTTATCATACTTCTTATCAATTCATAGTTACATTTAATGTTGTGGAACATCTACGAAAACAATGCTTGCCATACAAGTCCATGTGTAAGTTGTTAGAATAGAAAAAATAACATCTTAAGACAAGTGCATGTGATGTGAATCTCATAACACCAATCAGGTTTGAGAATTCGACAGTGCTGTAGTACAAGTGTGAGTATCACTAAAGCATGACTGCTGAAATAAAGCCAGTTTTTGATAGTGGACTTTGTGGTCACCATCTTACTTACCAGATAGTCCTGTATAGAGGCGATGCTGACTGACGACTTCCTCCACTGCCTCTGATACACCAAATCTGAGTCCAGTCCATAGACCTGAGCCAAAGACAAAGCTTCCCCATATTCCTCGTTATCAATCTGCATGCACACACACACACACACACACACACACACACACACACACACGAGAGAGAGAGAGAGAGAGAGAGAGAGAGAGACAGAGGCAGGTTAATGTCTTTGCCTAGCTCCCATGGCTCCTCATTAAGTCGCTGTGTCATAAACAAAGCATTATCACCTCTGTTCGTCCAGCCACAATAAAAGCTTCTGCACTCACAAATCACTGTGGAGACCAAAACCACAGAGGCTTTCAATATTCACAGGCCACTCGACATCCTGTTAGACTCTGAAACTGTCCTGTAGTACGATAATGGGGCAGTGTGTGATCTGATAGGCTTCGATGAGCTATGCTGCGCCTGCTTTGCTGACAGGACTGCTAACAAGGGCAGTGTGCCGAGTCCTGTTCTCTTTCACCCACCTGTTTAAATACCAAATTATCCGCTCTCACTTAACCTGAAGAGTTAAAATACAAGTAAACGAATGAATAACGTATCAAGTTGTTATGCTCGGCTGATTATCCATGGGATGTACCGCTCCAGAAAATCACACTAAAATCTCCAGCCTGGTCGATATGCTGTGTCTGAGAGAGCAACAGGACCACATGGGCAACACCAGAACGACGAAAAGCCAATCACCTTCTAATGTACAAATCCCTCACCCACCCCACCCCCAACCTCACCTTCCTCTGGTAGAGCTCCTCGGGTGTGGTAGATCGCAGGCTGAGCAGTCTGTAGTTTTTGAGGACGGTACGTGGTCTCTTCCTTGGAGGAGCGAAGCGCTCCATCT
Organism: Cranoglanis bouderius; assembly: GCA_023630585.1. Classification (NCBI taxonomy): domain Eukaryota; kingdom Metazoa; phylum Chordata; class Actinopteri; order Siluriformes; family Cranoglanididae; genus Cranoglanis; species Cranoglanis bouderius. Next base: position 13,301,197 of record CM042560.1, read on the forward strand.
CAGTCACATAGTACAGGCCCTGCTTCACGTAACTGAAGTAACGTGCCTTCGCGGACGACTCCTCGTCAGAATCCGAGTCTTCCTCGGCGTCGTCATCCTCACCGGAGGCACTGCTCTCCAGGCGTGAACGCTTCAGAGCCTGTTTAATCTCACACTGAGGGAAAGAGAACAAGCCTTAAATCATCCTTTGCAAGATGAATAATAAACAAACAAAAAAATTCTCCTACAAAAAAAAAAAAAAAAAAAAAAAAAAAACACATACAAATATTGCCCACTCTGCATTTTACTGCTATTTCCAATCATTAGAAAAAACCCTCCAGCAAAACATGCATCAGCAATAAAAACACTGTCTCTCACACACACACACACACTTTTCTTTCTCCACTCTCCATCACTCATTCCTCCCCTCAAGCTCCTTTCTTTTTTGCACCCATCCTGCACAAAAACCAGGCCATAAAAGGCCAACAGACAGAGAGATACGCATGAAATAATAAAAGAAGGATAAGAGATTAGGTATTTTTTAAGAGGATGCAAGGATATGAAGCGGCTTTATGAAGACGACCTGCAGATAAAAGCAGGATATCAGAGCCGCATCACTTCCTTTACGAGAGGTGTGATGAAAAAGAACCTGCCAAGGGGAAGAACGCATTTTAACCACACACACACACACACACACACACACACACACACACACACACACACACAGGCACGCATGCACACACACACATCTCCGTACTCCATCTGTCCATTTTTGTCTCTCTTCCCCAACAGAACAGGCATGCACAGTATCCAGAAGCAGTATTCATCCCATATGCCTGTAGCTTTCAATCAAAATTTACACAGGACTGTCAAAAGTCTGTGCACATCTTGCCTTTTACTTACATCTCCTGATTTTTCAACAACCCCAGGTATACCTCTAAGCTATGGGAGAGATACAGTAACTGGAGAGAGAGGAAGAACTCAGCGCTGTCTAAAATTGAATATCCTTTCCAGTCGCCTGACTTTAACCAAATCAAGCTATTCACAGTGGAGTCGGATCAAATTCCCGGAAAAATGGTTAGTAGGAAGTTTGTCAGCAGTTATAGCTGCTCAGGGAGCAGCTATGTGTTTTTTTTTTCTTTTCTTTTTACTCTCACAGATATTTACAAGTGTAATATTATCTTTAATAAAAAAGTTAGTGCAAGCCAACAATAAAATGATCGTTTATTACAAAAGCCTCACGTCCTGAGTGCACAGGTGTAGATTTCGTCCCTGTGGGAAAGCTCAAGTCAACACAAGACAGTTCCTCAAACAAATGAAAAGTATACAAAAAATACACAGCAGCATACACAGAATGACAGACAGTAAAAGTGAGACACTCACCTCATCATACTCATTGCAAGAGTTATTCTTATTAATAGTACTGCTTTTATTCAAATCACCGCAGTTGCTCATTTCCATTTATTATAATTATTATTACAATTATTTTAGTAGTAGCAATACTGATAGTTGTTCATGAGTCCCTTCTTTGTCTTGAGCAGTTAAACTGCCCACTGTTCTTCAGAAAAATCCTCCAGGTCCTGCACATTCTTTGTTTTTCCAGCAGCTTCTGCATATTTGAGCCCTTTCCAACAGTGGATATATGATTTTGAGATCCATGTACCATTATGTTGAGGCCAACTGAGGGACTCGTACACAACTAGTACAAAAGGTACACAACATTCACTGATGCTCAAGAAGGCAGCACAATACATTAAGAGCTAGGGGGGTGTAAACGTTTTAACAGGATGATCGGTGTAAATTGTTATTATTTTGTCTTCTGGGAAACATGTAAATATCTTAAGTAGCTTCTGAGGGGCAGTACTAGATGAAAAAAGATCTTTAAGCAAAATAATGTAAACATCTGTTATGTGAAAGAGCTTATTCAGGGAAGTACTAAATAAAAAATAAAATGAGATTTTTTTAAATCCTTTTTTTTAATTAACATTTTGCAGCTTCTGCAAGGCGTATTTAAACTTATGACCTCAACTGTAGGAACAGTTGTGGTACTATAGTAGTATAACAGCAGTAGAGCTAGTGGTACATTTATATTTACGGCATTTGGTTGACGCACTTATCCAAAGCGACTTTCACTGAAGTGAAAGGTATATTTCATATTTACATTATACATTTATTTACATTTATTATGCAACTGAGCAGCTGAGGGTTAAGGGCCTTGCTCAAGGGTCCAGCAGTGACAGTTTGGCAGTGCTGGGATACAAACTCATGACTTATAGTAGTACAGTAGTCCAATGCCTTAACCGCTGAGCTACCAGCTCTTGTTGTAGTAATATTAGCAGTAGTCAGTAGTAATAGTAGCTACAGTGGTACAGGTAGGAACAGTTGTAATACTATAGCAGTAGAACAGCAGTAGTAGTAGTAATGGTAGTAGTAGTCAGTAGTAATAGCAGAAACAGCAGGAATAGTAGTGACATAGTAGTATAACAGCGTTAACAGTAGTAGTAATAGTAGATGTAGATATAGTAATAATACACTAGTAATACCGTGATGGTACTAGTTAGACTAGTAAAACAGTGACAGCAATAGTGATAGAGGTGTTGAATTTAAACCGAATGTTGGTAGCAGCAGTAGTAACAGTATTTGTACAAGTGCAATTAAATGTGTTGAATAAGTTCAATTAGGTGTGTTGAAACACACACATGCCCCTACCTCCAGGCTGAGAAACCCGCCATCGTGAGCCGATGTGACTCGGGGTGAGGGCTCGAACCATTCACACGATTTTCCCAGGAGATTGGCAAGAGCTCGGACGGAGGAGACGGTGAGAGAGCCGGAACAACGGGCCAGAATCAGAGCCTGATCGTTCCACCAACCCACATCCATCAGAGACTGATACTGCTCTTTATCTACACACACAAAGTGAGCGAGAGAGAGAGAGAGAGAGAGATGGGGGGGAGAGAGAGAGAGAGAGAGAGAGAGAATGGTCCTCTGTTATAAGTACATGTTTATAAAAGCAGTTTAGGACTACAAAAGTTTAAAATAAATAAATAAATAAAAACAGTTTTCTGACACACTCTTACCAGACTTTAACAATCCTTTATTATTACAAAATACATTTCCAATAATCTGAGTTAAACATTTCATTATCAAAAGAACTAAGACCCAGGACTTTTATTCTAAACACTTCCACGTTCTCAAGCTTCACTTCTCGCATGTGACTGGATAAAAAGTGCTCCTTTATACGAAGACTGAAAAGTGAGAGAAACAGCCAGATAATGATGCCGAGAGAAAAGAGAAAAATGAAAGAAGAACAAAAGGGTAAGCAGGATCATTATAAAACAATCATCTCAAATTTCTAGTAAAGCTTTCAAACAGGTCTAATGCTTTAAAATGGTGAGAGACACAGAATGAGACATGAGTTGTGAGGTAAATAAAGTTTTTACTTTATTACTACTTTAGTAGTTCAGGCAATGGATAAAATATTGCCATGAAAAATGTTTCAATTCTAACAACTAACAATGTTTTTCTCTCACACTTCACTACTTACCATTATTTAGAGTGAAAGGTGCTCAGTGAAGAGAGAGTTTTATTAAATACATAACTCAGTCAAGGTGGAAAAAAACTAACTTCCTTATCGTGTTTAGCTTACGGTATTAAAAACGAATGCGCCGATCCCACTTTTTAAATTTTGGACACAATACTGACCTCAGAGGTCTGGGTTACGGGCAACACCTGATACTAATCTGCACTTCCCAAAATAGTTAATGCTTTAAATCTCACCCTTTCTACTCAGCCGGATACTGTAGATTTAGTACCTGCTGTAATCATAGACACCATGATGGTCATACCAAATATCCTTATAACACACTTAATACTGTCTAACATTATATAGTGGCATGTTTTAGGACCAGGATGTGTCCTGTGTTCACGTCTGAAAAGCAAAAATATTCTTGCTTGACGTCTGTTTGAATATGAAGAGCACGCTGGATTGGAAGGAAATGTAAAGGCAGGCCTTTGCAATACATGTTAATAAACACAGTCTTTTATACCAGATGTACACAGAAATGGTTTCTCTAATGTCACAAGCACACTAAGAGCCCAATGTACCAACCAAATGGAGCCTGTTTTTAATTTTAAATAGTCAGTCTAATCACGCATTTTAACCAACACGCATATTTTAAGTGACATGTAAAATGCACTTTTATCCTTAACACACATGAATATAAGGTATGACTGAGCAAAAAGTTGGATGTCAGAGCAAATTGTGGAAAAAAAGAGTATTACATGGCTGAGAAAACCCTTATGAAAAACTGTGTTACAGTCCAAATGCATGTTTGTGTTTACATGGCCTACTTGTCCGTCATTTTATAGACACTCCCTCACACTCCTTCACTCCGCACCCTGCTAACATGCTAATACCACTTACTACTAAGACAAAAGGACACTGACTTGTGCTTGTGACTCCTGGCACACAGTCAGGTCCATAAGTATTGGGACACGACACAATTTTCATGATTTTGCCTCTGCACACCACCACGATGGATTTGAAATGAAGCGATTGAGACATGATTGAAACGTAGACTTTCAGCTTTAATTCAATGGGTTGAACACAAATAATGCATTAACCGTTTAGGAATTAGTCCCTCCCATTTTCACAGGCTCAAAAGTAACTGGACAAAAGATAAGCAGTTTCAAGGCCAGGTGTGCCTGTTTCCTCATTATTTCATGAAAAATTAAGGAGATAAAAGGTCTAGAGTTGATTCCAAGAGTTTAATTTGCATTGTATGTACTGTATGTGCAGCAGTGTGTTTACTTTTTGGGAAATAAAAATGCATACATTGCAAAAGTACTGATTTTAGTGGCTGGGCAAGAATACCAAGGTTGGTTGGTTGGTTGGTTTATTTATTTATTTGGTACAATTTTAAAAAGTGTTTCAGGTGTTAACATTCTGTGTCTGACTTCAGTCCCAAAACATATATTTTGTTCTTTTTCCCCTTTGATTTTTTCCCCATTCCACCTGTCAAATATAATTGTCTTGTATTAAACTGTAACAGTGTAAAATTCTGGCTTCCACACAATACGATACAATATCAAGTCTCAAGGCTACTAAATCTGCTACGATAAATTATGATTTAATATCCTCCGATCGACAGACTATATCACTAACCTTGTTAAAATATAGTGCCGGTTTACATTTAATTCACTAATGATGAGGTAGAGAAGGACTGTTTTAAGTTTTGGGTGAATCCTAAATGTCTCATGACTCAAACACTACATTATTTCATTGCCTGTTAGGTGCAATTATATCAGGAGTAAATGGTAAATGGTCTGCACTTATATAGTAAGTTTAACCTTTGCGGTTCACTCACGCACACACACACACTAATGGCAGCAGAGCTACCATGCAAGGCACCTGCCTGCCATCGGGAGCAACTTGTGGTTCAGTGTCAAGGACACTTCGGCACATGGAGTCATGTGGGCCGGGAATCGAACCACCAACCCTACGATTAGTGGACAACTTGCTCTACCACCTAAGCCGCAGCCACCAGCGTGCGAGTGCTGGAGCTGCATTATGAAAATGTTCAATATAAAATGTCTGATCAAAATGTCATGGTGTGAATTTAACACCTCTGCCATCAGAATGAGGGTTTTTTTATTAAAGCGCTCCGTTTTCTCCTTCACCGTTCATCTGACATCACACAGTGGTTTCAGTGCGTTTGTGTGTGCGTGTGTGCGCATATTAAAAAGGTACGTTATGGTGAGAATAAACAAGCGAGCCGCCCGTTATTTAATAGTACACATTGTGCTTTAGGTGTGAATGCTCCTGCTGAGTGAAATGTATTGAGCACCGAAGTGTGTAAGTGCTGTTGAAAAAAAATTTTTTTATTTGTAAACTCATCCATCCTACACTGGTGTACATTATCTGTGTGTGTGTGTGTGTGTGTGTGTGTGTGTGTGTGTGTGTGTGTGTGTTTTCTGCTTCTACTAATGTGTTAATTAAACATCATTTGGAATGTCATTGGAATTTGTCTGTTACCTTTGATTTTCTTTCTCTTTTCTAGCGAGGTCTTCCACTCCGGATTAATCTCCTCATAGCCAGGCTGCAGAGAGAGAGAGAGAGAGAGAGAGAGAGAGAGCGCGAGAGCAAGAGCGAGAGAGAGAAGAAAAAGAAGACAAAGAAATTGGAGAGGGGAAAAAAATCAAAGAACAGGAAAAAGGAAATAATGTACAAAGAAGGAAGGAAAGAAAAAATGGTATGGAAAAAGAAAAAAGTCAAACAAAAGAACAGGGAGGGAGGGAGGGAAGGAAGGAAGGAAGGAAGGAAGGAAGGAAGGAAGGAAGGAAGGAAGGAAGGAAGGAAGAAACGAAAAAAAGAAATGAAAAAAAGAAATAAAAGAACAGGAAATAAAGGACCGTAGGGAGGGAAGGAAGGAAGGAAGGAAGGAAAGAAGGAAGGGGAAAAAAAAGAAACAAAGAAAGTGACTTAGTGTGACACACACACACACACACACACACACACACAGGTCTGAGGCTCTACCTGCTCGTCCTGTTTCCAGCTGCTCCTCTGTTTGAGTGATGGAATGTCCCACACACTGAGAGCGCCAGAAAAATGGATGACAGCCAACATCGCTCCATCAGGAGACACACTCATCCTGAGCACACCGTCCTACACACACACACACACACACACACACACACACACACACACACACACACACACACACACACACACACACAGCTTACCGAGTGCATACATACTGCATACACACGATGCCTGGACTAACTTCTGCAATACAAATGATCCAAATGCTAATCATCTTCATAGAAGCTTCTGTAAACATTTCTTTTAAATTGTCTTTAAAGTGCCTCTCAAATTAGTACCTTACAATTTACAAAAAACAAAATAGTTCTGAAGAAATTCATGTTTTAATTTTTCACTCCATCATTTCCAGGAAAACAATTAAAAAAAAAAACTTTAATTACTCGTACCTAGTCAAAACTTTGTGATTGTCCAATTAAATGCTCTCTAGAACATATAAGTCCCACCCCTGGAGGCGTGTCTTGCTCTACAGTAGAAATTCATTAGCAATAAACACAACTCTTCATGCACACTGTTCCCTTTTCCAACCAAAAATGGCTCATGGTTATGTGGCAGGCGTCTTTCGAAGTTGTTTTACCAATCTGGGGCTCCTTGAACTGAGTGAGAAAACGAATCTGTCGCTTCTCCATAACAAAAGTCTCACTAAACTCTTCCCTGTTCTCCACATTTAGCTTGTTAAGCTACTGTCAGGTTTGTTTGGATTGGTGATGACGCTACTGAAACACTACTGGCTGTTGTGGAAGTCAGTTAAGCACTTCAACACATCATAACTCTGACTTCCTCTTTCAGAAGGAAACATGACGTGGCTGGCCGACTTATGTCCCAGGGTGCCCTCATGTCTGTGTTACCTTCTGGCTCTCCCTTTAGTTATGCTGTCTATGCTAGTCCTTGCTTGCACTCATGCAAAGTACAATGTCCTTAACCATTACGGGACAATAAGCATACCTAATCATCTCTCTCTCCCTCCCTCTAACTTTCTGTCGAGTGACACATGATACCCCTGAGATGCCAGTGATCCTGACCCCTTCTGCTCTCTGGACCTGCCTGATCCATCCTGATGTCCTACTTCTGGTTGGAGTTCTCATCAACTGGAAGTCACATGCTGCTGCTGAGGATGGCCCCACACGGTGCAGCCTAAAGATCATTGAGATTACTGAGGATGGTACCACTTAAAAACTATAAAGATGGCTTTGGACCTCAATTCATATGAACAGTTATGCTATGATGGCTACGACAACAATTGCCACAAACAGTTTTGCACTCAAGTCTCCATCAGTGAACAGTGGAGAAGTTCAACAAAACAGACTTCATGTAAAAACTGTAATGAATTTTCCTGGTTACACAACTGCTATTTGACCATGTAGTATTAGCACATTTATAGAAGGGATTTATTTATTTATAATTGCACTATCCAGCATCACCCAGATGAGGATGGGTTCCCTTTTGAGTCTGGTTCCTCTCAAGGTTTCTTCCTCATATCGTCTCAGGGAGATTTTCCTTGCCACCGTCGCCTCTGGCTTGCTCATTGGGGATAAATTCAAGCATTTAAAATCTATATCCTGAATTTATATATTTCTGTAAGGCTGCTTTGGGACAATGTCCATTGTTTAAAGCGCTATACAAGTAAAACTGAATTGAACTGAATTGAATTGAATTTATGGGTTGGTCCAGGAAACTTATAAAACTCAGGAGGAATTGCAGGTCTAAACCAATGACTGTATATACATGGCACCATTTACTCCCATTGTACAGTTTCTGAGGCTTTTTTTGATTGAAACTGAGTTTGTGCAGGAGGTGAAAATTGAAGACAAATTCTGCTCAGTAGATATGACCAGTTAGATAGCGTGTCCGCCTCTTGCCCTCTCATACTGGTTGTTGAGACGCCTCTGCTTCTTGAATGGATTGTGCAAATTGAAAGGCATGTGACAGTCTCTCAAATCATTTTGGAAAACTTGTGCCCCACTCTTTTCAACAGAAGAGTTAACTGATGTTTGAGGGCATTCGTTTATGCACAGCTCTCTTAAGATCCCGCTACAGCATCTCAATGGGGTTGAGGTCTGGACTTTACTTGGCCATTCCAACACCTTGATGTTTTTTCTTCTTTAGCCATTCAGATGTTGATTTGCTGGGGTATTTGGGATCATTGTCCTGCTGCATGACCCAATTTCAGCCCAGCTTAAGCTGCTAGACAGATGGCCTCAAATTTGTCTCAAGAATATTCTAGTATAAACTGGAGTTCATCGTTGGAGTTCATGACTGCAAGTTTCCACAGACCTGTGGCTGCAGAGCAAGTTCAAATCATCACCCCTCCATCACCATGCTTCACAGTTGGTATGAGGTGTTTGTGGTGATACGCTGTGTTAGGTTTTTACCAAACATGGCACTGTGCATGATGAACAAACATCTCCACCTTGGTCTTATCAGTCCAAAGGATATAGTTCCAGAACCTCTGTAGTTTGTTCAGATGCAATTTTGCAAACCAAATCTTTCACCATATTCTTTTTTGGAGAGAAGGTCTTTCTTCTTTCATGAAACCCATATTTGTTCAGTCTTTTTCTGATTGTGCTGTCATGAACATAAACATCTAATGTGCTTACAGAGGCCTGTAGTTCACATGATGTAGCTCTTGGGTTTTTCTTTATATCTCTGAGCATTAAAATGTCTGACCTTCCACCAAATTTGCTGGGATGCCCACTACTGGGAAGATTGGCAACTGTCTTGAAGGCTCTCCATTTGTGAACAATCCTTCACAGAATGGTGAATTTCAAATTGTTTGTAGACGGCCTTATAACCCTTCCCAGAATGATGAGCAGCAACAATTGCTTCTCTGAGGTCATGGCTGATGTCCTTTCTTCTTGGCATGATGTAGACACACACCTGAGTGCTCCAGAGCACCAAACTGTCAAAAGTTCTGCTTTTATAGAGGGAGTCACACGTTTTGATTATTAACTAATCTTGTGCATTTCATTAGTAATACTTGGCTGCTAATTACTATCCTAATACTTGTAGAAGTATGAAGGGTGTAATTATTTTGTCCCACCTGGTTTGGGAATGTTGGTTTAAATTTATTTATTTTTATTTTTTAAATGGGAGGGGGGGGGGGTATTTGTTTGTTTATAAAAGTTGGTGTGGACCACATTATTGTTGTGGCCCTGATACATAAAACATACCATTAAAAGAGGGTGTACCTATATCCTGTATACAGTGATTGTTCTATAATGATTACCTAGTAACAAATAACAGAGTGGCTTGGGTTTGGTTTGAGGATCGGTGGATCAGTACAAGTTGGAAACCCACTGACTAGAAGTTAAGCCAAGGATTTCTACAAAGTTCTTCACATAACCTGACAAACAAGTTTCAATGTTTTGACTAAAAATCTCAACCAGAAGAGTAAGGAGTGTGAATTTTCAGTGCAGGAGAAATCTGAGATTTAAGTTTGAAAAGTGGAGCTGAGCTCACTTTCAGTGCTTGAGAGGTAATTATTTTTGCTTGGTAGGTTTTAGTGTAATTAATAATAAGACAGAAAAGCCCAGGAGATCGAGCTGTCAAGAAGCACTGACAAAAAAAAAAAAAAAACTGTTATCCACTCAAATGACAAAGGCAAAGTTAGAGTAAAGTTAGTAAGATAAAAATAAGACTTTTTTAATAAATAAGACACTGTTTGGTGTTTAGAGGTGTGTCATTTAGCGGTAACTTCTAAAAATTGTGGTGCAGAATTTTGATCCAACCATGTCGTTATACACACACCATGCTAATTCCACAAATTCTACAATTCAATATTTTGCTGCTTCCTCTGGAATCAGGTGTATAAATGCACCTATCTGAAAAAAAATTCACAAAAATACTTTGCTCTCATGGATATCAAACAACTGTTATCTTGGCAAAGGGAGGTAGCACAAAGTATTGACCAAAAGGGTGCCAATAATTGTTGCACACCTATATTTAACAAAGACTTTGTTTTTTATAAACCTGTGTTGTGTTTGCAATTGTTTGATACCCATGAGAGCAGAGTATTTTTGTGAATTTGAACAAAAGATCAAAAGTTTAAACAATAAAGACAATTTTTCGCAGCCTTCTTTTCTCATATTTACCAAGGGTGCCAATATTAGTGGAGGGCACTGTATTATATTAATATTATATTATATTAATATAATATATTATAATATAAGCGTATTATATTATATTAATTATATTAATACGCTTATATAGAAATATATTTTTTACAAACAAAGATGTGTTAAATCAGTCCCTCCAGGATTTTGTGATTTTGCGATTGCAGAAACAAACGTAAAAGCAAGCAAACTCCGCAATATTCGGAAGAGCTTGCGATTTTTAAAAAATTACCGCAGATTTTCTGTAGATTTGGGCCAAGACGCGTCATGATGTCATCACAACTCACATTCAGCCAAAGCCCTCTTTCCTTCACGTGCGTTGAACATGAGTATAGCTCATTTAAGGTCTCATTTACCAACAAACATCACTGTGAAAGACTATTTCGTGCAATTGCGATTTCGCCAATTCAAGTATTTTTCCACAAGAAAAGCACAAAAAGCGCAAATTTTGAAAAAAGCCGAAGCAAAATCAAGCTTTTTTTGGCCACAACAATCACAAAAAACTCCTGTACGGACTGTTAAATGGACCAAAGTAGTGATACAGCAACCAGATAGATTGGCATCTAACAAAGCTGGGCAGGTTTAGAGCGATTCCATTTTCCATTTCCATTCCGTTTAGCTACAACAAATAAACTAATACAATAACTTTGTTAAGGTTCTGAGAATGGTCAAGTAGATGGAGGTAGTTTGCAAACTAAAGCTATCAGCCCACTGGGAACATTAGTTAGCTATAGCTGTGAGCAAACCTTAGCTAGCTAGAGCTAATTCACCGGATAACCATGTTGGAATTCCGCAAATAAATGTGTAAATGTGTAACTTCTAAATGCACTACCAAACCATAATAAAGGTCCACGTACAGCGTAGTGTATAATTAAACACGAGATACTATGTAGTTTACGGTGTACTTTTCCAATGTATGGATGTGGATGTAATTGCAGGGTATGTGCTCGTCTACGTTTTATATCACAGTGCTGTTGAATTCTCAAATCTGATTGGTCAGAAGCTGCTGATTAATTTTTTGTAACAGCAGCTTTGACAGTATCACAGACTGTAACTGAAGTCGCAGGATTATATTAACATGCTCATTCGAATATTCTTTATTTTTATACTAACAGCTCATTCGAAGGGGCTTGTATGGTGGACACTCCACATAATCCAAGCTTTCAAGCATAATACTCTTAAACGAATGAAATGACATGCGGACATCAAGAAAAATAGTTGATATGGTGAAGTTATGTTTTCTATATGGAAAAGTTTATTTAACATTTATAGAAGGAGTCTCCAGTGTGAGACCAAAGAGGGAAGTCTTCAGGACAGAAGGATCAACAGTTTATAGTGGTTAGAATATAAATTGCTGTATTATAAGAGGAATAAAACACTCGGGGACATACTCAGAAGCTAAGTCTAATGAATGTGTTAAGCATTAGAGTGGATTAAGATGGAAAGAGAACAGAAGAAAAATATTTACCTGTTCATTGTTTTGCCTGGAAAAGAGTCGAATTGTGGGCATTCGGAAAAGCCCTCTCCTCTGGGACTGGACAGAACCAAGAGACTGTGATTAACATCTGTGCTAATTAACAACCACATTCATGCCTAATGTTATCAGAATTATTATTCTCCTGAATTAGAAATTAGAAGAAATATCAGTTGACTGTGAAAGTTGAAATGAAGCCCTCAGTAGGTGAAGTGAGAGAGACAGAGTGTGTGTGCGTGCACGTGTGTCTCACCGCTAGGACATCATCTTCATAGCTGGTGACCTGTTTATAATGCGGTGAGCCCGATAACACCCTCCATGCTGTGATGCCAGAGCGAGCAGCCATGGTGGCGGCGCCCTCGTCTGACCGGCATCCACCCACCAGCAGCAACCTGAGACAGACGCAGATAAATATTAAATACCCCAATATCCCTAATTCAAAAAGGCACAACTAATTTTTTATGAGAAAATCCCAAGAGACTGGACTGTCAGAAAGCATCAACTATTTAACTATTCTGGGGGTTTTTTGTTTGTTTTTATGGATAATTAAAAACAAATCAGTACCAAATATATATATATATATATATATATATATATATATATATATATATATAAAAAATTTGGCTAATATATATTACGATATACAACATAATTTAGCTAACAAACTGTCTGAAAAACAGTAGCAAATAAACAAAAACCGTCACATAATACTATTCCTTAATGCCTACAAAGATGATTACGTTTTTAAAAAATGATGTCAAATCAACGGCATCCATTCAGTACCATTTAATTTGTAATGATTAAAAACGTAAAAAATACATCAACATAACAACGATATCTCAGAAAAGTGTATCGCGTAATCATTTATTCACAATATCGATATTATATCGATACATGACTAAGCCTTCATTGTGATCATGATACATCTCAGATAAAAAGCAAGACATTAAACACACCTGTGTCACATTTTAACATAATACAACTAGAAATTAGAAAACTTTATTTTAGGTTTATTTAAGTGTTCACTTGCACGTGTCATGCTCCTGCGAGATCAGTATTCGAAAAGTCCAGTAAAATGTCACAGTAATGAAAAATATCTGGTCTTTTTCCAATCTAATTTTGGGGAACCTATGCACTGTACACTGTAGCCTCAGATTCCTGTTCCTGGTGGTCAGAAGTGGAACCTGATGTGCTTCTCTGTACACGACAGTTGTACAGAGTGGTTATTTGAGTTACCGTAGCCTTTCTGTCAGCTTAAACCAGTCTGGACATTCTCCCTGACCTCTCTCATCAACCAAGCGTTTTTTTTTTAGCAAGGTGTCAATAACTGTAAATGCTAAGGCTTAACCGTAGATGTTGGTGAAGAGAGGCTCCAAGTGATACAGATAAAAAGGAAAGCTCATCATAATGCTATGTATTAAAGCTGCACTTCTGTGTCTAGGAATTGTAATGATATAAACCCTACATCTCATAATCAGGACAATGAAAGATTGAATCCCACATGCATTACATATAGACAATACAATTTATCCGAAAGAATAAATAGAAATACACATATTTCTGCTCAGTCCATGCACTGTGATAGATTCAAAGCTGTGTGAAAGATGGACACTGTTTGAAAAGAAACACTATTCACTTGATCAAAAACTGAAATTAAGAGAACGGAGGTGCTGATTCATGTGAACACCACCCGAGGGATATGTCACATGACCACCATCAGTGGACAAATCACTACAAGCAAGCAGAAGAAGAAGAAGCAGCCTTTATTTTTCACATATACATTACAGAACAAGGAAATTCTTTTCTTTGCATATCACAGATTCTTAGGAAGTTGGGGTCAGAGCATAGGGTCAGCCATAATACAGCTCCCCTAGAGCAGAGAAGGCAGCTTGGTGATGCTTGGGCTTGAACCCTCAACCTTCTGATCAATAACCCAGAGCCTTTGGGAGTTGGTAAGCAGGTTCATTGGGCTGTTGATATAACAGTCACTTGACATCCAACAAGCAGAAAAAGACAAATTTTCTAAAAAGAAATACTGTTCTGTTAAACATAACACACTGCAATTCATATATTCACACTTCATATATTCCTCCGTGGTGCTACTCGTCTTTTTTGCTGCACTATACATGTGAAGCGAGGATGCAGACGGGCTGTTGGTATGAACTATTTTAACTAGTTATATTAATTAGCTTGAACAGATTTCCAGAATCAGAAATATGGCAGGATGACAAAACTGAGCAAGTTACAGTGCAATGCAGCACAAAAACTGTTATGTAGCACTAATGCTAGCACGACACACAGTCATACAAACGGAGATGCTAGTCAGACACACATCATGTTTTTACATGTTGCAATAGAGCAGTGCAGCTCATGGCTGAAATGCTAGCTAAAGTGCTTAAGCACTTTATCACTAGAGACATGAAGACTACAGCTACAGAAAGTCACTACCTCTCAGGAGTTTAAGTACTTGTCTGTTTAAATGCATATAATTAACTCCTTATACATTGAGTGAGTCGAGCAGCCTAATTAATTAGACCTCCGGATTAGCACAACATGGGACTGCGCAGGACAGAACAGATTTCACTTGGGGTAGCTAATGAATTTATGATCTGTTTACACTTAAACACCATCATCTATCAGTCCACTGTGGCTGTGCTCCAATCTACACTCTATCCACTAGATACTGTACACACCACAAATAGCACAGTGCATTATGAGTAGAATGTAGTCACTAGGGTACACCTGTGTGAGCATTTTTAATAACTACAGGCCAAGCCACACAACATATGGAAAAGTTCTGAGTGTGGACTGAGAGAGAGAGAGAGAGAGAGAGAGAGAGAGAGAGAGAGAGAGAGAGAGAGAGAGAGAGAGAGAGAGGTGTCAGAGGGGTCAGATGTGCACTCCTGAGCTCCTGCTATTTATACTAAAAACAAACAGCATTAAATTGGTATCTGGTATCATCATATTTTTGGACTAAAAGTACTTTTATTATTTGTATCAAACTTGATTTTTTTTGGGGGGGACAAACTCTCATGTGTGGGAATAACACAGCTTCCTAAGGATCCTACAAAATCCACATCAGAAATCAAGCAACAGCCAGCAAAGGAACCATATAGATAACCTACTGGTATCAGTGTACAGTGAGTACCTTTCAGAAGAAAATTACCACTAATCACGACTTCTATTACTACCACTACTACTGTTAAAAAAAAAACATCTTAGATAATACAAGTCAGATCTACCAAGGCATACCTGGCTGCTCAACAACAACCCAGAGCTCTCTCCGGAGGTGTGAAGAGGAAAGCGTGAAGCCTTCCAGGTCAAACCAAAGGAACAAGTGGCCCATTAAGATGCCAACAGTCTGGGAGTAGTTTAGGCAATCAAAAATTCTGACATCTGGATAGCTGGCCAGTCTAACAACTTCCAATCAGAACCTTAAAGAACAAGGAAATCAACCGACAATGGACAAACATTCTTCAGCAGAGGAGCAGGACCTCAGCAGCCCAGCCATCACATACCCTGATGGTGTAACGAGCGAAACTGCAAGAAAAAAAAAATTAAAAACCAAACCAATCAGCGAATCTCCAGAAACTCTCAGAGCAGACTTCATGCACACAAATGAGAAAAAAATAAAAGCAGACCTACTCTTCTATACAGAACACCCAAATGCCTGGCACTCAGCACTCTGCTCAACATTTAAAGACCTAAAAATGGGTGAAAACAAAGCCATAAGACAACTGTATCTGGACACTACACCAAAATTTAATATTAATCTGTATCACAACCAAACTGTAATGATCCAGGGCTCAGAGAGGAACAGTCAGAGAGACTTTGAAGGACTGAAAGCGCTAGCTGAGAAGGAGAAGGCCTACAGCTCCTCCCTACAGCT
The DNA here is from genome assembly GCA_023630585.1 of Cranoglanis bouderius. Taxonomy (NCBI): domain Eukaryota; kingdom Metazoa; phylum Chordata; class Actinopteri; order Siluriformes; family Cranoglanididae; genus Cranoglanis; species Cranoglanis bouderius. The sequence continues at coordinate 13,317,249 of CM042560.1, forward strand.
GCAGCAACAGAAGAGGCCACAGACTCACCTTCACGCATACACACAGCTCCTCTCTCCCCCCACACACCCAGAGCAACAATGGTGTCCATTCACCGCATCCAGGAGTGCCTTTCAGAACTTTGAATTCAGATTGCTGAATTCAAAGAAAGCCAACTCAAAGAAAAAGACACTGTTGAACAGCTAAGGGAGGAGTTGAAAGCTCTCAAAGAAGAGAGCAGCAAAAGATCTCCTAAAAGATAAAGCACTAAATGACATTGTGTGCAAAATAAGAAAAGAACTCCAAGAAAAAGACAACCACAGCGTGAATGCAAAACTGGAGAATCTAAGCAGAGCAACCAATCAAGCTCCCCCCAGCCACCATTTTACAGACTCACAGACTGACAGTGAGCAGCCTGTCTTAGAGAACGACCAGGAGACCAGCAGCAACACTGTCACACAGCCAGCTGAACACAGCCCTCCTCAAGCTGACAACCCTCAAACCCGCCATCGCACTCCACAACGCTGTCGGAAGACACATCTCCCAAAACAGCCATTTTAATAGACTCAAACGGCAGGTTTTTACACCACAGAAAGCTCTTCTCCACACACAGGGTTGGCAAATTCTGGTGTCCCACAACCAAAAGTGTGCTCCAGCTCCTCTGCCAGTCCACTCTGAAGAACCCGCAGAACATCATCATCCACACCATGGATCAATCCGCAACACCTGGCCTCACTTTAAATAATTCTGAGGTGAAATTCCTCTTGCAGACAACCTGGTGCTGCTATCAGGCTACAGCAGCAACTGGACCTGCTGGAGAACTACTGTCACAACTGGGCCCTCACAGTCAATCAGACAAAAACTAAAATAATGATTTTCCAAAAAAAAAACTAAACAAAAAAAAAAAAAAAAAAAAACCCAGATTACAGGAATCCAGGCACAACTTCACTCTGGGAAACACTGCCCTAGAACACACTCTACATTACGACTACCTTGGCTTAAAAATCAGCGCTTCAAGTGGCTTTGGTCTGGCAGTGAACGCATTAAAAGAGAAAGCAAGATGAACTTTCTATGCTATTAAAGGGAAATTTACCCAAGCAGACACCCCAGTCACAATTTGGTGCAAACTTTTGACTGTATTATTATGCCTATAGCTCTATATGGATGTGAAGTGTGGGGCCCACTCTGTAGGCTGACTACTCTAGATGGGACAAACACCCCATAGAATACAAAACAGAGACAGATCCTTACAAAACACAGGCTCAGTAATCATAGCCTAGCCATAGAGAAAGGCAGACACAAGCAAACATGGCTTCCAAAGGAAGAAAGAGTGTCCTGTCACTGTAAGACTGGTGAGGTTGAGACAGAGGCACACTTTCTCAATCACTGTAATACCTTTCGTAACACAATTGAAAAATACTTTGAAAAATTCTCTAAACTCTTACCACAGTTTTCCAACCTATCAGAAATAAACCAAATGCAGGTGATACTGGGGGCGGAGTCACGCACCTGCTGCAGCAAAATTCATCTCTGAGCTGCACATGCTCAGAAACCAACTACTGCTCTGATCACATTTCACTGGACAGTCGTACACACTCATACTGCTTATTTACTCTATTTCTAATTTACCTTATTGTATTTTATTTTATGGCATTAATGTACATAATTATTGTAACCTTTATACTTTTGTCCTACACTGGCACCTTGCATTTTGTCACTTTATTTTTCGTTTTTATTTATATTTTAATTTTTATTTACTTATTTTTGTAATTATTAATTTTTTATTCTATTTTTTATTATTATTCCTATTATCATTTTTATTGTATTTTATTCTATTATTATTGTTGTCTTTTTAATTCTCCTTTCTTATCTATATTGATGCTTTGGCAATATTGTATCATGCCAATAAAGTACCTTGAATTGAGAGAGAGAGAGAGAGAGAGAGAGAGAGAGAGAGAGAGAGAGAGAGAGAGAGAGAGAGATGAAAACCATCTCAAAGCCAGAGCTTCCAGAAACTTCTCATCAGTTAAACAAAAGACCAGTGTGAGAAGATGATAAGAGAAGAAAGCAGGCAGCCGCATAGCTAATCTCAAACACAGACACAAAGTTTAACACTGCCCCCTGGTGACAGTACAGAGGGGGTGTGCGGTCATTTCTCTCTCTCTCTCTCTCTCTCTCTCTCTCTCTCTCTCACACACACACACACACACACACACACACACACACACACAAAATGTCTTTCACCAGGAGCAATCAGGAGAATCACTAACACATGTTTATAATGTTATTAATAATAATCATTGAAGATGATGATGATAAGCACAATATGCTTATCTAATACATCATGGAAATCATAATATCTTTTTTTGTATTTTTTCAATATAAAATAGAATTACAAACTGTGATGTGGTGTTAAAATTTTGCACTTAATCTTTCACACTGTAAAATGTTAAAAGCCATAAAACATAAAAAATAAAAAAAAAATTAAAGATTATTTACTAAATTCTAAAATATTTGCTGCTTCTGTCAGTTTGTAAACAAATTTATTAAATCACTACATGATTTCGCTGTTAATTATTTAATAAAAACATAAAACAATATTGTGTTGATGTCAGTCTGTAAACAAATCTATACAGTATATCATGATACACATCAAACATCGTAGCAATGTCTTAAAGCACTTAAGCATAAAATTTTCCCCATAACCAGCCTGAACTTTAACCATCTTCTTGCTACACTGTGGTAGTTGATAAAGAAAATAAAGCGTAGGAGCAAAACAATAACATAAAACAACAAAGTGCTGTGGTTGATCCTAGCTAGCCTAGCTATAAAATAAAAGGATGGATAGAAGACAGATTAACTCGCACTGTGCACTGAAAATATACAGCTATAGCCTTTAACTGTACCAATGTACCCAATAAACTGGCAGCTGAGCGTGTAAGATCAAGAGAAAAATACAGAAAGCTCTGAAACACCCTTTTTGAATAATGGGCACTTTAAATCCAGGTCATACCTTGCGGTCCACAGTGAATTAGAAAATGGCGAAAAAAATTGATTTCTACATCTGTCAGTGTGTTATTACACACGCTTCAGGCTTTCAGTGTAATTTTATGAACTGGCAACTTGGAACAGAAAGTTAAAATGTTTCATAAGCCTAGTGGAAGTGCATAATTTTTTTTAATGTGTGGACATGGCTTTCAAACTTTTTACTAGTAGTACACAGGACTCTACTAGCTTGTCTGATAAAACTATATTCTGAAACAAAAAAAGAAAGAAAGGAACTATAAAGCTACTGTAGAGTGTATTAAAGCGGTATATGTGTGTCTGAGTCTACTCACCTGTGGCCCGGATGATAGATGGCCGCTGTGACGCCATTGCAATAGTGGGTGGAGAAACTGAAGGTGTGACTTTCCTGGAAGCCCTGGTTGGTTCCGGTACTGAAAGTCGAACAGGAACGGGAAGATCGTTAGCCAGGTAGAAGACCAGCTCATCTGAGATATAGTGAGTGAGAGTAAGTGAGTGTTCAAGTGAGTGTTTTTTAAATGACTGTGAACATAAAAACGGCAGTGTAAACGTTGTGGCCATGAACCGTTTACGCTGATACCGCCAGCAACCAACCACTGACTTTTAACCAAACCCACGAGGATCTCGTTTACTCACCACTAACTGTTCCAATCTAAACTTCTTTAATAACTTAAAGACTCGATGAAGTTCTGCTTGTGTTCAACCTAGTGATTTTATCATCTTACAAAATTAACAGCTTGTTTTCCCATCAAAACAGGTGCAGAGGGCCAAATAGTTTGCACCCTTTAAGTAAGATCCTGAAGCTTGTGGACAGAAAAGGGTACAAAAGATATCAGACCCTCCATATTCCATGGGTGGAGCACCTGAGGCTGGCTTGACTTAGTCCTTTTCAATGAATAGCACTTCAGTGTGATCATAATTATTTTAACTGGAAAAATACATAGCCGCTGATGAAACATGACAGTTAATGTATTGGACCACAAAAGTATGGCGAAGATTTTTTTAACTTGAGCCCAAACAGAATTATGTCTGTAAAATCTACAGTATCCACATGAGATCATCCACTGACGCGGGAGTCTAACAACTATTTAAAAGATCCACTCAAGCACCGTGACCAAGGTTGATTGAAAGATTTATACACTGACAGAAGTATAGGCTTACAATGTCCCTAGACAGAATACAGCTTTATTTTCCCCGAGCACCAGTTTAAAAAAAAAAAAAAAAAAAAAAAAAAAAACAGTTAATTAAAACAGCTGAGATTCTTTTGCTGAATCTGCTGATGCTGATCTGTGTGCTTAAAAGAAAAAAAATGTATGTACTGTTAATGTTTGCCTCTTAAAATAAGTCCAGAGAAGAACCTGATAACTGGAATGGAGGCTCAGTTTATTAGCGTGTCTTTGCCAGGCAATCAAATAATCAGAAATCCATGTTCAAGCTGCTGAGCGGTGCTTCGTGTGCATCACAGTTTGGCTGCTTTCCACATCAATTATGTGGCATTACGGTTGACAGAAGGGGTCTAACACGCCATAAAAACAAATTGTCGTCAATACAGATTGTGTTTTTAAGCCTCATTTGATTCATGCTTTCCTTTTGCCCTACAATACACTATTCATAAAACAGTAAGACGCACATCAACACCTGACAGCCCTCTTAGATCTTTAAACACATCAATTATACATTTATAACAGTAATTACCTAATCTTATATTGGTGTTAATGATTGTTTATGGTATCACAATAAAAAAAAAAAAACACAACTTGGCTTTTCAGGTCAGTTGTCTAGCTATTTTACTTATAAGATTTATCATCAGCACATACCGAGTTGACACAGCATGATGTCATTCTCAGACCGTCAACCTAACACCCTACCCTTCACTGTTATAGCGTAACCGTCGTAGTTTTAGTCTTAGATTTCTGATGTGTATGGATGTCTCAGGGAAGCTGTTTAGATTCTATAACTGTATTATCTAAAACAATGCTGCATTTAACTAAAGGTCATTGGGAACTCTGGAGGGAACTCACAGCATCAGCAGTAAACACAGAGGCACTTCTTACCTTTACTGTATATACAATTATTAGCTTTAGGTCAATTAGCATACAGACATACTCGCTTGTTAAATCTGTAACACTGACTATACAGTTCACTGTTCTGAGGAGGAAAGTATTGAACACTCGTCACGGTTAGCTGGACAGCTTGTTGCTAATAAAAGACGAACATGTTTTTCCCCCACTTTGTCAAAAGCACACAAAGG
>CM042560.1:13327500-13395000 GCA_023630585.1 Cranoglanis bouderius
TTGTCGTGTTGGAAGGTAAACCTTCTTCCCATTGACTACTTTCTGGCAGAGGGCAGCAGATTTTCCTCAAGAATTTGACGGTATTTTGCCCCATACATTTTCCTTCTGTCCTGACAAGTGCTCCAGTCCCTGCTGCAGAGAAACACCCCCATAACAGGATATTACCACCTCCATGCTTTACTGTAGGAATGGTGTTATTTGGATGGTGAGCTGTATTGGATTTCCACCAGACATATCGTTTGGTGTTGAGGTCAAATAATTAAATTTTAGTCTCATCTGACCATAACACCTTTTTCCATGTGGCCTCAGAATCTTCAAGGTGCATTTTGGCAAAGCTCAGTCGTGGGTGGCTTTTTTCTTGCAACCACCCCATACAAGCCACACTTGTGGAGAATTTATGATATTGTTGTCAAATGCACACAATGTCATAAATTCCTGCAACTGCTTCAGAGCTGATCCAGTTTGGAGCGACGTCCTGATCCAGGGAGGGTCTGTGTTGTACCAAATACCTTCCATTCTTAATAATAGACTTCACTGTGCTTCGTTGGCATTGATAAAGCCTTTGAAATTTTGCCTGTCCACGACTTTATCCCGGAGATCTTTTGACAGTGCCTTGAAAACCCATAGTTGATTGTTTGCTTCAGTTGCACTACCAAGGACTGAAAAATGCTCCACAGTTGAAAGTCAAATGGCTTTGTGTGCCATTGAGAAGGTGATTAGCTACACCTTATTGAGTTTACAAAGTCATTTTTAGGAGGGGGGGTGATCCTTTTACCAACTCAGTGATTCTGTTTTTTTTTTTTGTTTTTTTTTCTGACATATTGGTGTTATATCTTTCACTTGGATGTTATAAGTTGCACTGAGTAAATACAGCTGGATAAAACAAAAACTGTGTCCATCTTCATTTCAGGCTGAAAAGCAACAAAATGTTTTATAGAGGGGTAATTCTTTTCTAAACCCACTGTATGCATATACTATATGGGTTTTTTCTTTATTTCTTTATTCTTTTTTTATTTAATTTATTTTTATTTTGTTTTTTTTTCCTCTCAGGGTTCTATGAGCCTCGTTGCTAGTGCTTCCATTTGACTGTATTGTTGAATGCATGTACATTTGTTTCTACTTATTTATTTCTGTAGTTATTTTCTAATTTGTCTGTATCCAAGCTTTAGCAATACAAATGTTAATATTTGTCATGCCAATAAAACAACCTTTTGACTTTGACTTGATAGAGACACAGAAGCGCAGAGAGAGAGAGAGAGAGAGAGAGAGAGAGAGAGAGAGAGAGAGAGAGACAGAGACAGAGAGGTGTAGATAGAGAGATAGAAGCAAAGAGAGAGAGACAGAGACATGGAGAGGTAGACAGAGAGAGGGAGAGAAAAGAGCTGAACAGCAGTGATGCAACCACAATGCAAAAGTGCTACTCAAAAAAACAAGCAAAAATAATCTCTTAATGTGGAGTCTCTGCAGCTCTCAGTACAACTGCTTTAGACATGTATATGACATTTCTAAGAAATAAAAAAGAAAGCTCAAAGACAGAGTATCTCCAAAGAGCCACCACTGATACAGTGTGACATGAAGGACATAATGGTAAAAAGGAACACAGAGAAATTGCCTACAATGATAACATGGTGAGATTAATAGGTCATTTATCCTGGCAGATATTGAACGAGGGACAAAGGGAGGACTGAGTCACACTGGGAGAGAATTGGCAGTGAGAGCTCGCTCTCTGTGTCCAAAATGCCACCTTATTTTTACACTATTCCCTACATCATTCTGCCCAGTCCAATAACAGTTACAGAAAAGTAATCAACATCTTCCGACCAATCAGATTTGAGAATTCAGCAGTGCTGTGCTATAAACAGTAATACGGTTTTCTGAGAAGTTATGAACTCCAAATCGTTTTTGCCCAGTACGAATGATAAGTACTTTTACTGCGAGGCTGAAGCAGTACTACGGTATCAGGACATGTCTGAAAACATGAATAATTCAGTCTATTCTGCATGTTTATAAATCCAGCATACTGTATATCTACGTAAATCTCAAACAAATTCAGGTTCTGGCTTTGGTCATCTTTTGGAGAAGATAGGAGACATCATGGAGGGTAAGAAAAGGAGTGTATGAGACTCTGCGGTCTCGACAAACGAAAAAAAAAGTTCAGCCTCAACATCTGCATGCATCGTAAGCTCTGCTAATTGAGACATGCAAAAAATTAGCTGCTCTTCCATTGTAACTATTGAGTCATATATGAGGGCGCATCTGATCAGTTGTGCTTTGAATAGGTTAGCGGAAATTCGAACAAAGTTGAATTTGAGGGAACTTTTACTCCAGCACTAAAATGCATCAAATCCAGGTGGTCAAAGCGGGGTCGCCTGAGGCAAATCAGCACTGCTCTCTCCATAGGGAAACAATAAACAATAGCAGACTGCTCGCTGATAATGTGTAGATGGCCTTATGCCTCCTTCTTAACTAGCTTCCGGTACATTCAGAGCATGGCTTCCAAGAACATGACTTCCAAAAAGGAAAATTTATACAGATTACAAAACTCAATGCATAGACAATGCAACCCGAGTGGAAATCCAAAACAATTCGGTTCCAGCACTCCAACTTTCAGTAAGTCATGTCTCAGAAGTCAAAATGGGAAACCAAACCATCAAGCTCCAGAAATACACAGTTGAGAGAGAAGCAGAGGGGAGAGGATTAGGTTCGAGGTGCTTACTGGCGGGATGACGAAGAGTTCGCTGCCCATCAGGTCGAAGACTCGCACAGTGCCAGTGCTATCAGCATACGCCAGCAAAGCGCAGTCATGACTCCATGCCACCTTCCTCCACTGTGGAGACGTGTCCTTCGGCACTACAATCCATTAAATCGTGAAACAATCATTAGTATAGGTGTCGAAGTCACTGCTCAATGTGTAAGATCACAGTTTTTACATTTTAGCATGAACATCCTGCGTTGTTCATTAAATGTGCTGCTTTAATAATTAAAAGTGATTTTAAAGTCTGTGGCGTTGTGAAGCATCAGTGAAACAGAAAATCACAACTAACACAAAATCACAACTAACATCCAATCACTTAATGGTAAAAGCAGGTGAGAAAATTACTGCGTCATTATCTCTATGAACGTTCATTTCTGTTGGAAAGAGACATGTCCTTCAAATACTGATGTTTGCTAATACATTTACAGTGAGTAGGTGCTCAAAATTAAAAAAAAAAAAAAAAAAAACATGATTGAGTCAAATATATTGTCCTAAGTTTAGGCATGAAAGAAGTCTGACTACAGGGTGACAGACAAGAGCTACCAGCCAATCAGAGCTGAGAGAGTGCAAAGAAATGAGAGTGTATTGTTACACAGTTGTGATGTTTTTTTTAGTTGGAGAGCTCATGGTAGTTAATAGGAGGTCAGTAGATAACAGATAATAAACATAGATTGGGTAATAACACAATCAGAAGCAACCAGACATTTACGCTGTATTTTAGCTAGCTAGAGTTAGCTAGAGTCTGATACATCTGATACAGTGAGATGTGAGCCTATAGACAATATCTGATTAATACAGTTGATGACAAGCACCTTCAGTTAAATGTGATTTACCAATAGATTCTATAATGTTTTGTACTAGGCCAGATGCCTTTCTCAAGACCTAAAACAGGAGGCGGTAAAATAAATCATGCTGTCAGGATAATGGAGTAATGGATTATTAATGTGAACATGTGGCTGTTAGAGCACAGTATTATTCATTTTCAAAAGTTTCCTCAACCATATGGTGACTCCTGCTATTCAGAGAGAGAAGGAAAGAGTATGAGTGAAGAAGAAGAACAACAACAACACCCACAACATCATCTGGGTGAGTGAGAATTTGCAGAAGTGCACAAGTGCATAAGTTAAGCATGTTTTATTAAGTTTATTCCAAGTATCATCATCTATAGCTAGGGTCAAAACCTAACCACAAAAACGAGCGAGGATCAAACTAGGTAGTACTGGGAGAAATGAACAGGGACCACAGATTTGGACTAAATGAAATAAAAGTAGTAAGACAACAATGCAGAAATAACTAAATCTATCAAAGTGAGACACAGTACAGGTGAACACATTAGGGTAATCAGCCAATATCAGTGAAAGGGTCAGAGACATAACCAAAACCGAATCAAAAGCACATGGAGTCACCTCAAAATAATACTACACCAGAGGAGATGACGAAAAGGAAGAAGAGGAGGAAAGAGTGAGTGAGTTAGTAACTGAGTGAGTGAGTGAGTTAGTAACTGAGTGATCAAGTGAGTAACTGAGTGAGTAACTGAGTGAGTGAGTGAGTGAGTAACTGAGTGATCAAGTGAGTAACTGAGTGAGTAACTGAGTGAGTAACCGAGTGATCGAGTGAGTAACTGAGTGAGTAACCGAGTGATCGAGTGAGTAACTGAGTGAGTAACCGAGTGATCGAGTGAGTAACTGAGTGAGTAACCGAGTGATCGAGTGAGTAACTGAGTGAGTAACCGAGTGATCGAGTGAGTAACTGAGTGAGTAACCGAGTGATCGAGTGAGTAACTGAGTGAGTAACCGAGGGATCGAGTGAGTAACTGAGTGAGTAACCGAGGGATCGAGTGAGTAACTGAGTGAGTAACCGAGGGATCGAGTGAGTAACTGAGTGAGTGATCGAGTGAGTAACTGAGTGAGTGATCGAGTGAGTAACTGAGTGAGTGATCGAGTGAGTAACTGAGTGAGTAACTGAGTGAGTAACTGAGTGAGTAACTGAGTGAGTAACTGAGTGAGCGAGCGAGTAACCGAGTGAGCGAGCGAGTAACCGAGTGAGCGAGCGAGTAACCGAGTGAGCGAGCGAGTAACCGAGTGAGCGAGCGAGTAACCGAGTGAGCGAGCGAGTGAGTGAGTAACTGAGTGAATGAGTGAGTGAGTAACTGAGTGAGTGAGCGGGTGAGTAACTGAGTGAGTGAGCGGGTGAGTAACTGAGTGAGTGAGCGGGTGAGTAACTGAGTGAGTGAGCGGGTGAGTAACTGAGTGAGTGAGCGGGTGAGTAACTGAGTGAGTGAGCGGGTGAGTAACTGAGTGAGTGAGCGGGTGAGTAACTGAGTGAGTGAGCGGGTGAGTAACTGAGTGAGCGAGTGAGTAACTGAGTGAGCGAGTGAGTAACTGAGTGAGCGAGTGAGTGACTGAGTGAGCGAGTGAGTGACTGAGTGAGCGAGTGAGCGACTGAGTGACTGAGTGAGTGAGTGAGTGAGTAACTGAGTGAGTGAGTAACTGAGTGAGCAAGTGAGTGAGTTACTGAGTGTGCAAGTGAGTGAGTTACTGAGTGTGCAAGTGAGTGAGTTACTGAGTGTGCAAGTGAGTGAGTTACTGAGTGTGCAAGTGAGTGAGTTACTGAGTGTGCAAGTGAGTGAGTTACTGAGTGTGCAAGTGAGTGAGTTACTGAGTGTGCAAGTGAGTGAGTTACTGAGTGTGCAAGTGAGTGAGTTACTGAGTGTGCAAGTGAGTGAGTTACTGAGTGAGCAAGTGAGTGAGTTACTGAGTGAGCAAGTGAGTGAGTTACTGAGTGAGCAAGTGAGTGAGTTACTGAGTGAGCAAGTGAGTGAGTTACTAACTGAGTGAGCGAGTGAGTGACTGAGTGAATGAGTAACTGAGTGAATGAGTGAGTGAGTAACTGAGTGAGTGAGTAACCGAGTGAGTGAGTAACCGAGTGAGTGAGTGAGTGAGTAACCGAGTGAGTGAGTGAATGAGTGAGTGAGTGAGTGAGTAACTGAGTGAGTGAGTGAGTGAGTGAGTAACTGAGTGAGTGAGTAAGTAACTGAGTGAATGAGTGAGTGAGTAACTTAGTGAGTAACTGAGTAACTGAGTGAGTGAGTAACTGAGTGAGTGAGTGAGTATCTTAGTGAGTAACTGAGTAACTGAATGAGTGATTGAGTGAGTAACAGTGATTGAGTGAGTAACAGTGATTGAGTGAGTAACAGTGATTGAGTGAGTAACTGAGTGAGTAACTGAGTAACTGAATGAGTTAGTAACTGAGTGAGCAAGTGAGTGAGTGAGTGAGTGAGTAACTGAGTGAGTGAGTGAGTAACTGAGTGAGTGAGTGAGTAACTGAGTGAGTGAGTGAGTAACTGAGTGAGTGAGTGAGTAACTGAGTGAGTGAGTGAGTAACTGAGTGAGTGAGTGAGTAGCTGAGTGATTGAGTGAGTAACTGAGTGATTGAGTGAGTAACTGAGTGAGTGATTAACTGAGTGAGTTAGTAACTGAGTAACTGAGTGAATGAGTAACTGAGTGAATGAGTAACTGAGTGAATGAGTAACTGAGTGAATGAGTAACTGAGTGAGTGAATGAGTAACTGAGCGAGTGAGTAACAGTGAGTGAGTGAGTGAGTAACTGAGTGAGCAAGTGAGTAACTTAGTGAGTGAGTAACTGAGTAACTGAATGAGTTAGTAACTGAGTGAGCAAGTAAGTGAGTGAGTAAGTAACTGAGTGAATGAGTAAGTGAGTATCTTAGTGAGTAACTGAGTAACTGAATGAGTGAGAGAGTGAGTAACAGTGATTGAGTGAGTAACAGTTATTGAGTGAGTAACAGTGATTGAGTGAGTAACAGTGATTGAGTGAGTAACTGAGTAACTGAGTGAGTGAGTAACTGAGTGAGTGAGTAACTGAGTGAGTGAGTGAGTAACTGAGTGAGTAACTGAGTGAGCTAGTAGCTGAGTGAGTGAGTGAGCAAGTGAGTGAGTAACTGAGTAACTGAATGAGTTAGTAACTGAGTGAGCAAGTGAGTGAGTGAGTAAGTAACTGAGTGAGTGAGTAACTGAGTGAGTGAGTGAGTAACTGAGTGAGTAACTGAGTGAGCTAGTAGCTGAGTGAGTGAGTGAGCAAGTGAGTGAGTAACTGAGTAACTGAGTGAGTGAGTGAGTAACTGAGTGAGTGAGTGAGTAACTGAGTGAGTAACTGAGTGGGCTAGTAGCTGAGTGAGTGAGTGAGCAAGTGAGTGAGTGAGTAAGTAACTGAGTGAGTGAGTGAGTAACTGAGTGAGTGAGTGGGTAACTGAGTGAGTGATTAACTGAGTGAGTTAGTAACTGAGTAACTGAGTGAATGAGTAACTGAGTGAATGAGTAACTGAGTGAGTAACTGAGTGAGTTAGTAGCTGAGTCAGTGAGTGAGCAAGTGAGTGAGTAACTGAGTGAGCAAGTGAGTGAGTAACTGAGTGAGCAAGTGAGTGAGTGAGCGAGTGAGTAACTGAGTGAGTGAGCGAGTGAGTAACTGAGTGAGTGAGTGATTAACTGAGTGAGTGATTAACTGAGTGAGTGATTAACTGAGTGAGTGATTAACTGAGTGAGTGAGTAAGTAACTAACTGAGTGAGTGAGTGAGTAACTGAGTGAGTGAGTGAGTAACTGAGTGAGTGAGTGAGTGAGTGAGTAACTGAATGAGTTAGTAACTGAGTGAGCAAGTGAGTGAGTGAGTGAGTAAGTAACTGAGTGAATGAGTGAGTGAGTAACTTAGTGAGTAACTGAGTGAGTGAGAGAGTGAGTAACAGTGATTGAGTGAGTAACTGAGTGAGTGAGTGAGTAACTAAGTGAGTAACTGAATGAGTTAGTAACTGAGTGAGCAAGTGAGTGAGTGAGTAAGTAACTGAGTGAATGACTGAGTCACTTAGTGAGTAACTGAGTGAGTGAGAGAGTGAGTGAGTGAGTGAGTAACTGAGTGAGTAACTGAGTGATTGAGTGAGTAACTGAGTGAGTGAGAGAGTGAGTGAGAGAGTAACTGAGTGAGTAACTGAGTAACTGAGTGATTCAGTGAGTAACTGAGTGATTCAGTGAGTAACTGAGTGATTCAGTGAGTAACTGAGTGATTCAGTGAGTAACTGAGTGAGTGAGTAACTGAGTGAGTAACTGAGTAACTGAATGAGTTAGTAACTGAGTGAGCAAGTGAGTGAGTAACTGAGTGAGTGAGTAACTGAGTGAGTGAGTGAGTAACTGAGTGAGTGAGTGAGTAACTGAGTGAGTGAGTGAGTGAGTAACTGCGTGAGTGATTAACTGAGTGAGTTAGTAACTGAGTAACTGAGTGAATGAGTAACTGAGTGAATGAGTAACTGAGTGAATGCGTAACTGAGTGAATGCGTAACTGAGTGAATGCGTAACTTAGTGAGTAACTGAGTGAGTGAATGAGTAACTGAGCGAGTGAGTAACAGTGAGTGAGTGAGTGAGTAACTGAGTGAGCAAGTGAGTAACTGAGTGAGTGAGTAACTGAGTAACTGAATGAGTTAGTAACTGAGTGAGCAATTGAGTGAGTGAGTAAGTAACTGAGTGAATGAGTGAGTGAGTAACTTAGTGAGTAACTGAGTGAGTGAGAGAGTGAGTAACAGTGATTGAGTGAGTAACTGAGTGAGTGAGTGAGTGAGTAACTGAATGAGTGAGAGAGTGAGTAACAGTGATTGAGTGAGTAACTTAGTGAGTGAGTAACTGAGTAACTGAATGAGTTAGTAACTGAGTGAGCAATTGAGTGAGTGAGTAAGTAACTGAGTGAATGAGTGAGTGAGTAACTTAGTGAGTAACTGAGTGAGTGAGAGAGTGAGTAACTTAGTGAGTAACTGAGTAAGTGAGTGAGTGAGCTAACTTAGTGAGTGTGTGAGTGAAGAAGAACTTCAACTATCTGAATCTTTTGGAGTATTCTGTTCCACTGTGCTCCACTTGAGAAGCTGTGCAGTATATAGTCACAGCCACCATGTAATCAGTCAAACGCTGAAAAACTTTTCCTGCACCTTTCACCATTTAAGAACTTTGCACGATCTCCAAAGGCAATCAATTATTGCTCAAGGTCATGAATATTTCATGCCGCGTTACAAGACGCAACCTTTAAAAAATGATTGTTTTAGGGTTCTGTGACTTTAATATTCTCCATTCCAGCTAAAACTCCTACAGCATTAATCACAAAGCATCCTCATTCACACGGGCTTCAGAACTTAATAATACATCATCTCTCTCTCACACACACACACACACACACACACACACACCTGCTGCAAAACCCTGTTTCACGTTAGTGCTTTCTGTAACCTGATGTAATTTCAGTGCTTAGACAGGCTTGTAATCACTAGAAAGGCAGTGAATGAAATTCAGAAGTAAAAAGAAATGAACTTGCACATGTTCAGACCCTGTGGATCTAATATAAAGAATGAAAAGAAGATTGAATTGCCAGACTATTATAAGGACATGGCAATCCAAGTAGCCAGCAAAGCTGAAACTAAAACAACATTAAAACTTCACAAAACAAATCGTAATATTTAAGTATTAGGTATTTATTATTAAGTATTATTAAATATGTGTAGCAGTCTGGGAAAGCCCATCAACATCCCTGTGGCTGATTTCTGGCTAAAAAGGACAAACAATTGGCTTTTTGCCAAAAGAGTTTTTCTGCCTTTACATACTCTGGCACATTAAGAAATCATAAAAACACTTCACCTTTTTTTTTTTTTTTTTTTTTTTTTTTTTTAAATCTTGCCTAGGGTACCTGTAGTGGTAAAACAAGGTTAAGTATTGTTCCTGTGATAGTCCCTTGATTCTAATCCACCTTGAGAGATGTTGATGCATAGGCGTACTGACGCGTGCACACACACATCCAGAAGCAGATAAAGTAACTGGAATTTATTTAAGTAAAGAAATTAGTAGCAACACAAGACAGAATTACAATAAATTATAATATAATATAACTGCTAATAATAAATTATTAGCAGTTTGAAGGGTTGTAACACCATGTAACCATGAGCTCCATGTGAACGGTCAAATGACTGTGCTCTTGCACCAGCAAGCATTTTCAGCTGAATTTGGGGAAACTACTTGAAGCATTCGTTGTGTTGAACTATTTCATTTGCTTTTGTTTGATTTGTTCATTGCAAACAGCTGAAAGTCTGTAAATTTTGACAATAAACCTGATTTGCAATGGGGGTTGAATAATTTTGATTGCGACTGTATCTAGGCCACATTTTTGCTGAGGAGTGGCCTATAATTGACACACTTGGCTAGCTAAAACGTTCTTCAACTTACAAATGAGTCTGTGGTGCCTATTTGAGCAGCAAGTCAGCTTTCAGTGGCACAACAACGTCCTCCATGATGTAATTAAATATAATTATCTTCTAGAGTTACATCATTTGAAAATATGAAAAATAAGTTTAGCAAACTAGCACTCCCTGTGTTTTAGCGCTAATCCACCATAACAAGTGTTGAACAATTTAGCTATGAACCAATCCGATCAACGTAAAAATTTGGAGGAATCATCCAGCTCCTGCTCACTGCTAAAGGAGTTAGCATGCTAGCATATTGGCTTGTGAAAAAAAATCACTTTTTTCAGTAGTTATTTTTTTCTTTTCATTTAGATTTCATACTTGCTATGGGTTCATTTTGTTTTCCATAATCCAGGACTATGCTTATTAATAATCCTGCCTTATCAAATAAATTTTATTGGCCCGATGAAATAGGGTTAGTGTCCATGAAGCCACTTTCCATGAATTGAGGAATTATAAAAAAAATAAAAAAAATTAAAAAAAAGTAGCATCGGTTATACTGCCTCAGACAAGATCAGCTCGTGGGGATGAACATTTTGTCACATGTATTTTGTGTGAATTAAAAGCTCTAAGGCGCTAAAAATAGGCAAAATATTATCATACACATTTAAAGAATATTTTAAATGCTTGTACTGAGCGTAGGACTGGGTGGCATCATGTAATACCAATATCGTGATAAATGATGCTAAAATATGTTTTTCTGGGATACTGTTGTATCTTTTTTTTTTTTTAAATCCTTTTGAATAAATATGATTACAAAATAACTGGAAGCAGCTGATACGATGTTAAAAACATTTGTATTTTTAAAAATGTTTATTATATCTTGTAGAGTTTTATTTTTTTCCACTTTTTCAGTATTAAATATGGCATGTATTTTTATAAATAAAATTTTAATCTAAAAAGCTAAAATATTTATAAAAATGATGCATATCGTGTATCGCCTTCACAGTATAGTGATATGATATTTTTGTCATATCGCTCACCCCTAACTGCAGGGGTCAGTGGAATTTATTTCACAGTTAAAGGGGTACCTGACTGCAAAAAAAAGATTGCGAACCCCTGCTTTAAATCCTGTCACCTCTGAAGTTTCAGGTAACTTGGCAGTCGCTCAGATCCAGCGAGGATGCTGTTATCATACTGGAAATAAAAACTGCATTGTGGGATCGGTTTATCCGTCCACTCATCTGCTAAACTTCATAAGAAGAGGACACACAACTTAACTCGCACAATATAACTCACATCACTCACACGTAGATAAAATTCGATACTTCAAATGGGTAAAAACAAGCTTCTGTTACGTGACGCCATGAATCATGGGAATTTCAATCAAAAGTAATGAACGTTTCTTATCTCCACTGCAGTGCAGAGGTTAGAGAGAGAAAAGCAAGCTGGCTGTTTCTATTCAGGATGAAAAAAAAAAAAAAAAAATAGCAGAACATGCTGGAAAGAAGGAAGGTTCGATAACTCCAGATGAGCAATGATGCTTTCGAAAGATAAATACCTGGAAAAGAAAGGGCTCAGCAGAGACCATAAATCAACTCTCTTCCGCTATAGGCTAATTAATTTGGACCGAGCGCTGGAACTAATATGCCTAAGTACACGTGATGAGCGTGCCGCGTCAGAGCCGGGGCAGATGTACTCATCATAAATCTCAGTTTAGGGAAAAGGGAAAAATAAACGTATAAAATTTATTTATTTATAAAAAATAAAAAAAATTACAAAAAGAAATACAGAGGGGAAATGTGCAAAGTAAGCACTATGATGTACTGGCAATAAAAACGCCATCCTCACTTAAAGAGTGGCGCCGACTAAGAAAGCACGCCGTTCTCAATCATATAAGGTTTTGTCACAAAATGAGATACAGTACCTCTAGAGCTGATAACACTCTGAATAAACTCTGAATATGAACAAGTTTCAAAGTAAAAACACAAAGTTCAGTAAGCAGTATTCACCTGCTACGGAGAGAGATTAGATGCATCACACTCTCATCTCACCTGAACTACTTCAATCATTTGTACAATTAGATATATTTTATAAATGTGTATATAATTATTATATATGTGGTGCTTGAAAGTTTGCAAACCCTTTAGAATTTTCTATAATTCTGCATAAATACGACTTAAAACATCATCAGAAGTCCTAAAATTAGACAAAGAGAACCAAATTAAACAAATGAGACAAAATATTATACTTGGTTATTTATTTATTGAGGAAAATGATCCAATATTACATGTCTGTGAGATTCAAAAGTATGTGAACCTCTAGGATTAGCAGTTAATTTGAAGGTGAAATTAGATTCAGGTGTTTTCAATCAATGGGATGACAATCAGGTGTGAGTGAGCATCTCTAAGAGCGAGACATGTAATAGTCCGTGAGGTCACAAAGGTTCCTGGGTAACTTCTAAGCAACTAAAGGCTTCTCTCACATTGGCTAATGTTCATGAGTCCACTATCAGGAGAACACTGAACAACAATGGTGTGCATGGCAGGGTTGCAAGGAGAAAGCCACTGCTCTCCAAAAAGAACACTGCTACTCAGCTAACAAGGTGAGGTTGCTGAAGACAGTTTACTGTCAAAGGCCATACACCATGGCAAGACTGAGCACAGCAACAAGACAGAAGGTAGTTATACTGCATCAGCAAGGTCTCTCCCAGGCAGAAATTTCAAGGCAGACAGGGGTTTCCAGATGTGCTGGCCAAGCTCTTTTGAAGAAACACAAAGAAATGGGCAATGTTGAGGACCGTAGACCCAGTGGTTGGCCAAGGAAACTTTCTGCAGCAGATGAAAGACACATCAGGCTTACTTCTCTTTGCAATCGGAAGATGTCCCGCAGTGCCATCAGCTCAGTCCTGGCAGAAACCAGTGGGACCCTAGTACACCATCTACTGTTCGGAGGAGTCTGGTCAGAAGTGGCCTTCATGGAATTCTTGCAGCCAAAAAGCCATACCTCTGATGTGGAAACAACGCCAAGCAACTCAACTATGCATGAAAACACAGGAACTGAGGTGCAGAAAAATGGCAGCAGGTGCTCTGGACTGATGACTCAAAATTTGACATATTTGGCTGTAGCAGAAGGCAGTTTGTTCGCCAAAGGGCTGGAGAGTGGTACATGAATGAGTGTCTGCAGGCAACAGTGAAACATGGTGGAAGTTCCTTGCAAGTTTGGGGCTGCATTTCTGCAAATGGAGTTGGGGATTTGGTCAGAATTAATGGTCTCCTCAATGCTGAGAAGTACAGGCAGATACTTATCCATCATGCAATACCATCAGGGAGGCATCTGATTGGCCCCAAATTTATACTGCAGCATGACAACCACCCCAAACATACAGCGAAAGTCATGAAATACTATCTTCAGCATAAAGAAGAACAAGGAGTCCTGGAAGTGATGATATGGCCCCCACAGAGCCCTGATCTCTACATCATCGAGTCTGTCTGGCATTACATGAAGAGAGAGAAGCAACTGAGGCTGCCTAAATCCACAGAAGAACGGTGGTTAGTTATCCAAGATGTTTGGGCCAACCTACCTGCCAAGTTCCTTCAAAAACTGTGTACAAGTGAACCTAGAAGAATTGATGCTGTTTTGAAGGCAAAGGGTGGTCACACCAAATATTGATTTGATGTAGATTTTTCTTCTGTTCACTCTCTTTGCATTTTGTTAATTGATAAATATAAACTATTAACATGTCTATTTTTGAAAGCATTCTTACTTTACAGCATTTTTCTTCACAACTGCCTAAAACTTTTGCACAGTACTGTGCAAATGATTCTTGCACATGATCAATCCACACACACAAACAAATGATAAAAAGTAATTATCAAGTAAAACCTCAATAATTAAAAAAATGTTCACTTAAAGCAAACGCCCTCCAGGCCCTTCTCTACTTTTTCATCATTCATTTCCAACTTTCAGTTTATTCTCAGGCAGAACCGTACATGCAGATTAGTTCCTTTTCTTTTCATGGAGTACTTATTTTTCCTGGGAAAGAGAAGGTTTGAAAAAACTGCCTGGTGCATTATGGGTGAAAAGGGAGAAAATGAGATAGACCGAAAGGACAGGGCTATCAGAGAGAAAGCAACGGATCAGACGGCGCACATTTATCTCCGCTAAATCATTGTAAATTGGGTATGATCAGCCGAGAGAGCAAGAAAGGAAAGGAAAAAGAGTAAAAGCGAGAAAGCAGAATACGCTATTCCAAAAAATAAAAAATAAAAAAATCCTAATGAGTATTAAAAAAGCTTAAATTAACTCCAACATCTCCATGAAATGAGAGTGAATGTGTGCTGAGAGCTCGTCTGTGTTCCTCTATACGCTCCACAAAGCATGAAATAAAAAAGATTTGAAACTATAAATTACAACACTGCAATATAAAGGGAAAATTGGAGGTAAAGCAGTATAAGATAGATCACGCTGTCCTAAACAGAATAAGAGATGTAGAAACAAAGACATGAGAAGGGATGCATCGATACAGAGATGCTTCTTGCAAAAGCATTCTAACTCTGTCAGATTCTAACTCTGTCAGATTCTAACTCTGTCAGATTCTAACTCTGTCAGATTCTAACTCTGTCAGATCTCCTGTGCACAGCCCTCTTCAGGTCACCGCACAAATCTTTTGATTGGATTTAGGTCTGGACTCTGGCTGGGCCATTCCAAAACCTTGATCTTGTTTTGATGAAGCCATTCCTTGGTTGATCTGGAGGTTTGCTTTGGGTTGTGGTCATGCTGAAAGGTGAAATAGATCTCCATCTTAAGTGTTTTAGTGGAAGACAAAAGGTTTTGGGCAAAATGGAGCTATTCATTATTTCCTCCACCCTGATTAAAGCCCCAAGTCCAGCTGAAGAAAAGCAGCCCCAAAGCAGGATGCTGCCACCACCATGCTTCACCGTGGGGATGGTGTTATTTTTATTTTTATTTTTTTTGCACCAAACATATCTTTTGATATTATGGCCAAAAAGTTCAGCTTTGGTCTCATTAGACCATAACACATTATTCCTCATGGTTTTGGGAGATTCTATGTATTTTTTTTTTTTTTTTTGCAAACTTTAGCTGGGTTTGGATGTTTGTTTGTTTTTTGGTTGAAAAACAGGCTTCCGTCTTGCCACCATACCGCGAAGCCCAGACATATAAAGAATTCGGGAGATTGTTGTCACATGTAGGGAACAGCCAGTACTTGCCAGAAATTGCTACAATTCTTTTAATGTTGCTGTAGGCCTCCTGTCAACCTCCCTGACCAGATTTCTCCTGGTCTTCTCATCAATTTTAGAGGGACGTCCAGTTCTTAGTAGTGTCACTGTCGTGCCATATTTTCTCCACTTGTTGATTATTGTCTTTACAGTGTTCCATGGTATATCCAATGCCCTGGAAATTTTTTTGTAACCCTCTCCTGATTATTATTTTTCAACAATGACATGGTTTGTCCAGTTGGATATTACCAAGAATATGTCAGGAAGATCCTATAGGAACAGCTGTACTTTATTTGGGGGTAATCAGTCACTTTAATTGATGGCAGGTGTATACTAATTAGTATTTAACATGAGTTTGAATGTGATTGGTTCATTCTGAACACTGCCACATTCCCAATTATAAAAGGGTGTGCACACTTATGCAAGCTGGGTATTGATTTTTATTTGTTGCAATTTCACAGTAAAGGTGAAAAGGTTCTGATATGGTTTAACTTAGTTTAATTTTTTTCACAAAAACCTGCCATTTTAACAGGGGTGTGTACACTTTTTTTTTTTATATCCACTGTATGTGAATAAGCCTAGTGTACACCGTACTGCTACAGAAATGTCAGCGATTTGAACATATTTCACGATTAATAACCAAAGCAAAACAGACTGCTCTGAGAAAATATATAGATGAGGAACTACAGTGTCTTCCTTCAATACAAGTAACCTGATAAAACATCATAAACAATATTGTTAATAGAGAGTGTGAGGGCAGGTGTCAACTGCACGCACACAAAGGTACTGGTAGTGAAGCGAGCGTGCCAAATAACAGTCACAAGTGCAAGCACTTCATTTCAGCGAGCACTAAGTACTGACACACTTGCATTCCCTTCGGTCTACATTTAGTTTGCAATTCTTTGGGCTCATTTTTAATGACTACGCTCAGGTCAGCTGCCTTCGCTCTGTCTATTAAAGATACGGCCTAAAAGCTATAACATCAAACATCAAACTAAGGGGGCTACTTGGTTCAGTATCAGTATCAGAATAAAGTACCAAAAAACTCTGTATGAAAAAAATTTCATCAATGCATCTCTACATATAGTTTATTTACGTCAATCTTGTGATCATTGCAGGAGGTTGGATAGAGGCACACAAGTGCATTAAGTTCAAAAGTGAATTAAAGTCTGTTACTGAAGCATCAACAATTGAAAAAAGAAAGCTTTCTGAAACGTTCTTTATATTGTAGGTTTCACTAGTCAGCACAAAAGATTAGAAGAGTATTACCATTTTCATCAGTCAACAACTGGATAATAAAATGTAAATGTCATTCTTAGAAAAGTGTAATAAGAAGAGGGAGAATATGTAATGAGAATGACAAAAGGGCATCGTGGCACTGTACCTTGACATTTCCCAATGACGGATCCAAAGTCATCTCGAGCTGACCTGAGAAAACACAAGAAAGGGTGACGCATTACTGCTTCAGATATTAAAGTGCACTGTTGGATTTGCTGTTTTTCTGTTGGTTATGTGATATCACTAAATCACTACATGTGAGACAACTACATCACAGCTCTATAATAAGTCTGTTATCACAAATAACATCATTCCTACAGTAAAGCATGGAGGTGGTAATATCCTGTTATGGGGGTGTTTCTCTGCAGCAGGGACTGGAGCACTTGTCAGGATAGAAGGAAAATGGATGGGGAAAAATACCATCAAATTCTTGAGGAAAATCTGCTGCCCTCTGCCAGAAAGTTGTCAATGGGAAGAAGGTTTACCTTCCAACATGACAATGACCCAAAGCACACAGCAAAACTGACCACAGTGGTTGAATGAGAAAAAGGTGAATGTCCTTGCATGGCCTAGTCAGAGCCCAGACTTAAACCCCATTGAAAATCTGTGGAATGACTTGAAGACTGTAGTCCACAAACGGTCACCATCAAATTTAACTGAACTTGAGCAGTTCTGCAAAGAGGAGTGGGCAAATATTGCAAAGTCTAGATGTGCAAAGTTAGTAGAGACATATCCCAACAGACTACAGGCTGTAATTAAAACATTAAGGCAAATTAAAGTAAGGGGGTGATCCTTTTTCCAACTCAGGGATTCTGGCTTTATAATTTTTTTTTTTTCCCTGACATGTTGGCGTTATATATTTCACTTGGATGTTATAAGTTGCACTCAGTAAATACAGCTGGATAAAACAAAAACTGTGTCCGTCTTCATTTCAGGATGAAAAGCAACAAAATGTGATTATTTTAAAGGGGGATGATTCTTTTCTATACCCACTGTAACAACGAAAAACGTACCTTACTCAGGTGACACTTTCTGGAAGGACATGTACATTTAACATTTAACATGGAAGGAGTCTCCAGTGTCAGTGCTCTGTGTCAGTACCGCTCTTTTAAAAAGTCTGACATCTTGTAAGCTGTTTTCCTGATCCCATCGACACAGCAGAGCTTGAGCGTTTGAGCTTGTTTGAACTTTTTACCTTATTAAAGACTTAAAGTGAATGTGGTGACTATTTTAAGTCGCTAGACACCCTAATGGAGGACATTCAAATATATTTTATCAGAGATATATATTTTATATATTTTATCTGGGATGGGTGCAACTGATGACTTGGACCTAATTGCTGTAACAGGTTTTCAATAGAACTTTAAACACCATTAAGTGAGCAAGGACGACTTCTTTGTAAATAAACTGTAAAATAGAAGTACATTTTGCACTCAGGAATCAAGGGGGCACAAACTTTTGTACGTAAATGAATGTCGGGGTGTGTGTGTGTGTGTGTGTGTGTGTGTGTGTATTCATAAGCATAAAATAAAGGTAGTGTTTAATTATATTCAGACTCCTCCATAAATTTTCAGCGGGATTCAAGTCAGGGGATTGGCTCAGCCATGCAAGGTCTTCTTTAGTTATTTTGACTCTATGATTGGGGTCATGGTCTTGTTTAAACGTCCATCTTCTCCACAGATTCAGATTCTTGGCTGATAAGATTAAATTCT
Organism: Cranoglanis bouderius; assembly: GCA_023630585.1. Classification (NCBI taxonomy): domain Eukaryota; kingdom Metazoa; phylum Chordata; class Actinopteri; order Siluriformes; family Cranoglanididae; genus Cranoglanis; species Cranoglanis bouderius. Next base: position 13,345,705 of record CM042560.1, read on the forward strand.
CCTCTAATATCTCCCGCTACTTACTCCATTCATGTTTCCTTTGATAATGTAAATGCCCCAGCACCGTTTGCAGAGAAGCAGCTCCACATCATGATGCTCCCACCAACGTGCTTCACTGTAGGTATGATGGTGTTCTTGGGATCATATGCTCAACCTTTCTTTCTTCAAACATGACAAGATGACTTATTGCCAACGAGTTCTGATTTCTCTAAATGCTTTTATACACACACATCTCTGTGCTTCTTTTTCAGCAGAGGAGTTTAGCGTGAGGTGTAGGAACAGAGACGACTGTGGTGCAGTTCTCTGTGTAATTTGAGATGTATTTGCACAATAGCATCTAGAAATTCATTTATTTCTATGTAAGATTTTCATATATACATATATATTACGTTGTAAATTATAGAGTGCACAGGACGTTGAATAACAGTGTCTGAAAATGCTTATAATGCACTACAGTTTTCCTCCATACACATGCTACATTTTATAAGTTAGTGCGTGGTAATTAATACGATCATAAGCAATCAAAACCCTAAAACAACATTTTCTCTTCAATCTTTGCATCTGATCTGTTCTGGTTCATCATCTGGATATTAATAGTGCACTTCATCCCATTTAAATCACGCAAAGTGAACGTACTCACGGTAAAAGTAGGCAAAGTATCTAACTGCGACATAACTACATTACAGCAGCAGTGGTGCAAGGCATTTGGAGACTTTTAAGCAATCTGAACCCATACGCTGAGCAGAACTGTGTTTTCACTTGTTTTAGCTATAGATAAAGAAAAATCCCTTCAAAACCCACGCTAATACATTTCCCTTTCTGGTGACATTTTTGTTTTTTTTTTGTTTTTTTTACACACCATCAAGTGAAAGAAGCGAAAAAAGAAAAATTAAACCCAAAAAGGCGCCTGAGCCAGAATATCTATCTGAGATTTGCTGAGCCCAACACCGCTGACAACATCAAGGTGAGAAACACACCATTTCCTGTTAGAGGGCAAAATGCTCAAAATGATCGATGAGAGGAATTACCTAATTTCCACACACTGGTCCTGAACCACAGCCAGGAGCTTCCCATTACTGCAGAGGAGTCACATAAAGGGAAAAAAAGAAGAGCGAATGAGAAAACACAGCTGAAGGATTAGATAGCCATAAACAAACTGTTACCGTGTGTAAGGCTGCTTTCCATCTGCGAACTACAACAATGCACACACTCCATCTTCCCTCAACTTACATAAATGGACTGGAGAGAAACACTTTTGTTTTATTTTTCTCTCTATCCAATGCATGTGACAATCATAGACAGGATCTGTGAAGTCTAAGGGCAGTTAACAAACATTTACACAAAAAACTTTCATGTACTCTATGAAAAAATTAAGCTATCTATATCTTTATATTTCATCTTATGTTAGCAAAAGTGTCAACAATTGACAAATCAATTATTTTTAATTAACAAATCAATGAACAAAATTCAAGAAAAACACCCCAGAAATAATTAAAATTAAATACTTACAGCTTCACAATGCAGAGCAAACCTTTGTACTCTTGTGTTCCCATAAGAGATTTTACTTAATTATTATTTCTTTCTAGCATTCATTTAACTAATATTCTTGGAAATAAATAGACCTTTTGCTTTCAAAAGGCAATTTACTATCGATTTTTATCCACAGTAAAGCCAAATGTCATATTTCATTATATTCCATAACGTATTTAACTATTTATTTAGAATACATTTATTCAGAGAGTTATGTGTCACCACTCCGCTCTGTTCGTTCTGTTATCTTCTCCAATTTATTTAAATTTCTATTGCAATAAAGATGTAAATACAGTTAACAATGCAGGCCTAGCGCAAAAGTAAACATGAAAATGCCTCTGACTGCACATGGATACCATAAAGTTCTTGCTGTACGAAGAGAAATATAGCTGAGATCAGGACAATATATATTTTTTTATTAAAAAAATAAAAATTAATAAAAATATATAAATAAATAAATCAGTGACATATGGAGAGATGATTCCATGGCAAAGCGAAACACAATCACACCATTGGAAAAACTCAGAACACAATGTTATTGATTTTCATTAGTGACACAAAGAAAACCTTTCACACTGAAAAGAAAAACCTTTATTTCATTCTCTGCTCGTATGTACATCACTTTACTTAGTGAAGCAGCACACTGCTTGTTTAAGAATTAAATGGTGACGGTGGTCAGAAGTGAATGTAATTCCTGTTGCACTGCTTTTCATCATCATCAGCATGTGGAAGTCGTGCCACACTGAAATGCAATCAGTGTCCAATCACAGCCCTAAGCTGTACTCGGTGGGAGAGGGGTCTGACAGCATTATCAAGTTATTACTAAAACATGATAAAAGTATTAATCTGGCTAGAAATACTTACAGGACACATGTTGTCAAAAGTCTTAGTTCTCTGACTGCATTTCTGTGTGGCACAGCTGCAATGCAGTGCTGAAAGTGAAATGCAATGCAACAGGCAATTACATTCAAGCAATGAAAAGAGAAAAGTGTATGCCTGACCGCCCAGAGATGGGGAGTTCGTTTCCTGATGATGCCACAGCCATCTGTGAAAATGTGGAAGAAGGCAGACAGCACTTTCCTCCAAGTAGTTTGATAAAAAGCAAATATTAGTCTTCACCCTTCACAGTTGATAGCTGTTGTGTGATAGAGCTGGCTGGTGGGTGGGACTAAATAGGAGGGGGGGAAGGGTTTAGAAAGAGAAATGCTATAAAGGTTTTGCTTTTCAGTGTGTGACGTTTGCTGCATGTCACTAATGAAAAGCATTGTGTGTTCTATTTCATGTTTTTTTTCCACCAGTGTGAGTGCATTTGCAATCTGTAGTCTAGACTGGACAGACTTTTGCTGAAGTGTCTACGTAATGTCTATAATAGCCATTTAAGAAACCAAAAGCTACAGCGACAAATCCATTTCTGTAGTGCGGTTACTGTAATGAATGACGAAAGCACACAGTATTACAGACTGTTTGATTGATTTCAATCTACTCAATTGTAGAGATTGGGGATTGGGGGCATTAACATCACCTTGCTAGCACCAGCTGCCAGTTGATCTGCTTTGCTGCCAGGCGCACCAGTCCAGGAGGTAAAGATGAACTCGAGGGGCTGAAAGACAATAAACTTTATTTATTTCAAACTTATTCACGCCATAATAGACATCAATATTTCTAAAAACTTGAACCTGATCATTTGGTTCTGATCATTTCAATTTAATATGCTGATAAAAAAATAAATAAATAAAAAATAAAAAAAAATTAACTGTGACATTTAAATTTGTGATATTTATTGGTTGCACAAGTATTCAACCCCCTCTGTTAATACTTGGTATAACCACCACTGGCTAGAATTACAGTTACAAGTCTTCTGGTATACGTCTCTATCAGCTTTGCACATCTGGATATCTGGTTGCTAAAATTTCTGCCCATTCATTTTGGAAGAAAATACAATTGTCATTTTGTATGGGGATTGCTGGCAATCAGAAATTTTTCAAATCTTTCAACAAATTCTTCATCAGTTTGAGGTCAAGGTTTTGACCTGACCATTCAAACACATTCTTCACGTTCTTGATTTTTGAAACTCTCTGATGCAGCTTGGGCAGTATCTATCATTATCCTGCTGGACTGGAACAGGTTTTCTTCTAGAACGGCCCCGAATTTGGCTGCATCAATGTGTCCTCAAGCCTGACCAGTTTCCCAGTCCCTGACGATGAAAAGCACACCTATAATGCTACCACCACCATGCGTCATTGTGGGACTGATGTTCTCAGGGTGATGAGCAGTTTTGGGCAGGGCTGAGCTGCTTTTTTCAATAATGCTTCGAGGGTGTTCCAGAGCCTCGTTTCAAAATGACAGGCATGTGACCACTGAAAATAAAGATCTGTTACCTCGTGGCCACGTCACTCAGGTCTCAAATACAAGTCTCAATCCCAGAGTCAAAATACTATTCTATTTCGTCTTCATTTAAAGACAAATGTATAATAATGGACTCCTGTATATCTTACTGTTTTTCTATCAATAAAAATGCATAATGAAAACATGCAGTAGTTATTTTGTCAAAAATGAATAAATGGGGTGATGATGGAGAAAGTCTGTTTCTGTATTTATTCATGATGATTTCTGTTTTCTATTGACTTCCAGTCACACAAACAATTCTAATTCTTATACATATTTCCTAGACATTATAGAATATTATCTGCAGAAAATAATACATAAACTTTATAAAGCAAATAGCCTATAACAGACTAATACTAGCATGAGCACATACAATAGTTTTATTTATCAGACACGAATAGCTTTTATTTGGGGTAAGAATGTGCAAAGCATCTCAACGGCACACTCAGTCGACATAGGAGTGGTGTAAGAATGTTTAGTGTCCAGCAGAGGTCAATACAGAGCTGGATGTCAAATGAATCAAAGTGCTGAATCATATTCACTTTAGATGTGTTCCTGTCTCAAAAGCTTTGTTCTGCACATCACTAGTGTTGGGTTTATGACAAATGTATGTGCTTTGTGATGAGGACAAAAAATTACATTTTGGTCTCATCTCACCAGTAATGTGAACAGCTTGATAGTGTTTGTTTTTGGTATGTTCTCTAATGAACTGTGGCCTTTGAAGAACAGGCGTATGTAATTTGAGATCATGTGACACCCACCCAACACCGCAACCCCAGGAGAATGTGTTCTACAGATTCATAGCATTTAATCCTGATTAATTCCATAACAGGTTGTAACCCTAAAATACAAAAAAAACCCACAATGTTTCATAATTCTAGTATGAAATACTATAAAACATTCAAGTTGGGGGTGAATACTTATGCAATGCACCGTATGCTATACAATGTTGTAAAATATGTTTTCCCTACTAAGAACTCACCTGTACCAAAGGTAGTGCAGAATAAAGCGGAATGGTCCTGGTGAAAAAATAAAAAAAATTTTGTAGACTATAGCACTAATATCGAAATATATATATATATATATATATATATATATATATATATATATATATATATATATATATATATATATATATATATATATATATATCATACCAAGATTATAAAGAACAAAATGAGGGAACAAACTACAACCTCATTTCCATACAAGTTGGGATTTTTCTCTAAAATGCAATAAAAACAAAAATCTGTGATTTGTCAAGTCTCTTGAAACTAATTAACTGACAAAAGAACAAAGAAAAGCTATGCAATGTTTTCACTGACCAACTTAAGTGTATTCTGTAAATATAAACAAATGAAAATTTGATGCCTTCAACACACTCAAAAAGTTGGGACAGAGACAAAATAAGACTGAAAAATTTATAGAATATTCAAGTAACACCATTTTGGAGGATCAGGTTAATTGGTAACAGGGGGGTATCAGGACTGGGCATAAAATGAGCATACACCTAAAGCTCAGTCTTTGCAAGCAAGGATGGGTCGTGGCTCACCACTTTGTGCCAAACTTCATGAGAAAATTGTCAGTCAGTTCAAAAAGATCATAATATTATGCACAACATTGTGAAAAGATTCAGGGAATCTGGAGAAATCTCATTGCGTAAATGGCAAGGCTGGAAACCACTGCTGAATGTCCGTGGCATTGCCTGAGAAATCGTCATGCTACTGTGATAAATATAACCACATGGGCTCAGGAGTAATTTGGAAAACCGTTGTCACTTAACACAGTCCACCACCGCATCCAGAAATGCAACCCGAAACTCTATTACGCAAGGAGGAAGCCACACATCAACTCTATGCAGAAAATCCACCGAGTTCTCTGGGCCCGAGCTCAACTCAGATGGACTGAAAGGCAGTGGAGACGTGTGCTGTGGTCAGATGAGTCCACGTTTCAGCTCGTTTACGGGCAAAACAGACGTCGGGTTCTCTGTGCCAAAGATGAAAAAGACCAATCAGAATGTGCTAAAGGTGCAAAAGCCAGCATCTGTGATGGTATGGGGGTGCATCAGTGCCCATGGCATGGGTGACTTGCATATGTGTGAAGGTACCATTGACGCAGAGGCGTATATTGGGATTTTAGAGAGACATATGCTGCCATCAAGGCAACGTCTTTTTCCAGGAAGTCCATGGTTATTTCAGCAGGACAACGCCAGGCCTCATTCTGCACGTGCTACAACAGCACGGCTTCATAGACACAGAGTACGTGTGCTTGACTGGCCTGCCAGCAGTCCAGATCTGTCTCCTATGGCGCATCATGAAGAGGAGAATCAGACAATGGCGACCAAGGACAGCTAAAGTCTTGTATCAATCAAGAAAGGGCAAAAATTCCACTTGCAAAACTGCAACAATTAGTCCCCTCAGTTCCCAAACGATTAAAAAGTGTAAATAAAAGGAATGGTGATGTAACAGGGATAAACAGGCCTCTGTCCCAACTTTTTTTTGAGTGTGTTGAAGGCATCAAATTCTAAATTTGTTTATATTTACAAAATACAATTAAGTTGGTCAGTGAAAACACTGAATAACTTTTCTTTGTACTTTTGTCAGTTAATTAAAGTTTCAAGAGACTTGACAAGTCACAGATTTTTGTTGTTTAGAAAAGATTCCAACTTTTATGGAAATTGGGTTGTACAATCATTTACAACTTATGTATGTACATGTCACATGAACAAAAGAGCAGTACGCTGATATGTTTTTGTGGAGAACATGTTCAAAAAAAGTCTTTCTCAAAAGCAGATATCATGATCAGATACTGTGAGGTGACAAATTTAAGGAAAAGCCAACATAAAGTGTCTTTCAAAAGCTGCCAGAAAGGTTTCAGAGCATTGTGGCACATACAGTGGGTATAGAAAAGAATCACCCCCCTTTAAAATAATCACATTTTGTTGCTTTTCAGCCTGAAATGAAGACGGACACAGTTTTTGTTTGATCCAGCTGTATTTACTCAGTGCGACTTATAACATCCAAGTGAAAGATATAACACCAACATGTCAAAAAAAAATGAAATAAAATAAAAAAACAGAATCACTGAGTTGGAAAAAGGATCACCCCCTTACTTTAATTTGCCTTAATTTTTTAATTACAGCCTTTAGTTTGTTGGGATATGTCTCTACTAACTTTGCACATCTCTACTTTACAATATCTGCCCACTCTTCTTTGCACAACTGCTCAAGTTCAGTTAAATTTGATGGTGACCGTTTGTGGACTGCAGTCTTCAAATCATTCCACAGATTTTCAATGGGGTTTAAGTCAGGGCTCTGACTAGGCCATGCAAGAACATTCACCTTTTTCTCCTTCAACCACTGTGTGGTCAGTTTTGCTGTGTGCTTTGGGTCATTGTCATGTTGGAAGGTAAACCTTCTTCCCATTGACAACTTTCTGACAGAGGGCAGCAGATTTTCCTCAAGAATTTGACGGTATTTTGCCCCATCCATTTTCCTTCTATCCTGACAAGTGCTCCAGTCCCTGCTGCAGAGAAACACCCCCATAACAGGATATTACCACCTCCATGCCTTACTGTAGGAATGGTGTTATTTGGATGGTGAGCTGTATTGGATTTCTGCCAGACATATCATTTGGTGTTGAGGCCAAATACTTCAATTTTAGTCTCATCTGACCATAACACCTTTTTCCATGTGGGCTCGGAATCTTCAAGGTGCGTTTTGGCAAAGCTCAGAAGCTTTTTTCTTGCAACCCTCTCATACAAGCCACATTTGTGGAGAATTTGTGATATTGTTGTCACATGCACACAATGACCACTCTTTGTCATAAATTCCTGCAACTGCTTCAGAGTTGCTGTAGGCCTCTTGGTAGCCTCTCTGACCAGTTTCCTCCTGGCTCTTTCATCCAGTTTGGAGCGACGTCCTGATCCAGTGAGGGTCTGTGTTGTACCAAATACCTTCCCCTTCTTAATAATAGACTTCACTGTGCTTCTAGGCATTGATAAATCCTTTGAAATTGTTTTGTATCCATCTCCTGACTTGTGCCTGTCCACAACTTTATCCCTGGGATCTTTTGACAGTGCCTTGCCACCAATAGTTAATTGTTTGCTTCAGTTGCACTACAAAATGCTCCAGGAAAGCTCTTGTCATGCTGAGCTAATCAAAATGACCACAGCTGAAAGTCAAATGGCTTTGTGTGCCATTGAGAAGGTGATTAGCTACACCTTATTGAGTTTAAAAGTGTTTTTTTTTTTTTTTTTTTTTTTCCCTGACATGTTGGTGTTATATCTTTCACTTGGATGTTATGAGTTTATTATTATTATTATTATTATTATTATTATTATTATTGATACTTTTTTTTTTACTTATTATTATACATCAGTAAAGGATTTAAACCATTTATCTGCAAAATAATTTCACTTTGGTAACCCTTTGGAAATGAAAATAATAATGCTGGCATGTGGTGTTCATACCTGTCACAGCCTTGGCGATAAGAGAGGAACTGTGCTCTTTTGATCCTCGTGCCTGCAAATAAAACAATAAAAGTAAGACAAATACATGCTAAAAGAATTAATTTTCATAATTCACAATGTATTCACGAATTTCTAAAAATATAACGCGATCAATATTGCTTTATTTATACTTAAACTTGAGCCGAATCCTAAATGCCTCCTTTATTTAAATCGTAGTGAACTACACAGTAAGCGGGCGCAGTTATTTTGTGTATCCTATATAGTGCACTCGGACAGGGAGCAGGGAGTCATTTGGCACTAAACCTTGAACTACGTGGCTTTGGCAGTTTGGCGTCAGAAAAATTCAACGAGTCCATTACCTGTTAAAAGCGTGAGCAGGAAACCATACCCACCTGAGTGTCTGTTTCCGGCGGCCATTCCGCGTTAATGAGTAAATCATACAAAATAGTATCTTCTTCATCTCCCAATATAGAATCTGCAGCCATGTTTGTGATAGAACGCTCTCGCGCCTGCGTCAACCTACGGTAGCCTGAGAGGCTCAGACGAGCGCACGAGATTAAATCAGTGTGGACTGCTGTAATCCTAACTACACTTGTTTATGCTTATAAATGTGACATCTGGAGTGCTAAACGTGTTTTCATTTGATAGTTTAATATTTTCACCAAATATTCATGTGAAAGAGAGACCTCTTACTATCGCCACACACACAAAAACAACCTCGGAACTAATGTTCAGCGGTTGTATGGTGTACACGGACACTTATTTTCAGGCACCCTGTCAAACTGAAGTGCCGTACATGTCACTTCCGGTTGATTTCAGTAGGCAATCATGGCTGCGTTTGCTGGTAAAGAACGTTTTCTTGTTGTTATACTGATATTTATGTGACATTGTATTAATAATAAATAATAATAATAATAATAATAATAAATACTTTATTGGTCGTTTAGCACGAAACTTGTAGCGTATTGTGTTTGTGTACGTTGTTGCATTTGTGAGTGTAACCTTTTATTTATTTATTCCTGTAGAAATGGGCGTGATGCCTGAAATCGCTCAGGCTGTTGAAGAGATGGAATGGCTGTGAGTTAAAGCAGACTAACATCACAACTCTCTACACATGGGCTGTGTCCTAAATGCCTCCCTATATAACTGATATAACTGCACTGCATACTACATAGAACATACTGCTTACATGGGGGATTACATGGTTATTATTCTCCATCTAGTACACTCCATGTGCATTTGGGCTTCAGTCTTGTGTTTAGGGCTGTTATGGTATGAATATTTTTCATGATATGATAATCTTTTAGTCAAAAAATAGCACAGTATTCATTGAGCATTTGAAACACATACGAGCTGGCAGAGGAAAATTTTATTACGAATTCTTGGTACAAAAGTCTGTTTATGCAAAAAGGAAAGCTGTAAGCTGGAAACGCACAATGGTGTAGAATGTCTTTGTATGCTGTGACATGTTGGAGTGGAAGAACTCGAGTGTCCTGCACAGAGCCCTGACCTCAACCCCACTGAACACCTTTGGGATGAAATGGAACCGGAGCCTCCTCGACATCCCAACGTCAGCGCCTGACCTCAACCTCACTAATGCTCTTGTAGCTGAATGAACACAAATCTCACACAATCCTCCTCCAAACTCTAGTGCAAAGCCTTCCCAGAAGAATGAAGGAGGTTATTATAACAGTAAAAAAAGTGAGACTAGATCTGGAATGGGATGTTCAACAAGCACATCAACTACAAGAAGTGTAGTTAAAGTTACAAACATGCTAGGAGTGACAGTAGAGGGTGTAATGGACCATGATCGGGGGGGTTGTGAAATATTTGGGTGGTTGCTGATACAAGCCTGATGAGAACAACTGGAGTATGGTAATAGACGGGCATGAAAAACAACAGTGACATAACCATTTACTCATACAACCACAGCTGTGATACCTGAAACATTAGTACTTATTGTGAGCTTAGTTATTATTGACTCAGCTTTTATCATATCTAGTAAAATCAGTGATGATGATGATGATGTGTTGATCTTTCTCAGGCTTCCCACTGACATCCAAGCCGAGTCCATTCCCCTGATCCTTGGCGGAGGAGACGTTCTCATGGTGAGGTGTTTTACTTCCTGAATCATCAGCTGCTGTGTTATGGTGTGCATGCACTTTATTCATGTTTAAATTGTTTTCCGCAGGCTGCTGAGACAGGAAGTGGCAAAACCGGGGTAGGTTAAAACACGTGCACACACATTATTATTCAAATAGAATAGAAGCTTCCAAAGCTTCAACTTTCATGCTAATACTGCCATCAACACCGGCGTGCTTGTCGTCTCGCAGGTCACTAGCCAAGTCTTTCCTCTAAATCAGTGAAAAATGCCTTGTATAGCTGCACGGCATTCTGGGACTTTGAGTCCAATGTTTCCAGTCTTCAGTGTGTTTCAGGATGGAGTTTTCCATTAAATATATTTCAACATCCAAATCAGATCACGTTATTTGCCTGACACTTCCTAGAGTCACAGCTCAATCTTTATTTATTTTTTTTCTTCGTGGCTGATTCTGTAGGCCTTCAGCATCCCGGTGATCCAGATTGTGTATGAGACTCTGAAAGATCAGCAGGAGGGGAAGAAAGGCCGTGCTGCAGTGAAGACAGGAGGAGCAGGTCAGCACAGTTTTTTCATTGCTAATTTGTGGAGAACTTTCCCCCCTTTAGCCATCTCTACCTATCCCACTACAGCTACCAAACGTGGAGGGTGAAGGCCGACACGTGCTTCACATGAGACACGTGAAGTCAGCCAGCTGTATCTTCTTGAGCTGCTGCTCATCCATTCCTTACTTTTGTTTAAAATGTATTTAAATCAATTGTGAGTGAAATAAAGTGTGAAAATTTGTTGTTTGATGTACAGTAGCTCACAAAAGTGAGTACACCCCTCACATTTTTGTAAATATTTTATTATACCTTTTCATGGGACAACACTGAAGAAATGACACTTTGCTACAATGTAAAGTAGTGAGTGTACAGCTTGTATAACAGTGTAAATTTGCTGTCCCCTCAAAATAACTCAACACAGCCATTAATGTCTAAACCGCTGGCAACAAAAGTGAGTACACCCCTAAGTGAAAATGTCCAAATTGGGCCCAGTGTGTCAATATTTTGTGTGGCCACCATTATTTTCCAGCACTGCCTTAACCCTGTTGGGCATGGAGTTCACCAGAGCTTCACAGGTTGCCACTGGAATCCTCTTCCACTCCTCCATGATGACATCACAGAGCTGGTGGATGTTAGAGACCTTGCATTCCTCCACCTTCTGTTTGAGGATGCCCCACAGATGCTCAATAGGGTTTAGGTCTGGTGACATGCTTGGCCAGTCCATCACCTTTACCCTCAGCTTCTTTAGCAAGGCAGTGGTCGTCTTGGAGGTGTGTTTGGGGTCGTTATCATGTTGGAATATCCAGTTTCTGAAGGGAGGGGATCGTGCTCTGCTTCAGTATGTCACAGTACATGTTGGCATTCATGGTTCCCTCAATGAACTGTAGCTCCCCAGTGCCGGCAGCACTCATGCAGCCCCAGACCATGACACTTCCACCACCATGCTTGATTGTAGGCAAGACACACTTGTCTTTATACTCCTCACCTGGTTGCCGCCACACACGCTTGACACCATCTGAACCAAATAAGTTTATCTTGGTCTCATCAGACCACAGGACATGGTTCCAGTAATCCATGTCCTTAGTCTGCTTGTCTTCAGCAAACTGTTTGCGGGCTTTCTTGTGCATCATCTTTAGAAGATGCTTCCTTCTGGGACTACAGCCATGCAGACCAATTTGATGCAGTGTGCGGCGTATGGTCTGAGCACTGACAGGCTGACCCCCCACCCCTTCAACCTCTGCAGCAATGCTGGCAGCACTCATACGTCTATTCTGCAGAGTCAACCTCTGGATATGATGCTGAGCACGTGCACTCAACTTCTTTGGTCGACCATGGCGAGGCCTGTTCTGAGTGGAACCTGTCCTGTTAAACCGCTGTATGGTCTTGGCCACCGTGCTGCAGCTCAGTTTCAGGGTGTTGACAATCTTCTTATAGCCTAGGCCATCTTTATGTAGAGCAACAATTCTTTTTTTCAGATCCTCAGAGAGTTCTTTGCCATGAGGTGCCATGTTAAACTTCCAGTGACCAGTATGAGAGAGTGTGAGAGCGATAACACCAAACTTAACACACCTGCTCCCCATTCACACATGAGACCTTGTAACACTAATGAGTCACATGACACCGGGGAGGGAAAATGGCTAATTGGGCCCAATTTGGACATTTTCACTTAGGGGTGTACTCACTTTTGTGAGATACTGTAAGTTATGTCCCAGGTTTCATATTTGGTTTGTTAGCAGAATAGCATTGTGGGATTTTCTTTTTAGGGAGCAAACGTTCCAGTGCACTGGAAGGATTTTGCAAATGAGGCAACCCTTAAAATGGCCGACTCCCTGATCAGTTCCCTGACTACTGAACTAAGGAGCTGATTGAGATGCATCCTTACTTTTCTTTTCTTTTCTTTCTGCTGTTCTTTACATTTCAGTGTTTAATAAATGGCAGATGAACCCATATGACCGAAGCCCAGCATTTGGTGAGTCATTAACTTAACCTTAAAAATTCCACTGATTCATTTTCTTAATTATAATGAAAAGTGTTGTTCACACACTGAGCTTCATTTATTAAACTGAACACAAAAACATTTATTCGAGTTTATTCCCAAAAATAATTACACACTAGGAATGTGACATTAATAAAAATCTAAAGAGCTTTGGTAGAATTTTATTTTTACCTTGTAGTATTCCACAGCCTTGTCGAATGCTCACTTCTGATTGATCACATCGGCATGCCATGTTGTGTTGTTTATTCCTTTTATTCCTCTAGAGGTCGAGCAATAGTGGATATTATTGATACTGATAGCTAAGTTGGACAGTACTTGCTGATAACCGATTAATCAACCGATGGTTTTTAAAATTGATACTGAATGAAAACATAACACTCAAAGTAAAATATTGCTGAACTTTATTACAAAAATAAACAATACTGACTGCACCATGAAAATGTACTGTACTTTTTTAAATGAAATAAATATATTAATATATGCTAACTTGAATAATAAATATTAAAGTAAATAAAAGATATACATCCAAACTGAACTGAAAAGTAACACTCCAAATAAAAATAGAGACATCCAACCTGAATCAAAAAACACTTCAAATAACACAACAATATTTGTCAGTGATAATTTTTATTTCGCCTCTAGAGGCCACTCTCGTACTGTATAATGACAGCGGACTATCAGCCGCTCCCCAATCGGGTCGACCTCTACCTTAGATATTTATATTACATTATAATTCATTTTGGTCATATCTCAAACCAGAGTCATGATTACTGTGTTTTGGTTTTACAGCCTTTAGACAAAAGTAACCAAAAATTATTTTCAATGCATTTCTGTGCTCAGTCTGACTACATTTTTCCCTAAACATATTTAAATAAAAATTCTAATCTTCTCATATTGTTCTTCAGCTATCGGTCCGGATGGGCTTTGCTGCCAGAGCAGAGAGTTTAAGGAGTGGCATGGCTGCCGTACCACCCGGGCCGTGACTAAAGGTCAGATAAGACTATAAGCACTCGGAGAACTGTAGTATATAGTTCAGTATAAAGTGTAGCACTGAGTGTCACTAACTGGAGCTTTTCCTTAGATCCAGTTTTAGATCATTTCAATAAAACATTGTAAAGATATTTTAAATGTATATTATATTAGTACACTGACATAAAGAACAATCAGAAAACCCCTTTTTCTTCCTCTTTTAGGAAAGTATTACTACGAAGTCTCCTGCCATGACCAAGGCTTGTGCAGGATCGGTTGGTCCACTAGTCAGGCAGCTCTGGACCTGGGTATGAGCACAGCTGTGTCTTTCTATAGCAGGCTTTTCACACACCATCTTTTCTGAACTAAATAGAAACCATATAGAATTTGGAAAGATGCCTAAATATTGTATAAAAATCTGCCTGTCTGAAATGGAGTTTTTGGGTAAATGCCTGTGATACCATTCTGATATTATTTCTTATGGTGACTTTTTAAATTAAGGTTCCTGTAACTTGCATCAATTAACACATGAATTAACAAACCATTAAGAAAAAGAAACCTTTGTCACATATACAGTACTGTGCAAAAGTTTTAGGCACCCTATTTTTTTTTTAGTACAAACTTTGTTATAGATTTTTTTTTATTTTATGACTTCTACATTATCAAGTCAGTACAAAAAACATATTTCCCAAACGTTAGTTTTCTAGCACAAAATTAAATGTTCCAGAAAAATGTTTGTATGTCATTAAAGAAAGCAGCACATTACGTAAGAGACACTTTTCAGAGAAAAACACAATGAAGGCTGCTGGGTTTTGCTGCAAAAATAAGACGCAAGTGTGAAAGTCAAAGTCTCCAGAAGAACTGTGTCTGGTTCTGCAAGATGCTCAATAAAACTTACCAGCTCATTTCCTTATAAAACTGCACTAATTGTACCAGAGACTACTGTTTTTATTTTATTTTTTTTTTTTTGGTCACACCAAATATTGCCTTTGACTACAGTTTACTGCTCTTTATGTTTTGTTTTGTTTTTATGTAGAAACATTTAATTTCATTATTTTGAAGGCATCTTTGCTCTACAGCATTTCTTTGCATGTGCCTAAAACTTTTGCACAGTACTGTATTACAGCACAGTGAAATTCTTTTCTTGTTAGGAATTTGGGGTCAGAGCGCAGGGTCAGCCATGATATGGGGCCCCTGTAGCAGAGAGGGTTAAGGGCCTTGCTCAAGGGCCCAACAGTGGCAGCTTGGTGGTGCTGGGGCTTGAACCCCCAACTTTCTGATCAGTAACCCAATAACCTACCAACCAGCTGTAATACCACAGCAACACCGTGGCAACCACCAGGAATACCATTACAGCCACCTAGCAACAACTTTGAATACCTTATTAACTGGCTGTACAACTATTGCAAATGCCTAGCAACAGCCTAGCAACCTACTGTAATACCATAGCAACCAACTGGTATAGCATAACAACCACCAGGAATATCATTGCAAAGTCTTAGCAACAACTTTGAATACCCTACCAACCAACTGTAATACCAAAGGTCCAACCCCACCCCTTGGACTGCTGGTCCAAGCAACCATCAAAAATACCATTGCAACCACCTAGTATCACCCTCAGGTCCAACCCCACCCCTTGGATTGTGGGTTCTGCAGAGAGTGGTACTTGAAGCATTTGGATGAAAACAATAAGTCAGTATAACATCTTTTTTAGATTTATATGAATATACATGTTTATCCACACAGGAACGGACAAGTTTGGCTTCGGCTTCGGAGGGACAGGGAAGAAATCCCACAATAAGCAGTTTGATAATTATGGAGAGGTGAGAGAACACTTTTTTTTTTTTCCCCCAATTCAATTTATCTCTCTTGCACTTTAAATCACTCTGTTTTTTGGTTTGTTTGTTTTTTATTTATTTATTTTAACAGGAGTTCACTATGCACGACACCATTGGATGCTACATCGACCTGGACAACTGCCAGGTGTCCTTCTCCAAAAATGGTTTGAATCTTATTACCCAGTATTTTTAAACAGAGTTACAACACTAAAAATTATTTTTCCATCACAAAATGTCATGCTTGACTCAATTTCTGTAAAGAAAACTAAAATCAAATTTTTAAAAATCAGGGAATGATCTGGGCTTGGCGTTTGAGATTCCCAAGAACTTGAAAAATGAACCATTCTTTGCCTCCTGTGTGCTTAAGGTAAACAAAATACATCCCTTTAATAGTTGGTGTATTTTTCATTTTTGTGGATGTTCCTTAATTAAACATAACTTTAAATGGATAAAAATGTATGACATGCTTTAAAAAATAGGAACTTGTTGGGAAAACGCTGTGAAATCTAAGAGGAATAAAACACTCCTGGATATGATGTATAAATGCTGTTGATTATTTTCCTGTGATTGTACATGTTATGTTTTATTCCTTATTAAAGCATGTTTAAATATTTTATACATGCTGTGTGTTGATTAAAACGCATTGTCATTTGGTTTTTAATGAGCAGAATGCTGAACTGAAGTTTAATTTTGGGGGAGAGCCTTTCAAAAATGCCCCCAAAGAAGGGTTCGTTGCTCTGGATCAAGCACCCGATGGCCATGTGGTCAAAACCACTCAGACTGGTGAGCTTCTCAGTACTCATCTATAGCCATGTGTGTGAGAGTTGGTTGGTTGATTGGTTGGTTGTTCAAAATAATGCATGGATATGATTTCTCTCACGTTTACCATTATTTTTGAATAATAAGATTTTGTGAGTAAAGTATATCAGTTTATGGTGAGTTGTGAAGTAAGAACTGTTTTGGGGAGTGGTCTCAGACTGTGTGTGTGTGTGTGTGTGTGTAGGCAGTGCCACAGTCAGTCAGGTCAAATCAAGCTCCAACGCCCCTAAAGCTCTGATTGTGGAGCCATCGAAAGAATTGGCCGAGCAGACCCTCAACAACGTCAACCAATTTAAGAAATACGTGGACAGTCCCAAACTACGGTGAGCACAGACGGACTAGATTAGATTAGGCCTGCGAGTTTTGCTTTGTCTGAAGCTGATAGCATTTGTATTCTTGCAGAGATCTGCTGATCATCGGGGGCGTGGCAGCCAAAGAGCAGCTGTCCATTTTGGAAAGCGGAGTAAGTGCGCCGTTATCTTTTTATTCATTTTATTTCGGAGGTGGGTATTGAGCTGTGCTGGTATTGAATTTTGGACTGTGACAGTACACCAGTATGATGAATATCTGAAATGGTTATACCATTAACACTGTGCTTCACCAGTGTGGATGATGTCACAAAAATCAATGTTTGCAACATACAACAATTTTAGTTTTACATTTTATAAACATTTTATTAGTTCAGATTTTAGTGTATTTTATGAAAAAGCGATTTTCAAGCAAGCAGTTGTCCTCTCTCTCTCTCTCTCTCTCAGGTTGATATAGTTGTTGGCACACCCGGCAGGCTTGATGATCTCATATCCACGGGAAAACTCGATCTGTCCCAAGTCCGCTTCCTGGTTCTGGATGAGTGTGTACGTAGATCTGCACAAAAATGTAATATTCTGTCCCCTAATCACCTCAAGCTTCAATTCCATCCTTCACTTATTGGTTATTTTGCAGGATGGACTGCTTTCTGCCGGCTACACCGACTTCATCATGAGGATCTACAACAAAATCCCCCAGGTCACCTCTGATGGAAAGAGACTGCAGGTGCCTCTCCGTGGTGTTTTGTAGAATCTTGATAAGAAAACTGGATTGGATTAAGGTTTGTATTTATTCCAGACAGCGTGGCCTGAGAGAATTCTTTCGCGTGTGCTGATGTGTAGGTGATTGTGTGCTCGGCAACCCTGCACTCTTTCGATGTGAAGAAGCTGTCGGAGAAGATCATGCACTTCCCCACATGGGTGGACCTGAAAGGTGAAGACTCCGTGCCTGAGACAGTGCATCACGTGGTGGTGCCTGTCAACCCCAAAAAGGACAGGTTCTGGGAAAAGCTGGGCAAAAACCACATCCAGGTACACTTTACCATTTTATTTTAAAGCTTTTATATATTTCCAAGATATATTGCCTAGAGGGATGAATCATAGATAATTAAATTCGTTAATGCTTGTTAAAGAAAATAAGTGCATACTCAACTTCCTGGGAAGGAACAAATAAAACACTAATAGCTCAGACCAAAAAGAGTCAAAAGAATGACATTTTTTGGTTACAGACTGATGAAGTGCACGCGAAAGACAACACAAGGGCTGGAGCCAACACGGCAGGTAAACAACAAACATTTATGCAAAGAAATAAACATATTGGGCCTCTACTGTTATAGGAAAATAATCAACGATGGGGAAGTGTGACGCAACCCAACGCCAAGCAGTGTTAGTTACCACCCTGAAGTGCTGTAACAGCATGTCCCGAAGTGTTTTAGTCCCTGAATACTGCAGTATACAATTTTTTAATTTAATGACATTGTACATTTTATTAATTTATAATTATATTTAATGTCGTAGAACATCTGCAAAACAAGTTAGTGCCCGGTATCACTATCTGAGGCTACGTTATATCAACTATAAGCAGTCATTCCCTCACCAGCCTCTCTTTTTCTCTAATAAGACATCTCCTCATAGAAAATGTCACCATTTTCAACCCTTCAACATTTCCACGCATTTTTAATGTTTAACACTATGGGTGTAACGATACATTGTGACAGGATACATCATCATGCAAAAATGTACGATTCACATCGTGGAAATCAGCGTTCTATTAATTATGCATGTAATGCAGTTGCACATCTGTTCATCCCATAAAGTTAAAACATACAGAGAGCATGCTGGTCATGTTATCACTTTCTTTCCTGGAGAGACTGTGAGATCTGTACTTGTGAAGTCCGACAGCCCGATAGATCGGATTGCAATTGCACCAGTATGCATTATACGTTGTAGGACCACGTTATAGCAGTTAAAAAGAGCTCTTCGGTAGCTTTTAAACAGGACCAGAGGCTGCGGAGACCGGGAGGCCACTTTAGCCGACTTTGGAGCTCTATTTCTGCTATGGTGCTCATTATGTTTCTGTCAGTCATTTTCCAGGATCCCAGGACAGACACTTTGGTCATTCAATAAAAATTTTGGGGAGAATTTATATATTTGTTTTTAAGATGGGGCGAACCTGTAGTACATCTTGTTTACAATATTAAACCTATGTTGTTAGCTCTATTATTTTGCATTGTTTATTATACAGAAATAAAAAAAATCTTTATTCTTTTCAGTCATAATTTTTCTTCATTCAGATGTTCTTCATTCAATTCGAAATTGTGAAGCCAGTATTGTGAATCGAATCAAATCGTAACCGAAGTGTATCGTTACACCCCTATTTAACACTTTGTGTTATTTAACTACAGCATGCATGTGTTGCTGTTTAAGTGGAATATATAGCATTACACTGATGTACTCTTGAATAGTATTGATTTTTTATTTATTTATTTTTTTTGTAAACAATTAAAACAACAAATACAGTTCTCAGTAGTGGAATCAGGCTTTAAGCCACTATGCATAACCCTTACGCTAGTCTGTTGCTTTTGATTAGAGATGTGGTCAGAGGCAATCAAAATCCTGAAGGGCGAGTACACGGTCCGTGCGATTAAGGAGCACAAGATGGACCAAGCCATCATCTTCTGCAGGACCAAGATTGACTGCGACAACATGGAGCAGCACCTGATCGCACAAGGAGGAGGTGAACACACACACACACACACACACACACACACACACGCACAGTGGGTATAGAAAAGAATCACCCCTCTTTAAAATAATCACATTTTGTTGCTTTTCAGCCTGAAATGAAGACAGACACAGATTTTGTTTTATCCAGCTGTATTTACTCAGTGCAACTTTTAACATCCAAGTGAAAGATACAACGCCAACATGTCCAAAAAAAAAAAAAAAAATTTAAATAAAAAACCAGAATCACTGAGTTGGAAAAAGGATCATCCCCTTGCTTTAATTTGCCTTTAGTCTGTTGGGATATGCCTCTACTAACTTTGCACATCTAGACTTTGCAATATTTGCCCACTCTTCTTTGCAGAACTGCTCAAGTGCAGTTAAATTTGGTGGTGACCGTTTGTGGACTACAGTCTTCAAGTCATTCCACAGATTTTCAATGAGGTTTAAGTCTGGGCTCTGACTAGGCCATGCAAGGACCTTCACCTTTTTCTCCTTCAACCACTGTGTGGTCAGTTTTGCTGTGTGCTTTGGGTTATTGTCGTGTTGGAAGGTAAACCTTCTTCCCATTGACAACTTTCTGGCAGAGGGCAGCAGATTTTCCTCAAGAATTTGATGGTATATTGCCCTATCCATTTTCCTTCTATCCTGACAAGTGCTCCAGTCCCTGCTGCAGAGAAACACCCCCATAACAGGATATTACCACCTCCATGCCTTACTGTAGGAATGGTGTTATTTGGTTGGTGAGCTGGATTGGATTTCCGCCAGACATATCGTTTGGTGTTGAGGCCAAATAATTCATCTGACCATAACACCTTTTTCCATGTGGCCTCAGAATCTTCAAGGTGTGTTTTGGCAAAGCTCAGTTGTGGGTGGCTTTTTTTCTTACAACCCTCCCATACAAGCCACATTTGTGGAGAATTTGTGATGTTGTCACATGCACACAATGACCACGCTGTCATAAACTCCTGCAACTGCTTCAGAGTTGCTGTAGGCCTTTTGGTAGCCTCTCTGACTAGTTTCCTCCTGGCTCTTTCATCCAGTTTGGAGCGACGTCCTGATCCAGGGAGGGTCTGTGTTGTACCAAATACCTTCCACTTCTTAATAATAGACTTCACTGTGCTTCTAGGCATTGATAAATTTTTTTTTTGTATCCATCTCCTGACTCCTATCCCGGAGATCTTTTGACAGTGCCTTGTCACCCATAGTTGATTGTTTGCTTCAGTTGCACTACAAAATGCTCCAGGAAAGCTCTTTTCATGCTGAGCTAATCAAAATGACCACAGCTGATCACAGTTGAAAGTCAAATGGTTTGTGTGCCATTGAGAAGGTGATTAGCTACGCGTGATTGAGTTTACAAGTCATTTTTAGGAGGGGGTTGATCCTTTTTCCAACTCAGTGATTCTGGTTTATTATTTTTTAAAGTTATTTTCTGACATCTTGGTGTTGTATCTTTCACTTGGATGTTATAAGTTGCACTGAGGCTGAAAAGCAACAAAATGTGATTATTTTTAAGGGGGGTGATTCTTTTCTATACCCTGTGTGTGTGTGTGTGTGTATGTGTGTGTATATATATATATATATATATATATATATATATATATATATATATATATATATACATATACATATACACACACACAGTATCTCACAAAATTGAGTACACCTCACATTTTTTTAAATATTTTATTATAACTTTTCATGGGACAACACTGACAAAATGACACTTAATTTATACACTTAATTAATACACTTAATACAATGTAAAGTAGTGAGTGTACAGCTTGTATAACGGTGTAAATTTGCTGTCCCCTCAAAAAAGCTCAACACACAGCCATTAATGTCTAAACCGCTGGCAACAAAAGTGAGTACACCCCTAAGTGAAAATGTCCAAATTGTGCCCAATTAGCCATTTTCCCTCCCCAGTGTCATGTGACTCGTTAGTGTTACAAGGTCTCAGGTGTGAATGGGGAGCAGGTGTGTTAAGTTTGGTGTTATCGCTCTCACACTCATACTGGTCACTGGAAGTTCAACATGGCACCTCATGGCAAAGAGCTCTCTGAGGATCCGAAAAAAAGAATTGTTGCTCTACATAAAGATGGCCTAGGCTATAAGAAGATTGCCAGCACCCTGAAACTGAGCTGCAGCACAGTGGCCAAGACCATACAGTGGTTTAACAGGACAGGTTCCACTCAGAACAGGCCTCGCCATGGTCGACCAAAGAAGTTGAGTACACGTGCTCAGCATCATATCCAGAGGTTGGCTTTGCAGAATAGACGTATGAGTGCTGCCAGCATTGCTGCAGAGGTTGAAGGGGTGGGGGGTCAGCCTGTCAGTGCTCAGACCATATGCCGAACACTGCATCAAATTGGTCTGCATGGCTGTAGTCCCAGAGGGAACCTTCTTCTAAAGATGATGCACAAGAAAGCCCGCAAACAGTTTGCTGAAGACAAGCAGACTGAGGACATGGATTACTGGAACCATGTCCTGTGGTCTGATGAGACCAAGATAAACTTATTTGGTTCAGATGGTGTCAAGCATATGTGGCAGCAACCAAGTGAGGAGTACAAAGACAAGTGTGTCTTGCCTACAATCAAGCATGGTGGTGGGAGTGTCATGGTCTGGGGCTGCTTGAGTGCTGCCGGCACTGGGAAGCTACAGTTCATTGAGGGAACCATGAATGCCAACATATACTGTGACATACTGAAGCAGAGCACGATCCCCTCCCTTCGGAAAATGGGCTGCAGGGCAGTATTCCAACATGATAACGACCCCAAACACACCTCCAAGATGACCACTGCCTTGCTAAAGAAGCTGAGGGTAAAGGTGATGGACTGGCCAAGCATGTCTCCAGACCTAAACCCTATTGAGCATCTGTGGGGCATCCTCAAACGGAAGGTGGAGGAGCGCACGGTCTCTAACATCCACCACCTCTGTGATGTCGTCATGGAGGAGTGGAAGAGGACTCCAGTGGCAACCTGTGAAGCTCTGGTGAACTCCATGCCCAACAGGGTTAAGGCAGTGCTGGAAAATAATGGTGGCCACACAAAATATTGACACTTTGGGCCCAATTTGGACATTTTCACTTAGGGGTGTACTCACTTTTGTTGCCAGCGGTTTAGACATTAATGGCTGTGTGTTGAGTTATTTTGAGGGGACAGCAAATTTACACTGTTATACAAGCTGTACACTCACTACTTTACATTGTAGCAAAGTGTCATTTCTTCAGTGTTGTCCCATGAAAAGGTATAATAAAATATTTACAAAAATGTGAGGTGTGTACTCACTTTTGTGAGATACTGTGTGGTGTGTGTGTGTGTGATATATATGTGTGTATATGTGTGTATGTATATATATATATATATATATATATATATATATATATATATATATATATATATATATATATATATATTTGCATTTCACATGCAAATATATATATATATATATATATATATATATATATATATATATATATATATATGTATATGTATATATAAAAACATGCACTGGCCACTGTATTAGGAACACCTGTACACCTGCAGCTCATTCAGTTTATCCACTCAGCCTCTCTTGTTTCCTCAGGTCCTGATAAAAAAGGGCATCAGTTCTCGTGTGTCTGTCTTCACGGTGACAGGAAGCCCAATGAACGCAAATACAACTTGGAAAGGTTCAAGGTAATAACAGTTTATCTATCTGTCCGTCCGTCCGTCCATCCATCTTTTATGTTTTACCTGACTGTGTGTTCTTGATATTTCTGTAGAAAAAGGAGGTGAGGTTTTTGATTTGCACAGATGTAGCAGCCAGAGGAATCGACATCCACGGCGTTCCATACGGTAAGAACTTAGAAGCTTTTGAAGGATTACTGTGATAAACAAACCTGAAATTGTTTGTTATAACGTTGTCCTGTATCAGTGTAATGAAACACGACCCTGCTGTCGCACTACGCTAATAAATAGTAACTGAGATGCAGCCAGTTTGGCTTATCTATCATGGAACATGGTCATTTATAACATCCTAAATGGCAACTACAGAAGACGCTGCCTGTCAGAAGTGTTCTACTGAATGATTTAGTTTCATTTAGCAGTCAGTAACCTCCTCAAGTCATGTGTCTTGCTTTCAACCAACAGAGAAGAAACATGGATTAGTCTGTTTTTTGTGAATGTTAAGGTTGAGGAATTTAAGAGTTTATCAGAACTAGTTTACACCACAGCACTGACGAATTCTCAAATCTGATTTGGTCAGATGGTGCTGGTTAATTGGTAACATGACAAGATGTCTTCCTGCATGTTGTCTTAACTTCCCAAGAGACAAGACATAAAGAGAGGGAACAACATTTTTTTATCACAGAATGCGGTTGAATTCTCGAAGCAGATTGGTCAGAAGGTGTGCATTGTTTTCGTATGAAGGCGCGGCTCAGAAAGAAGTTCCGGCTTTAACGTGAATGATAGGTTTATAGTAATGCGATAGTCGTAATAAGGTGTGCTTCTATAGGAACAAGTCACACACAGAGAATTGTACGGTGGACGCACATAATCTAAGACTAATAATAAACTGTTTTTTTTATTATTATTTATTTATTTTTATTTTTTTATGTTTTGTTTAACAGAGAAAAATGAATAATCATTCATTTGGTGAGGTTTTTAGGAGCTGTTTACTTAACATTAGTGGCATAAGTCTAAGAAGTGTAAGGTTGTAAGCTGTGTTTTTTAAGAGAGACAGAGTGAGCGAGAGAGAGAGAGAGAAATGACCGTTTATTTCCTGTCAGAACAGGACGTAAATTAAATGTTGTTGGCAAATCGCTCTTGTGTAGGTGTTGTAACACACTTCAGACTGCACTGTTACATGAAAATAATGCACTTCATAAAATAACGCACTTCATGTCGGCGTATATCACAACACCTTATTTTTGGACAACAGCCTGGTCTGTTGTGTTTTTCCTTACTGTGTGCTATTACATTAAATGTTACTATAAATAAATTCACAATTCTTTAATTGAGGAAAAAACTGTTAATTTTTTATTAATTGCTGTGGTATAAGAGTAATAAAAGACTATGGGGCATGCTGTTCTAAAAAAAATAATCAACTTTGGGGTAATCAACAGTAACTCCTTAAATACGTTGTTTTGGTGATTTAGCTAAGAGATGATTTACCCACTCATCCTCTCATCCACTAAACTTTGTCTTTTGATTTTTATTTCAGTCATTAATGTGACCTTGCCGGATGAGAAACAGAATTATGTGCATCGTATCGGAAGAGTGGGCAGGGCAGAGAGGTAAACAGATCATGTCACATCACTGCTCTTCTCCAGCACTTGATTTTTATTTATTTATTTATCTTTTTAAGTTATAATGTATATTTCTGGTTTTCCCCTTTATTGTTTGTTCATCTGTTTTTCTAAAGGATGGGTCTGGCCATTTCTCTGGTGGCCATGGAAAAGGAGAAGGTAAAGAAAAAAAATCACATGTAGAAATGCACATAATGAAGTTGTGTGGGTTTGGGAATAATTTGGGAATATGTTTAGACCAGCATATGTACTGTAGGTGTAATGTGATGGTGCGGTTGGAACTTAAGAGCCATGTGGGTGTGGTGTGTTTTGGTCATGTGTTATGATGTGTGTGTGTGTGTGTGTGTAGGAATGAGTTCATGTTTTGAACATGTGTGTGTAGGAATGAGTTCACGTTTTGAACATGTGTATGTGTGTAGGAGTCATGTTATGGAAAAGTTAATGTGTGTGTATGTTTGTGTGTAGGTATGGTATCATGTTTGTCCTAACAGAGGCCGAGGCTGCTATAACACCAGGTTAAAGGAGGAGGGAGGCTGCACCATATGGTACAACGAGAAAGAGGTGAGGACTGTCTGTTCGAGACGAAAAGCAGAAGATGAACAATATATGGAAATGTGTTGATTTATTAAATAATAAAACACTACGTTGTGTGCTGTAATGGGGAAATAACCAACAACAGGGTGGTGTGATGCTGCCCAATGCCAAGCAGGGTTGCTTTTACCATCCAGAACTCCATTAACAGTGTGTTATTCTTTTCAGAACTACATTTATACAAAACCAGATTTTTAAAAAAAAAATTTCATTTCTCACACACTCTCACTCTCACACACACTCTCTCTCTCTCTCACTCACACTCACACTCTCTCTCTCTCTCTCTCTCTCTCTCTCTCTCTCTCTCTCACACACACATACATACACACACACACACACACACACACACACACACACACACACACACACACAGTGATGTCTCATTGGAGTGTTGTTTTCTGTGTGTTCAGCTGTTGGGAGAAATCGAGGAACACCTGAAGTGCACCATTACTCAGTGCGAGCCGGACATCAAAGTGCCTTTAGACGAATTTGATGGCAAGGTTACTTACGGCCAGCGCCGAGCTGCTGGAGGTGTGTGTGTGTGTGTGTGTGTGTGTGTGTGTGTGTGTGTGTGTGTGTGTTTTTGTTCATGCGCAAAAACAGTTCATGTTACTTCTGACTATACTATAGTCATTTATTCTGACTCCAGCCTGATTTTCTGACTGTACACACACGCGCTCTCTCTCTCTCTCTCTCTCTCTCTCTCTCTCTCTCAGGTGGTCTCTATAAGGGCCATGTGGATATTTTGGCACCCACTGTACAGGAACTTGCTAACCTCGAGCGAGAGGCGCAGACATCTTTCCTGCAACTGGGTTATCTCCCCAATCAGCTCTTCAAAGCTTTCTGAGCATCACTCTTCACAACTGCACAACAATAAATGAGTGTGTTAGACACCAAAAAGAAATAGATGAAGTGGATTCAAACACTAAACTCACATTGTGTTTAATTGAACGTGAACAGACGTAAATATTGAATTGGTTAATTATTATTAATTTACTTTCTCAGCAAGTAAGGGACTGCATTTGCTGTCACTGGATGAGTTACGTTAAGTGTTAAGCTCAATAAAATAGTCACGTGCAAACCATTGAGTGTAATTTATTATTTTTTAAAAACTTTTTGAGGTGTTTCCAACAAAGTTGTAGAAGGTGATTCACTGAAGGGGAAATGATGCAGGACGTGAAAGACCAGCGCTATGTAGAAGGATATTGACTCGTGGATTCCACAAGCCTCAGTCTTATGAAGCAATAAAAATTAAGGGGGCAGGGCTTTGGTCAATTTGATCTTTAAAAGCAAGTAAATAAATGAGGAGCTCCTTATTATCAAGTAGCAGAATGTTTGCCTCACTGGTTTCTCGTTGCTTGGCATACATCTACGTCTCGTCAACTGACATTCACTCTTACTTGAGTCTAATAAGTCATCTTTTGGAGGTTGTGTTCATCAACAGGAAGAGGCCATTTGACTGGCATTAAAAACCATAGTGTGGGAGGTGATTTGTAAAAGAGTGTCATATCATACAAAATGCACAACTACCTGGTACTCTCTGCCTCAGTCACTTGTCTCTAACTGCCTCAGACAAAACTCAACACTGAAATTTAAAAATAAAAAAGTGTAAAAAGTTGTTTAAAAAAAAATTTTTTTTTTAAAGATTAAGAACCAAAGTAAATAATTTTAAATCAAAGCTGCTTCCAGTCTGTAATTAAATTTCTTTTTTTAAAAAGTCTTTAAAAAATAAATACATATCTTTTTATATCAGCAATATTTCAGAAAAGCTTATTGTGAAATCATTTATCACAATATCGATAGTACACCATCATATCGTCCCGCCCTAATCACAATTAATCTTCACTAGTTGATGATATTCTTAGGCAATTTTTGTATTGTATTTCAAAAATGATAAAAATGTTCATTTCAGTGTAAAGACTCTGAAGAGAGACTTTCACGGAGAGTTTTATTCCTTGATTTGTTTAATCAAAAAAATACCTTACACTGTAAGTAAAGGGGGGGGGAGTATATATTGTCATTTTTCAGTATAAAATCTAACAAAAATAACATTCCTCTCATATCCTTCTAAATAGGGATAGCAATAAATGTACAATTTCATTAATGCACATCTCGAAAATTATAATTCTGGTATTCTGGTAATGTGTGCCAAGAAAACATTCCCTGCAGCATTACACCACCAGCACCAGCCTGAACTGTTGACACAAGGCAAGTTCGGTTCATGGATTAATGCTGTTGATGCCAAATTCTAACTCCACCATCTACATGTCACAACAGAAATTGAGATTACAGTTTTTCTCGTCTTCAGCTGTCCAGTTTCAGTGATACTGCGCCCTCTGTAGCCTGATTACTGACTCATTTCCATCCACAGTACTGCTGGTCCCTGGATGTTTTCTTGGGTTTTTTTTTCTCACCATTCTCAACTTTTGCATGTGAAAATCCCAGGAGATCAACAATTCTCAAATGTCTGTTGCCAACAGCCATGCCATGATTAAAAAGATCACATTTTTCCACTTGCTGATGTTTGATATGAACATTATGCTCTTGACCTGGTCAGTACAGTGACTGTTTAGAGTAAAATATATTGTCACAGTGTTCAAATTCAAAGGTTTGTTCCCCTTTGGACTGATTAATTTATGGCCAACTAATTGTACACTACTGGAACTTCAGAACTTTCTTAGTGCTTCACATAACTGTTTCACACTTGTTTCTTGACAAGTGGGGGATCCTTGTGGTACTTGTCTCACCATTTGGTTTGCCTTCATGCATACAAGCTTTGGAGGCAAGCATCTGAGAAAATCTAAATGCAAAAGATTAGAATCCAATGAACACATCTTGCAGCTATTTTGCACTCAATCTTCTCTATTACATAATTCAGGAACCGTTTAATGCTCAGATCATCAGTACCAAAATAACCTGCTCCTTTTCAAACAGCATAGCACTTTAGATGTGTGGGAAAGTATCAACGAGTGATCCTACTTGTAAAAGGCATAAATGTTCTGCCTTTCAAGCTCACTTAAGAGCTGACCTTAAATCCTAAACCATGGAGCGATGATCAGTACATCTGCAGAGATCCTTCAGTGTCAAATGGTCACGATCCTGTCAGCAATTACATATCAAGTAATGTAAAAGTAGCTACAGAAAGATAACAATGATAAAACAACAGGTTATAGTCTTTAAAAGGCTCTTGAAGGGTCTTTTGAATAGTTCTCAGCTTCAGTGGAATCTTCTCTGAAAGGTAAACCCTCTGTTTAAATGTTTAAATGTTTATTCCACAGGGACAAATGTTAAAAAATAAAAATCTTATGGATGCAAGATTGAACCAAGTGTAGGTTCTAAAGCCCAACTCCAGCACAGTTCTTGTCTTAAATTTACCTGATCCAACTCACCAGCTTCAGAGAAATAACCAAATTGTGTTGAACTTTCCAGTACTGCCATATTATAGTATTATTACAATGTATAGTTCCTTGTGCTGCCTCTAGAGGACTCTCTTATCCAAGAGACGCTTTTCTACCATTCGCTGAGTGCTCGCTGCCATCCATGCCTTCAAAACTATTTTAAATAATTAAAGAAGACATAAAGAGACAGATGACGGTACAAATCTTTTCACGGGTATGGTGACCCGGCTCGGCTCCGTCGTGGGAGATGCTGCCCGGTTGCAGCCTTATACACCGTGCTCTGTAATTAAGCCCAAAGCAGCAGTGTGGGTGTTAGGAACCTGCAATTCGCACTAATCCACACACTTACACTAAGGAGACCACACACACATTCACCTCCTATAGTCCTACAAGTTTATAGTGGAACATTATGTAGAAAAGTAGGCAATATAAGTATTAGAACGTCTATACGGGACGATATTGAAGGTTTGTTCAAATATGTTCATTTTACTATAGCTTGCACATACTCTTTCACTTACCCAGTCTGTGTGTTATGTAACTTCAGTGTGTGTGTATGTGTGTGTGTGTGTGTGTGTGTGTGTGTGTGTGTGTGTGTGTGTGTGTGTGTGTGTGTGTGTGTGTGTGTGTGTGTGTGTGTGCCGCCGCACCATTGGCCCCTCATAAGAAGCTCTGGGAAGAGAGAAAATGGCTTGCAGCTGCTGGTGAGTGTGTGCCTCGCTCTGAATGTACACATGGTGACACCAGTTGCCTTCAGCAGAACTTTATGACCCTCAACATGGCCTCCAGACCTTCAGCGCAACGTTTTACTGATGTCAAAATGAAACCCATATTTAGCAAGGTTTATACCTCCTATTATAATTTATCATTAGATAATATGGAAAGAATTGCATTAGATAAATTGGCAAGAATGCAGTGTATGCATGTGTATAAACTCTAATACCTTATAAAGCACCAATGAAACACTGTAATTAATTAATTCAAGACTCGGATAAATGTCGTCATAATGCTAATACTGTTATAACTAATAAAGACTAATGAAGGAATAATATTTAAACAACATCTTAAGTTACAGCATGACTATGAGGCTGGGCTGTTGAATTCTCGATTCTCATTTGTCAGAAGGTGTTGGTTAATTTTATTAAGATCAGAAATATAAGACGTGAATAAAAAGCCAAATATATGAACGCTTTATTGCTGAAGACATCAGAGGAGGAAAAAAGAGAACCCGTGCTTTGGAGCAAACCATTTGTGGTTCACGTGATTTTTACGATTAATTTATTTTCCACATGATTTTTACATGATTCATTCATTTTCACGTGATTTTTTACACAATTCATTCATTTTCACGTAATATTTACATGATTAATTTATTTTCATGTGATTTTTATACAATTCATTCATTTTCACAGGATTTTATACTCAGTTCATTCATTTTCATGTAATTTTTACAAAATTCATTCATTTTCACGTATTTTTTACACCGTTCATTCATTTTCACGTGAATTTTTTGCACAATTCATTCATAGTCGCATGATTTTTACACAATTCATTTATTTTCATGTGATTTTTACACAATTCATTAATTTTCATGTGATTTTATTACACAATTCATTCATTTTCTCATGATTTTTACATGATTGTTATTTTCATGTGATTTTTTTATTCATTTATTGAATAATTGTTAGTTATCGTTAACCCCAATTCCAAAAAAGTTGGGACGCTGTGTAAAATGTAAATAAAAACAGAATGCAATGATTTGCAAATCTCATAAACCAATATGTTATTCACAATAGAACATAGAAAACATATCAAGTTTAAAATAATAGTTTAAACTGAGTAAACGTACCATTTTAAGAAAAAAATATGGTACTTTTGAATTTGATGGCCGCAACACTTCTCAAAAAAGTTGGGACGGGGCAACAAAAGGCTGGAAAAGTAAGTGTTACTAAAAAAAAAACAGCTGGAGGTTAATTGGCAACAGGTCAGTAACATGACTGAGTATAAAAAAAGTATCTTAGAGAGTCTTTCAGAAGTAAAGATGGGCAGAGGTTCACCAATCTGCGAGAAACTGCATCTACAATTTGTGGAACAATTTCAGAATAATGTTCCTCAACATA
Organism: Cranoglanis bouderius; assembly: GCA_023630585.1. Lineage (NCBI taxonomy): Eukaryota > Metazoa > Chordata > Actinopteri > Siluriformes > Cranoglanididae > Cranoglanis > Cranoglanis bouderius. The sequence goes on from CM042560.1 coordinate 13,376,777, forward strand.
AAATTACAAAGACTTTGAATGCCTCATCATCTACAGTACATAATATCATCAAAAGATTCCGAGAATCTGGAGAAATTCCAGTTGTGCCAGCATGAGAGAGATAGAAAATGATGGAGACACAGAGGATCATCTTTCTGTGTCAATCAATGAACGCCCAAGTAAAAGTGCAGAAAGGCATTTTAAGACTTCTTGGATTCAAGAGTTTGCATGGCTCAGGTATGATCATCACACACAAAATGTTTTGTGACTTTTGTTCCAAAGCGGGCAGAGAAATAACGGAAAATGGATTTCATTACCGGAATGAACCATTTCAAGAAAGAGACTGTGAGAAAACAGGGCGATAGTCAAAAGCATAAAAAAGCTCATGACTGTGTAATCACAGAGAGCTCCACAAAAAACACCATTAGCACAAGCAGTGTCTCATGCATGTGAACTACACGACGAGACCGAATGGAAAGAGCTAAAAATAAAATTCAACACCACCTATATGATTGCATTTGAAGAGCTGCCTTTCACCAAATTTACCTCTCAGACATTACTAATGAAGAAAAATTTATCTGTATGTGTGCAAGATGTATGACAACGACACAGCATGTGCTTTGAGCAGAATGTATCTAGTTGAGATATTTCTTGTCCTACCAATTTTGGCTGCGAATGTGGCTTTTCAGCTCAAGACAGGATAAAATCAAAAGTATACAATTCAACCTTGGAAGACTTGATCAGGATCAGCACTGAGGCCCATCTCTTGAACAGTTTGATCCTGAACCATGTGTCAAATGCTGGCTTTTTGCAAAACAGAGGAGGCCAAACTCCACTCAGTGGCCAAGTGATGCTGACATAATTATATTATTCTGTGTAAAGAACAATTCTTTGTGACTGTATATAGTTCTCAAGTTGGAAAAGACATACAGTTCCCACTTTAAGTGAACTTGGATGAAAATGCTGACGCTGTAAAAGGAGTCCAGACGTACACACAACAGGATGACTGAAAGTAAGTGTTTTAAAATTTTCAAATGTAAGTTCATTCCTATGTGACACTGAAAAAAATCATTTGGTGACTGTATTTTTTTTTTTTCTTATAGGAGCCAATGGCTCCTTAATAGATGTGTTTGTCTTAATAGATTTGTTTGTCTGGAGCCCTGCTTTTGACATAACACAATATAGACAGCTGCATGATTATAGTTCTGGCTCTCTCTTGCCAGTTGTGACATGAGCAACAAATTTATGTATTTTATTAAAACAAATCCAAACACTGAACATGTTTTTAAGCTCTAAAATAAGCTCTAAATAAAAGTATTTTAGATCATATTGCTTTTCTCTTGACTTTATTTACATATGTGACCTTGAAGTAATCCAAAAGTAATCAGATTACATTACTTTCATATTGTGATACTCGGATTACGTTATTGATTACATTTTTTATGAAGTAATTTGTAACTGTAACGGATTACATTTTTAAAGTAACCCCCCCAACCCTGTTCTTTTCTGAAGTGATGTAAGCAGCTTGAGGAGGCACATTAGGAGAGATCATGAGGTTCATTCAGACACTATGGTCTCACTTAGGTTATTAAAATTTCTGAGCATTTTCATGATACAACTTGCTCATTAGCATTCCTACACATCCGAGTGCTTCACGTGTAGATGCATACACACGTGCATTCCTGAGAGCTGCAACCAGAACTCTGCCCACTCCTCCTGTCTAGCTCTTCAGTGATTTATGCTTGATTGACAGATTCCTGAAAGGACATGACAGGAAGTCCCACCCCTTCGGCCTCTGGGCCGTTTCCCTTGCACCTGGCCTTGACGCCTAGGGTACGTCAGATCAAACGGAGATGAACAGAAAGTGGAATGGCATGCAAAACAATGTGGAACAATGAGATGATGGATGACGTTTCTGTTATTTATTCAATAAATCAAGAGAATAGGAAGAAAAAGTCACGGTAATGTAACTGTCATAACAATCTTCTAGCAAGTGTCAAAAAATCACAATGTCAGTGTTAATGTCACAATGTCCCTAATGGTCTACTGTCAAAGTTAAAAATAAAACTATTTCAGATTGTCTAATCATCACAATTCAGTAATACTGCCCTTACAGAGAACTCACGTTTCACGTGTGAAATTTACACGAGATATTTCACATCTTTTGTTTTACAGTTTTCACGTCATGCATTTTTCATATGTAATGCATGTGTTTTTTATTTTGTTACATGATTCATTTATTTTCACATTTTTTTTATGATTCATTCATTTTCATGTGAATTTTTACGATTCATTTATTCTCATGTGACTTTTACATGATTCAGTTACTTTCATGTGATTTTTACACCTGATTCATTTATTTTCAGATGATTTTTACACATAATTCATTTATTTTCATGCGATTTTTACATGATTAATTTATTCTCGTGATTTTTACACATAATTCATTTATTTTCATGTGACTTTTAAATGATTCAGTCATTTTCTCTTGCAGGATGACTCCGCCCCCATCTACAAGGCACGAGGGCTGACCAAACGGAGCTATGAAAATGATGGAAATCGTGTATTATGTCCTTTACAGTCACCAGATCTTAATCCAGTTAAACACCTGTGGGAGATTTTGGAGTGAGGTGTTAGACAGCGCTCTCCAACATCATCATCAAAACACAGATTGAAGGAATATGTGTTAGATAAGCAGTGTTCATTGCTCCAGGAAAGCTCCAGAGATGTGTAGAATCTGTGCCAAGGTGCATTCTGGTGGCTCATCATTGCCCAACACCTTACTTAAGACACTGTATTTATTTTTTTCACTTTAATTTGTTACCCGTCTATATCTTACTGTATGTAGTTGATCTGTCGGACAAACACGATCGATCTCATAACTACAAATCAGTGATATTTCACATGCGCCAACAGTCTTCATAAGTTATGAACAGATGTACTTAGATTCGTGTGAGCTTTTACTTCAAATCTTGTTTTCCAGACTGACATGAAACCACAGGTATTAATCAAATACAAATTATATACCTGAGCTGTGTTTCTCTTTCTTCACACACATGCATACAGAACAGATAAAAAGAAAAGAGACAGAGTCTTTATAGACTTAAAAGCCAGCTTTAAAAGAGCTCTAATCTGATACTGTGATTTACTGTGATCTCTAATGGTCCAATGGTGTCTTTTTCTTTATGTGAATAAGCGCGTGTGTGTGTGTGTGTGTGTGTGTGTGTGTGTGTGTGTGTGTGTGTGTGTGTGTGTGTGTGTGTGTGTGTGTGTGTGTGGGAAAGGGTGAATGAGAAAGAGTGTGTGAATTTATTAGTGGAGCAGTTCTTTGAAGTACATGTCTGCTCCACTTCAGCTATGTAAAGCATCACTACTCCCTCGGGCCTAAAGCATAAAATCAAACCGTGAATCAAACTGACAGTGGAAAGTGCAGGTAAAGGTGTGTGTATGTATTAGATACACACAATAGAGACAGGTGATACTACTCAGTGCATGACCAAGTAACACAAAGACTAGAAACACAACATCCAGAATTGATATTGACACTGTACACTGTATGGCGACTAGGGGCAGACAATATATATATATATATATATATATATATATATATATATATATATATATATATATATATATATATATATATATATATATATATATTATATATATTATGCTGTAAAGTAAGAATGTTTTTCAATGAACAATTACCAAAATGCAAAGTGAGTGAACAGAAGAAAAATCTACATTAAATCAATATTTGATGTGACCACCCTTTGCCTTCAAAACAACATCAAGTCTTCTAGGTACACTTGCACAAAGTCAGGGATTTTGTAGGCATATAGTCAGGTGTATGATTAAACAATTATACCAAACAAGTGCTAATGATCAATTCAATATGTAGGTTGAAACACAATCATTAACTTAAACAGAAACAGCTTTGTAGGAGGAATAAAACTGGGTGATGAACCACCAAACTCAGCTAACAAGGTGAGGTTGCTGAAGACAGTTTACTGTCAAAAGTCATACACCATGGCAAGACTGAGCACAGCAACAAGACAGAAGGTAGTTATACTGCATCAGCAAGGTCTCTCCAAGGCAGAAATTTCAAGGCAGACAGGGTTTCCAGATGTGCTGTCCAAGCTCTTTTGAAGAAGAAGCCTTTATTTGTCACATATACATTACAGCACAGTGAAATTCTTTACTTCACATATCCCAGCTTGTTAGGAAGTTGGGGTTAGAGCACAGGGTCAGACATGATACAGCGCCCCTGGAGCAGAGAAGGTTAAGGGCCTTGCTCAAGGGGCCAACAGTGGCAGCTTGGAAGTGCTGGGGCTTGAACCCCGACCTTCTGATCAGTAACCCAGACTTAACCATTGAGCCACCCCTTTTGAAGAAGCACAAGACCAAGCGACTCAACTATGCACCAAAACACAGGAACTGGGGTGCAGAAAAATGGCAGCAGGTGCTCTGGACTGATGAGTGAAAATTTGACATATTTGGCTGTAGCAGAAGGCAGTTTGTTTGTGGAAGGGCTGGAGAGCAGTACACAAATAAGTGTCTGCAGGCAACAGTGAAGCATGGTGGAGGTTCCTTGCAAGTTCTGGGCTGCATTTCTGCAAATAGAGTTGGGGATTTGTTTAGAATTAATGGTCTCCTCAATGCTGAGAAGTACAGGCAGATACAGTATCTCACAAAAGTGAGTACACCCCTCACATTTTTGTAAATATTTTATTATATCTTTTCATGGGACAACACTGAAGAAATGACACTTTGCTACAACGTAAATTAGTGAGTGTACAGCTTGTATAACAGTGTAAATTTGCTGTCCCCTCAAAATAACTCAACACACAGCCATTAATGTCTAAACCGCTGGCAACAAAAGTGAGTACACCCCTAAGTGAAAATGTCCAAATTAATGATGTATAGAGGATGTAATGTCTACAAAAGTGTTAGTTGAGTGGGATTGGACAGTGACGCGCATCTCGTGGCTCCGAAAGCTCCACAGTACTGGTCATGACGCAATTCACTCTGACGCAGTTCAAGGATTTTATTAACATTTTATTTAGCTTTAAAGGACACAAAAATAAGTATTGAAAGGAATTCCTTTGGGAGTGGGATTAAGAATGTCTCACACACACCTCTAAACTTCATGCAAAGTGCATGATTCCATTAAAGCAAAATAAAATTGTAACATTTCACAGCTTAGTCATGGGCAGTTGACTGTAGAAATGTACAGATTGAAATATTTTCAGACCAGCAAAGTCCATTTAGCTGCTTTATTCACCGTCCTCACTGTTTTTCCACCACTGTGACTAGTTTACAGTTCTCCACACCGACGACTAGTGAACGTATTCATCTCTGAAACCGCTAGTGTGTTCAAATAAGGGACTAGGTACTACTATCCTGCAAGACAAAAAAAAATAAAATAATATTTTGACTTAAATGTTGAGCTTTAAAGGAGGCCAAAGCTTGCTGAAGCTCATGCAGAGGGATGTAGAAGTTTTGTTTGGCTGCCCTCGCTCTTGTCTCCAGTTTAAAGAAGTTTAAAGGTCCTTGATCCTCCACTAGAGCGATGACTGAGAAAAAAGAAAGGAGGATGGAGGGGAGGGGAGGAGAGAAAGGTGGGGGTCCTTGTAAATGCTACAGTCCTAAACAGCACCCACATTAAATAAAATATCCAGAGGTCTACCTCTCTCTCTCTCTCTCTCTCTCTCACACACACACACACACACACACACACACACACACACACACACACACACACACACACACACACACACACACACACACACAGTCTCTCTCTCTCTCTCTCTGTCTCTCTCTCTCTCTCACACACACACACACACACACACACACACCCACACACACACACACACACACTATGTCTCTTTCTCATTTCCATGCCCATAGGTGTTATCGTCAAACAGTCTTTGATGTGATGCCAGAACAAACAAAGCACACACCAGGGACAGGAGAGAGAGAGAGAGAGAGAGAGAGAGAGAGAGAAGTTAAGGAGAGACAGGAGGCATAGATGTTTCAGTTACTGTAAGTCTTTAAAAGACTACTTCCCTTTAGGCAGCAAACAAGAGCATGAGGCCTCATAGAACAGAGACGTGATCGTGATTCACCATGTGGCAGGAGTCCACTGTTTGATTGAACATGCAGCAACACTTCTGTGAATAACTGTGATTATCCCAGCGTTTAAAGATAATGGATATATAATACTTAACACAAACCTGAAATCTGAAATTATTAAATAAGTGTGAAACATGTATATGCGGCCATAATAGTATTACACACACACACACACAGTATTTATGTAAACTCTTAAAATCCTAACTTATTATTTAGTTATTTATCTCCAGTTATAATATGGCATATTATTCAGGAAATGGAGGAGCGGTACTGTTACTGTCTCACACCTCCAGGTCCTGTGCTTGGGTTACTGTCTGAGTTTCACATGTTCTCCCATCTCTCAAAAACATTCTGGATGGTGGATGATGATTATTCCTGTGTGTGTGTGTGTGTGTGTGTGTGTGTGTGTGTGTGTGTGTGTGTGTGTGTGTGTGTGTGTGTGTGTGTCTGTGTGTGTGTGTGTGTGTGTGTGTGTGTGTGTGTGTGTGTGTATGTGTGTGTGTGTGTGTGTGAATGGTGTACTGTGATGGATTGGCATCCCAACCAGGGTGTATTCCCACCTTGCCTCCAGTTTTCCGGCTCCATCTTGATGCTGACCAGGTTAAAGTGGTTACTGAAGTAAACAAAGTTAATGAGAAAGGTATGATGTGAGGAGTTTGTAAAGAGCAAGAGCATTCTCACACTTGGTCCACTTACTCCATACAAGGAATACAGTTGGCATAGGACCAGTCAACCTACAACACATGTATTTGGACTGGAGGAGGAAACCAGAGTACCCAGAGGAAACCCCCAAAGCACAGGGAGAATATGCAAACTCCACACACACAGGGCAGAGGCAGGATTCAAACTCCCACCCCCAGAGGTGCAAGGCAAACACACTAATCACTAAGCTGCTATGCCCTTTAACTGAGGTTTATTTAAAAAAAAAAAAAATTAAATTAGTTTTTCTTTACATTTGTGTGATCATTTGAATGATCAAGGATGAAGATGAAGCCATTAACTTTTAGCCTATATTGAAATAAATCGCTTTTCCTTACTAGATTGCATTCCATTTTACCTGCAAACCACAACATGCCTTTTATCTGCCATTGGGAAAATGTTCAACCAATTAAATCCTCGCTGTTAAAACCCAGTAGTGCTTTCACACATGGTGAAGTCTGTACCTAGGTTCAGCTGGAAGCGAACCCCAGACATCTGTTTTCAGGTTCCCAGGACTGCATTCTTCTTCTTCTTTTTTTCTGACTATGGTGTCTATGGCAGCCCATAGAACCGTATGGTAAAAAGTTGTGAAATTTGGCACACTGATTGGGGAGGGTCTAAGGAACATTCTGACCAAATTTGGGCCAAGTGCTACCAACAATCTTGCGCCACCATTGGGTCAAATTGAGCCTAATTTGGAAGTATCTTTATGGTGATAACTTTTGAACCGTGTGTCCAAAATGTAAAAGTCAGGCATCCCTGGATTCCCTGGGTCGAGACGGATTCCACGCACACTATGAAATTAGATTATCTACCATCTTTGATTTTGTCAAAAATTGTTTTTTGTTACTTCTCCTACAAATTTTGCCAATCATCACCAAATTTGGCACACATTATCAACAGAGTAAGCCTATCAAAAGAAATTTAAATACCCTAAACTGTTTGCCCATAATGGGCCAATGAATCTGACAGCGAAGCCACCAAACAGGAAGTGAGGCTGAATCTCATCAACGATTTTGCGCACCGCCACAAAAATTGGTAGGCAGATTCAGGACCATGACCTGATGCTATGCAACAAATTTCGGGCAAAAGTTACAATAACATGCTAAAAATGCTTACATCTAACTGCCATTTTTGCTACTCCTCCTCATTTTCTTGAGACCTATCTAAACAAAGTGGGGGGAATGAAAAAAGGCCCAGACTGATGAAAAAATATCTTAGATGTTTTTAAATTGCAAAAAGAAAAATATTTCAGAATTGTCTGTGGTCACATCATGAATGAAAATTCAAATTACTCTTGAATCCCTTTGCCCAAAGTTATGGCTGCGTTTTCCTGTGATTGCTTAGGCAACAATTGCAGCTCACTGAGTCTGGGTGCTTGGTCCCCAGAAATGCTGCTTGCAGCTTTAATTTACTTTATTCTTATTTAGGAATTTAAAGATTCTCGCATTCAGTGTCACTACAGAGTAGGCTTATTCTCCCATTCCTTTTTTAAAATGGTGGTTTATTGATTGATTGATTTATGTTTAATAGCTATATTTAGCAATTCTCTGTCTGAGTAATCATGATAAGTAACTGGTTGTTAGATTTTCTCCCGCTCTCGCTACGCTGTAAAATAAAGCGTAGCCTACTTCCGCATTCCACGGAATGCATTCTGCCTCCTGTCAGAAAGACTCTCGTTTTGTTTCCCTTGGCCATGTGCTTTTGTTAATCTGTTCACGTCATGTCTCTGTCCCTGCCTCCTTGTTTTCTCATTGGTTCTAGTTCATTTGATGTAATGATGATTTCCAGGTGTCTTTGATTTCATGTATGATTTCCGTGTGTTTAAATACCCCGCGCTGTTTCCGCTTCCTCGCGGTGTATTAGAATAGCATAGCTTAGATTAGATGTGTATTAGTTTAGATTCCGTAGCGTTCTGATCCGTAGTCTTTGTTCTTATGTCCGTAGTTCCGAGTTTGTGGTTCCCAGACCACTTCCGCGTTTCGAGTTTTTTCCCTGTCTTTTTGGATAACTGCCTTTTCTCAGTTTCTTTGTATTTGTGGATTACTGCTCTTTTTCGTTTATGAAAATAAACTCTAATGCATTAACTGACGTCTCCCCAGCGCATGCATCCTGACTACTCTCCTCTACTCTGACTCTTCAGCCTGCACCGGCTATACATAACACTGGTTTGATATTAAATGACTTCCCTTTCGAGTAAAATAACAATCATTTCACCTATTATAGTACCCTACTTATACAAGTATGATGTAATGTCAACAGTGCAACTGTAATTGTGATACACAACCACACCCTTACTCACCTGTGTTCTTTGGATTTGGTCACATTAGGACCACCCAACTTAAAATTCCACAGCTGATCTGCTCATTATTATTGCCTGTCATAGCCAGCAAGGATTCTTTGAGGTGCTGAAAGCAGTGGTTTGGTGTTGAAAGAGCATTCCTTTACCTTTCTATCCCGTCTCATCATTCTCTGTCTGGAGTGCGACCCTAAACCCAACATGAACTCTGACCTTTCCCCTGCACCTTTTCTTTACATCCCCTTTAGAAAGCTGGAACCCAGCTGACGGGGAAGACTCACGCTCATCCATCTGCTGTTGGACTCATTTGTTCATGCCTGGACAATTAATAAATGAGTGAAAGGTGAAACTATACAGTATAGTGAAAATCACTACATATCACTATTTTTTAGGTCTATATTTCCGGAAACTGTTGATCAGTCCTGTACATCGGCTTGGAGGAATTTTAGCCCATTCCTCAGTACAGAACAGCTCTGGGATGTTGGTGGGTTTCCTCACACGAACTGCTTGCTTCAGGTCCTTCCACAACATTTCTGTTGGATTAAGGTCAGGACTTTGACTTGGCCATTGTCCATTGACTTGGACATTAAATTTATTCATTGTTCTTTGGTAGAATTACTTGTGTGCTTAGGTTCATTGTCTTACTGCATGCCCCACTTTCTCTTGAGATTCAGTTCACGGGCAGATGTCCTGACATTTTCCTTTAGAATTCACTGGTATAATTCAGAATTCATTGTTCCATCAATGATGGCAAGCCATCCTGGCTCAAACCACGATACTACAACCACCATGTTTTACAGATGAGATAAGGTTCTTATGCTGGAATGCAGCGCTTTGCTCCAAACATAACGCTTCTGATTTTTAAACCAAAAAGTTTTATTAATCTCATCAATCCACAAAACATTTTTCCAATAGCCTTCTGGCTTGTCCACGTGATCTTTAGCAAACTGCAGAAGGGCAGCAATGTTCTTTTTGAAGAGCAGTGGCTTTCTCCTAGCAACCCTGCCATGTACACCATTGTTGTTCAGTGTTCTCCTCATGATGGACTCATGAACATTAGCCAATGTGAGAAAGGCCTTTGGTTGCTTAGAAGTTACCCTGGGTTCCTTTGTGATCTCGCAGCCTATTACATGTCTTGCTCTTGGAGTGATCTTTGTTGGTCGACCACTCCTGGGAAGGGTAACAATGGTCTTGAATTTCCTGCATTTTTACACAATCTGTCTGACTGTGGATTGGTGAAGTCTCAACTCTTTAGAGATGGTTTTGTAACCTTTTCCAGCCTGATGATATCAATAACTCTTTTTCTGAAGTCCTCAGAAATCTCCTTTGTTCGTGCCATGAAATACTTCTACAAACATGTGTTGTGAAGAGCCTGATGACTCTGATAGATCCCTGTTCTTTAAATAAAACAGGGTGCTTACTCACACCTGATTGTGTACACCCACTGATTGAAAACACCTGACTCTAATTTCACCTTCAAATTAACTGCTAATCCTAGAGGTTCACATACTCTTGCCACTCATAGATATGTAATATTGGATCATTTTCCTCAATAAATAAATGGCCGAGTATAATATTGTTGTCTCATTTGTTTAATTGGGTTCTCTTTATCTACTTTTAGGACTTGTATGAAAATCTGATGATGTTTTAGGTCATATTTATGCAGATATATAGAAAATTCTAAAAGTTTCACAAACTTTTAAGCACCACTGTAAGCCATTCATAAATTGTGCAGCATTGCTTCATGAAATATTTATGCAACATTTATGAATGTGTTATAAAGGCACTATGTAGGTACATTTTAAAATAAAGTGTTAACTAACCCAGTGTAAGCAAAGATTTTCTATCAAAAGCCATTAAACACCAAAAATGAAACAAAATGATAATTGAAATGTGATTTCTTGGTAGAATGCAGTGGAATGGAATCAGGAGGCTGATTGTGCAATTGTTTAGATTATGTTACTGATTGTACGTTTAATCAGGATTTGCGTAATCTGAACCAACTTTCAAAGTAACCGTGTGCACTGACCTCCTCACTGTCTCATTCCTTTCACTACGGTGTCTTTTGGCATTCACTAGGCCTATTACCGTTTGTATATTGCAGAAGAAATGATGCTTTGGGATTAGATTTCCCGACCTGGGATCATGCGTTCATGAGGATTAGAATGAATAAAATGGAAATAGAAATAAAATGGTGAGAAAAGCTATAACCACTAACCCCACCCTAACATTAATACTTAAACTGTAATATTTCATAGGAGTTTGTTTAGTGATTTTTTTTTATTCAATCATAAAATCAATTTAATAATCCAAAATCTTTGAAAATCTCTTGCTGCATACCAAAGTGGAATCAAGCCAAATCTCCAAGCTTTACACACACACACACACACACACACACACACACACACACACACACACACACACACACAAAGACAACTCAATACCCGAGCTCTGATTTCACTCATAACCTATAAGAAGCTGCTGTTGTCTGGCCGTGTCAGAATCGAGGGGGTCGCCTGGCGCCTGATGGTGAACAGCTGCGTCTGCTCCCTAAACACCAGCCCCCGTAGCTCACTCTGCAGCTAGCGGTCAGCGCTTATGCTAAAGCTAAGTCCCCGTAAATCCCCGTGGGGTTAGCTGATACTTCCACTCAGCAGGAGGAATATAAAGGGGGTAGAAGATGAAGAGAGAAGAGAAAAAGGTCATGTCTGACTGGACCAATTAATCACACACAAAATTCACAAGAAGTCAAACAAACGAGTGCAGGACTGTCCTATCTCATGCGAATGAAACTGTAAGGAAAGCTAAGACTACTAACTCTCCATGTTAGCCTAACCTTTAAGGAAATATGTTTATATATTGAAATATATATGATGTAGGACATGAGAACAGTTAGTTGCTGGTCATATTTAAGAAAGATGTCGCGTTGCGCAATGCCTGAGACAAGCTGATGCATTGTGTGTATAAAGGTAAAGAGCTGCATTGTGCTGTGGGTTGAACAAGCACACAGATGTAGTGAAAGGATGTTAGCTGACACAAGTGATGAGTCAGGCAGCAATTAGCTCTTGCACAACACACTGACAAACACATTACTGAAGCTTTTTAGATAATTGAGAGGGCATTCCAGGTGACAAATGAATCTCTCATTTTTTGTCTTTTCACCATTTCTCTCTGACACCTAAAGAATGCTTAACACTTACATAGTATATTTCGAAAAATGGTTTACGAAAAACACAGTCTTATTTCCAGTGCTGCTCAGTCTTATGCTTGACAGAAGCACAATAAACTATGCATAATTTAGCAAAAATATATGACAAGCTAATTATGTTCAATAATATAGACATAAAACAAATCAGTGAGTATTGAATCCCAGAGATTAGACAACTTTATGTAGCTATACTCTTTATCCTCTCCTGATAATGAAAGGCAGAACGTTTTTTTTTTTTAGTCTGTCTAGCATCTTTGTTTTTGCGAGATGAAGGGTTTAAACGTGCATTTAGATATATGTAATAGTTATAATGCTGGACTGTACTGTATTTTCCTCAGTTTTAACATCCTTTTGTATTTCTGAGTCCGGAGATATCCATCCATCCATCCATATTCCGTACCGCTTATCTTACACAGGGGAGCCTGGAGCCTATCCCAGGGAACTCGGGGCACAAGGCGGGGGACACCCTGGACGGGCTGCCAACCCATCGTAGGGCACATTCACACCCCCGGTGAAATTACACTACAGACAATTTAGAGATGCCAATCAGCCTACAACGCATGACTTTACACTGTGGGAGGAGTACCTGGAGGAAACCGCCGAAGCACGGGGAGAACATGCAAACTCCGCACACACAGGGCAGAGGTGGATTCTGGAGATATTGTCTAACCAGTTGAAATGTGTGGTAAAAACAGTGTACCAACAGTGTCCTGGGATGTGTGTGTTGAATCTGATTGGTCAAAATCTGGGGCTGGGACAGGCGGGTGTCTTCATCGGGGGGAGGACGTGGGGGGGCTGCACTGTCTCTAGGGTTATTTAGTGGAGTGTGTTACATTCAATCAAAGAAATCAAATAAAAAGTTTTTTTTCTTTCTGAAAGTCGATAGGAAGTAGAGTTTTTCTTTCTCTGGTTGTTTGATGCTGGTCACCAGCCTACTGTCGTAAAAAATTTTAAAAACCTGCTAACTTGGATCAAACATTTAAAAATATATCGATGATTCATCCTGAACTTGAGGTGCATGTACTAAATTTGCATTGCTTATTCCCCGCCCACATAAACATTAACTCAACTGTTTTGGCACTTACGTGTAGCCAAACATACCACGATTTGTGAAATATATTCCTCAATATAGTCCTGAAGCCATTTCATTCGCACTTTAAATAACTGTCATGAAAGGCCTGTGTCAAGCACCACATGAAAAAAAAAACATCATCTATATGTTTGTTTTATTTCGCTGTTCATGTGCTACTGTGCTTAGTGAATTATGAATAGCAGTGTTTCACAGCGCTCCTGCTGCCTTTTGAAAGAGCTCATGTTGACAGTGTAAACAGTTCAGACCTAAACAGACTGTAAAGTCACAGCTGGAACCGGCTTTATCTGCACGCACACGCACACGTACACGTACTAACATGCCACTTTAATTACAAAGAAAATGTACCGGACTGTATCTCTGGAGTGGCCTAGAGAACAAACGAATCCAACTAGCACATGACAACATGTACAAGTGTGTTTTGTGTTTAATTAAAGAAAATGATGTAAATTTCTTGGTGGTGTTGTGCAGTAGTGTATGATCAGATATCAATGAGTGTGTGTGTGTTTTGTGTGTGTTAGTGAGTGAGGTTTTTAAATGGCCTTAAAGAGGCTCTGTTAAGCCCTAACTGACACTGGAGGAATTATAATCTCTCTCTCTCTCTCTCTCTCTCTCTCTCTCTCTCTCTCTCTCTCTCTCTCTCTCTCTCTCTCTCTCTCTCTCTCTCTCTCTCTCTCTCTCTCTGACTCAGTTCAGCATGCAATTACCCCAGATAATAATTAGCTTTCTTCCTGTGACCACAGATATTTGCTCAGATCAAGCGAGAGCAAGACTGAGAGACACACACAGGCACACGCACGCACGCACGCACACACACACACACACACACACACACACGCAGACATACACGTGTTCCTTTAACCTGTCCTACAGGTAATTCGTTACAGAGCCATTTGTCTGGTTTATCCTGCTTTTTAGACAAGAGCAGCTGAACAGTACATGCAGTGACAAGCAATGTTTTCTAACGGCTCAGTGCATGTTACGTAAATGTCAAGCATACGGCACCCACGCTTTCTCTCCTCACTGCTTTATCTCCAAGAGGAAAAATGACAATTCACTAATAATCTTAAAGATTCTTTGAAAACTTTAACTAATCATACTAATATTCAGCAGTTGGATGCTTTCTTTCCTGCTCTCTTTCACTTCTTTGTCTTTCTCTCAATGTCTTCCTGTTTTGTTTTTTTCCCTTACCGTCTCCATTTTGGCTGTGGAGTCCTCTATGGAATTTTGGATTATGATACAAAGAGAGAACGAATGAGTCAGACAGAGAGAAAGAGAAAGCTTCTGTGTGTATAACAGGTCCTCTCTCGTCTGTCCTCTCTCCTCTGACATTTCACACACAACTACTAGCTGAGTGTTTGAAGGCAAACCATTTACTGCTCCAGAGAAATGTTTGAGGGGGAAAAAAAACATCTCAGGTGGCAGTGGATCCGGAGCTTGCCTCAGGAAAACTGGGTGTGAGGCTGGAATACACCCACACACACATTCACACACTCATGCACAAACTCCACACTAACATGATCTTGGGATTGAACCTGGAGTTGTCAAGTGGTAACGTAACACCAGTGTGCTTATTACCTACCTTAGTTTACCTGAGTAAACTCTGAAGGAAATACACTATTAGACTGTCGATCTACTAGCATTTTTTAGTACAATAGCTGACAAGCAAACTGTTTTTTTTTTTGTTTTTTTTAGTTTTTTTAAGTTTTTTTTTAATAATTAAATAAAAAAAATTTTTTTTTTTTTAGGTCTACTATACTTTTAATTATAAAGTGATAAACCTTATTTCGGAATATGCTAACCATCAGGAACACATTAAGGAATTTATTAGGACAATATGTGAGCGAGTTTTTTTCCATTATATAAGACTGGATAATCATGAATTTCAAGTTTTTGAAAGTGAAACAAATGTAAGAACAGATTATTTGTTTGCATCATTGAGTTCAAACCACGGTGGTTGCATAGCTAATAGGATATTTCTCACGCTTCATGTGACTCAGAGAAATTATCCGCCTGGACTGATGGGGGAAAATGTACTTTTTTTTCCTTTTTTTTTTTTTTTTCTCAAACAGAGGTTAACATATAGTCAGGTCCATAAGTATTTGGACAGTGACACAATTTTCATAATTTTGCCTCTGTACACCACCACAATTGATTTGAAATGAAGCAATCAAGATGTGATTGAAGTGTAGACAAACTAACATAATCCTAAATATTAGGATTATTATACAGTCAATGGCTGTCTGAAATCTGGGAGTTTCCTCCCTTGAGATGCTTTGCCAGGGCTTTACTGCACCTGCCTTCAGTTGCTGCTTGTTTGTGGGTCTTTCTGCCTTCAGTTTTGTCTTCAGTAAGTGAAAAGCAGCTCAGTTGGGTTGAGGTCATCGGACATTTAAGATCATTTAATTTCTTTGCCTTAAGAAGCCTGTGGGTTGCTTTTGTGGGTCATTTTCTGGTCATCTGAGCAGAAAGTATACATACTTCTATACACTTCAGAATTCATCCTGCTACTTCTGTCAGCAGTCACATCATCAGTAAACACCAGTGACCAAGTTCCATTGGCAGCCATACATGCCCATTCCATAACACTGCCTCCACATGTTTGACAGATGATGTAGTATGCTTTGGATCATGAGCCCTTCCTTTCCTTTTCCATCCTCTTCTCTTCCCATCATTCTGGTACAAGTTAATCTTGCATCAGAACTGGGCAGGTTTTTTTTTTTTTTTTTTTTTCCACAGTCTTCTGTTCTTGAGTATTACCAGTAGTTTGCATCTTGAGGTAAACCATCTGCATTTACATTCATGAAGGTGTCTCTTGATTCTAGACATGATACACCTACCTCCTCCAGAGTGTTCTTGACTTGGTTAGATGTTGTGAAGGGATTTTCTTTCAACAAGGAACCAATTCTGCAATCATCCACTTTAGTTGTCTTCCGTGGTCTTTTAGGCTTTTTGGTGTTGCTGAGCTCGCCAGTGCATTCCTTCTTGTTAACAATGTACCAGACTGTTGATTTGGCCACTCCTAAAGTATCTGCTAGCTCTCTGATAGGTCTGTTTTATTTTTTTAGCCTAATGATGGCCTCCTTCACTTGCATCAACACCTCTTTGGACTGCAAATTAAGAGTTCCCATGAACAGCTACCAAATGCAAATTCAACACTTGGAATTAACTCCAGACCTTTTATCTCCTTAATCTGTCATTAAATAACGAGGAAACACACATCTTGCCGTGAAACTGCTTATCAGTAAATTGTCCAATTACTTTTGAGCCTGTGAACATGGAGGGAGGGAAAAAAGGCTGTAATTCCTAAATGGTTAATGCAATATTTTTGTTAAACCCCTTGAATTAAAGCTGAAAGTCTACACTTTAATCACATCTTGATTGCTTCATTTCAAATCCATTATGGTAGTGTACAGAGGCAAAATTACGAAAATTGTGTTACTGTCCAAATAATTATGGTCCTGACTGTATACTTTAAAGTCAGTATACCATAGGGGCAGCTGTGACTCAGATAGTAGAGTGGGTTGTCCACTAATCGTAGGGTTGGCGGTTTGATTCCTGGCCCACATGACTCCACATGCTGAAGTGTCCCTGGGCAAGACTGAACCCCAAGCTGCTCTTGATGGCAGGATAGCACCTTGCATGGCAGTTCTGCTGCCATTGTGTGTGTGTGAGAGAGAGAATGGGTGAATGAGAAAGAGTATAAAGCACTTTGTAGAACCACTAAATGTAAAAAAAGTGATAAATGTTTGTAAAAGTGCTATATAAGTGCAGACCATTTGCCATCCAATTTAAGTGCATGAATAAATATATGGCTAGTGTACTAATAGTACACCTTCAACAAAAACTTAAAAAAATTTTGTCTGGAGCAAATCAAGTACATGAATGTTGTATAAAGTATTAAAGTACATGTACACTTTAACAGTACTATACTCTCACTGGCCACTTTAAAAGGGCAGTGCAATGCAGAAACTCATGCAGATACAGGTCAAGAGCTTCGTTTAATGTTAACGTCAAACATCAATATGGAATGTCTGATCTCAGTGACTTTGACCATGGCATGGTTGTTGGAGTATTTCAGAAACTGCAGGTCTCTTGGGAAATTCAAACACAACAGTCTCTACAGTTTACACAGAATGGTGCAAAAAAACAACAACCATCCATTGCGAGAGATCAGAGGAAAATGACCAGACTGGTTTGAGCTAACAGGAAGTCTATAGTAACTCAATTTACCACTTATTACAACTGTTGTGAGCAGAAAAGCATCTCAGAATGCACAACATGCCAAAGCTTGAGGTGGATGGGCTACAACAACAGAAGATCACATCTGGTTCCACTCCTGTCAGCCAAGAACAAGAATCTCAAAATTTTTTGTTGTTTTATAAACTTCAGGAAAAAGTGATGGAACATCTGTTTATAGCTGTAGTAACTATTATGGCATGTAAGTTTATTAATAGCAAATTGCTAGCACTGGCAAACTGCTGTGGTACACTTCAGGATGAGCTGTTTTAGGAAAAAGAACTTTGAGGTGGTAACATTACCTCTGCCTCACATCCACATAGGGTTCTCTGAACATGTTCTCTGAACACACAGAAAATGTTATTTTTATTTATGGTCCAGGAATGAAAAAAGCTGGGCTTCTGTCTACCTGTCAAGCTAGAAAACAGACTGGGGCGAATCTGTTTTCTTTGTCCATCTTAATCATCTCTCATTCCTTGCCTCGAGTGGTGGTTCCTACAACCTAAACCCAGACTGAAGACAAATCTGTCTTACAAGAGCTCTCTCTCATCAGAATGGACAGTGACAGAGAGAGA
>CM042560.1:13400000-13447500 GCA_023630585.1 Cranoglanis bouderius
ACTAAGTCTCAAAAATGTGAGCAAGAAAAATGTTGTAATTGTTGATATGCAACAAGAGGTTTATTTAGCATTAATGGAAGGAGTCTCCAGTGTAAGAGTCTGAAGTTTTCTGACACAAGAAAGTATTTTTTTCTGTCTTCAGGTGAAAGTGTAACAAGTAATAACAGGATCTCACTTTTTCCTCAGATGTTACATGACATGAAATGTAACTATAAATGGATAAAACATAAAACATATTATTTTTATTTTATTTAAATTTAAAAATGTGCTATCTTTGGCTGCGATATAAAAGGAGGAATCAGTTTCATGGTGGTAACTTTTTATTACATTATATTATATAATAATACTCATTATAATTATTTTTTTTATTGTTCCTGTTGTTGTTAGGTTTTTAAATGAGTTCTCGTTGAAAAGAAATGAAACCTATTCACATTCCACCCGTCTGTTCACTCACACCTGCTGTAAGAACGATGCCCAAACATGATTTCTGTGTCTGTTTCCTTAAACATTGTTTATATTACTAATAACAGAGATGAAGATAAGATATATTGACTATTTATTATGCAAACACACCTCACAGCTGTGATGCAGTAAAGGAAAACGGACACACGGTGTTAAGAGGCAGGTATTTATGTGACAATCTACGTGTGTGCATGTGTGTTTTTATGGCTTTGTAAAACCTAGCAGGAGGCTCTTTTTAGCATCACTAAACCTGTCTTTATTTCTTCTAAACAGTTAGAAAAGTTTGCGAAACTGAAGTGTGTGTATATGTGAGTGTGTGTTGGTTTTTAAAGCACAGCGATTAAACTAATTATGAAATACTTTTGTCGAAAATGTGTGTGTGTGTGTGTGTGTGTGTGTGTGTGTGTGTGTGTGTGTGTGTGTGTGTGTGTGTGTGTGTGTGTGTGTGTGTGTGTGCATGCTTAAGCACGTGTGTGAGTGCTCTCCATTTCCTAACTCATTAAAGTCAGTAAAAGGTCCCGAGAGAAGAGAAAGAACAGGAAGCTAGGCATCCTCTCCTGCAGCGTGTGTTACTATATTCGCTTATAAGTCGGCGCCTTTCACTTCTCCACAGGAAGCCAGCAGAATGAGGTGGCGCAGGAACGTGACAAAGCAAAGGTGTGTGTGTGTGTGTGTGTGTGTGTGTGTGTGTCGGTGTGTGTTGGTGTGTGTCCACATGTGCAAGTGTGTGTGAGCGTGTTAAGAGGATGTTAGTTTAAAGGTGATATTCCCAATGAGATTTTTTTTGCCTCCATAACAATGAGAGGACTTTTTTTGTCTGCTTCCTTTGAGCCTTTATTGGGAAAATCCCCCAAACACACTCAGACACACACACACACTCAACACACAGACAAGTGCAACAGGAACAAATGGAAACGAGGAGCCACACGCTGAAAGACAACATCCAGGTCTCCACAAAAGAAAGACCGGATACAGTTGCAGTGCTAATTGTGCTCTCGTAGAAAGACACACACACACACACACACACACACACACAAACACACTTGGTCTTCCTCTGTAATGAAAATGATGTAGGGAAATTATGCTTCATTATACAATACTATACTTTGGGAAACTCATTATGCGCTTATTGGCTGCACGGCTGCTGAGGTCAAGTAGAATTTTAGTGAGATCGGTTCGCAGGAAATAAAGAATTTATTTCCCCCCTGAGAATGAATGACAGAACGATGAGCTATTAAACTATTTCAATTCAACAACAAATTTATATTTTTTAAAAAACCTTATAAAAATCTTAATAAAAAAACAAACTTTTAAACATGTTTTCTAAATTGTTAATCTAAAGCAAATTAGGTTTTTGCTACAAACAGTGTGTGTGTGTGTGTGTGTGTGTGTGTGTGCGCTGATGTAATTTTCTCTTCACTAATTTGCTGGCATTTGGTTGTTGGTTTGGCGTAATCGTTCCAGGCCCCCTCTGGGGAAAATTGTGTTTGGTGTTTGGTGCGACTCGATCACAGATGAAACAGCAGTAGCACTCATTGAAAAAAAAGAAAGAAAGAAAGAAAGAAAAAAAGCTAAATAAACAAGTTTGAAGCGAAATGATTTGCAGGTGTGAGCAGTCAGGCAGCGTCTGCGGTAGGGCCCAGGGTCAGTCCCTGAGGTACGCCTCCACGCTATAGATGAACAGCATGACCCGCATTACTGGGACAGTTATGTAATTGCCTCAGCTGCCTGTAGAGCTCAAATATACGCTGGAAGGTGGTGACAGTTAAATTGAACGCAGCGATAGCTGGACGGCAGTGGCGACGTTTGGTGACGTTTCATTTCTTCTGCTAAAGAACAGATTGCACTTGTGGTTTACATTCTGTCCTACATCTATAGGAAGAGCGAATCGAAGCAGGGAAATCGCAAATCTAGTTGAGTTGGCACTCAAGAGCATTTTTGAGAACGTAAAATAAGCATTGCTCGCCTGTGTGTGTGTGAGAATACAGTTGTTACTTGTCTCTGACATCTGGCCCTAACACGCCCGTTTGACCTTGCGATAGGCGCCACAGAGACACAACAGATTTTTGGTCATTAGAGCATCTAATAACTTGCCATCGAACATCTATCAATGCCAGCTGACCTTGTTTGACCTCTGGTGCCCTCTGAGGTCATTTCCTGAGCCTGCAGGGACTCCTTCCTTATTACACATCTGATGAGACACAGGTTGTTGGGTGAAAAGACACAAGAGACTGTTTCTGTGACACACACACACACACACACACACACACACACACACACACACACACACACACACACACACACACACACACACAGGAAATACTTGCTATCTGAGATTTAGCAGACAGAGTAAAATAATTGCAAATTTAAAAATAAAAGAGTGCCAGTCTTTTTGATGAATATGAATTTATTTGAATATTTTATATAGAAATCGACTATATATAGAACAAATTCAGTGTGATAATGTGCAAGAATGTGTATGTGAACTGAATCCTTGTTCTGTAACGTTCTGTTGTTCCCCTTAAGCTCAGTGTGAGAGCTTTAGGGGGAAAAAAGTGTGTGTGTGTGTGTGTGTGTGTGCACACCAGGCCAAATGACTGGTCAGTAGGGTTTTATGTGAATGTACAATGTGTGTGAAACATCTCTGCTATGCATGGTCACATATCCTCATCGCCACTTCCTAACTCTGACATTTACCGCCTCGAGATGAAAGGAGAGTCAGTGGATGCCATTCCCATTCCAGGCTTGAACTCCTGCGAGTCAGAGTGGACACACACACACACACATACACACACATATATACAGATATTGTGTGTGTTCATATCCAAACGGTTCACAAAATATTTTTAAGCGATTTTCTGAAGAGTTGAAAAAATATATCGTGAAGCATTGTGGGTTTCCAACAACTGCTCAACACGTCACACTTTTTTTCCATTCATAGTTATGTTAAGGATTGTCCATGAATCAGGTTAGTTCCTGTCATCACTTATGTTATAGCAGCTATAAACAGTCAGTCCCTCAACATCCTCTCTTTTTTTCTCTCTCTTGAAGATAATGAATGAAAAGAAATGCAGTTAGAAACCCAGAAATCCTCTGTGCTGTATTGGAAAACTATGGCTTTATCTCCGACTGTTACATAGCGTTGACACTGGAGACTCCTTCCATAAATAAACATCACCTGACTGACAATAACTTTCTTCTACTCTGTTTCAGTCCGTCTCGCTCTTCTACTCTGTTTCCGTCTGTCTCTCTCTCTCTCCTACTCTGTTTCTGTCTGTCTGTCTCTCTTCTACTCTGTTTCTGTCTCTCTCTCTCCTGGTCAGTGTTAATTTTGTCTACTCTGTCTCCATATGTGTCTCCCTTTTTAATATTTGTTAATGTGTAGAAGTTAAAGAACGATGCAGACAGAACTACTGTCCGAGACGTGTTGCTATTGAAAATTAAGCATCATTTTCTGACCAATAAGAATCGAGAAAAAAAAAAAACAATAGTGACATTATGTAAAAAAGAAAAGAAAAAAAGAACCAAGCAATATCTGATGAAATGCATTGCTATGACTGTCCTTTCTAACCTGTGCCCTGTAGCAGCTGGAGAGCACTACACACCAATTTACGGTTGTTTTGTCCATTTTGAAATGACTGGAATTGGACCATAAATGTTTTGACTCATTTAGATTTGGTTTAGGTTTGGTCCAATGTGAAGTGGTTAACCTCAGACAGAGAGACAGCAACGCCACAACACTTATTACAAGTCTGTTATTTTCACTGGACGAATCAACCGATCAGGGGAAACCGGACTGCGAATTATGGGCCCAGAGAAATTTTTGTGATTCCAGACATTTTTACATAACACATGATAGCTAGGCTCAACAGAGCTTAATTTAATCGGCTCTACGCTAGCTTGCTTGTCTCAAACATCAACTCATGCACTAGGACTCTAAAGCAATAGCCAGCAAGAACAGTTGATCTCTTAAGTTACGATCTTCCCACTTTATGGTATCAACTGAGATACTTTTTTTTTTTTTTTTTTAAACTTGAGCAAGCAAGACTGTGGATATAGACGGGTGGATGAGTGCATTTACTGTGCTTAAGACTCCGTCTCTGTTCTTATGCCATATGAGACAGATGATTACATCAAGGAAGTCTGGATTTATTCATTTTCAAAGCACACACACATACACACGCATACAGTGGTGCATTTTGACTGAGAGGGTGAGTCAGTGCAGAGCTTGAAAGCAGCCTCTTAAGCTCTTGCAGTTCAGTGTGGTTGGGAGCAACTGCGTAATTATAAGTCTGAGCAAGTGAGAGCTTCTCTAATGCTGTACTTAGCGAAAGCCAGCACTGGTATCAGCCTTGTACTTACTGACGATTACACGAAGGAGGGCTGCTGACAGAATGGAACAGAATCCAGCGCGGCAACTCCACCAAGAAAACAATCACCCCGTCATCTCGTTTACTTTCGGAGCACACTAACAGGGGTCTCTGTGATGCACAGCGCTGATCCCATATTAACATATCTGTCAACAGTCTCTCTGAAAATACGAGTTCAGTAACACGACCTAAAAGAAATCCCAGAGATAATTAGGCTGCAATGACATGTCCTTAACGTTAAGTTAGGATAAACAGCAATATTCATCAGAGCCTACCGAGTTATTACGGTGTCTGCTATAGAGGGTCAGAACTGTCGCAACAAACTCTCTAAAGCGGCTGATGTTTGAGCACGCTGCAAAAAATGACATCTTAGCAAAGGGAAATATCTTGAATATAGATAAATTTATCTAGCGTCTCCAATTATAAGACTACAGCAAACCTAATATACGATTATTAAACTGATTTCTAGGCATTTTGTACTTAATTAAGCTTGAATTCTGCCAACAGAATAGGAAAATTTAATGCTTGAAATGTCTGAAATGTCTAGAAATACATTTACTAATCTTATATTTTCTTTATTGTAATCTTATAATAGGACATACTAGATAACTTGGCTATATTCAAGATATTTCTTCTGGCAGATACTTTAATCCAAAACAATTTATAAGTGAGATACGCTGTGAGATTTATATTGATGCACCTGTTTTAATATTTTATCATTTCTACACAGGTACACTTGCATGGTGCACGCCATACATAAATGGATTTTAAAAATGTTTATATGGTGACGTTTTCTTCAGGAGGAGAAGATGTTTGTTTAGCATTTTGGAAGGAGTCTCCAGTGTCAGTGCTTTGTAACAGGATATTCCTGTCTTATTAGCTTCAAGTGAGAGAAAAAAAAAGGGGGATGACTGGTGAGGGGACGACTGTTTATAGATGTTATAAGTGATAATAGAAACTAACTTGTTCTGTGGACTTCCAGCAACATTAAATGTAACTATAATTGGCTAAAAAGTGTCATTCTTTTTTAATAAATAAATGTAATTTTAAAAAATTGTAATTGTAAGAATTTCCTGTAGACATGAGTCTGTTTTTGTGTTTTAATCTTATTATAATATGCATTAATCATCCCAGTCTCACAAGGTACCTGATGTTCAGTTATAATTGTATGATAATTGTATGGTATGATGTTTAGAAGCAAAGTAATACACTTCCCACTCATTTTGGTCATCTGTAATTTCAAACAGCAGTCTACCTGAGGAATTAAATGCAAAGTGGAGATGGATTTGCATTTTGAATGTTTTGCCACCATACAGCAAGCCAGATTTCACTACGACGGAAATGTCATGTGACTAGGATGCCAGAGAACAAGTGCAAATCTCTCTCTCTCTCTCTCTCTCTCTCTCTCTCTCTCTCTCTCTCTCTGGCTCTCTCTCTTCTCTTTTTCTCACTTCAAGCTATGCTATTAGGAAACAGACCTTAGAATAAAGGTCTGTGTGGGGAATGGATTACTTTGCAGCTTTTAATAATCAAATCGGTTAATATGGGTCACACCTCTCAACATACACATGAATCTTTGTAGGACAGAGAGAGAGAGAGTGCTGTTTCCCAGAGGGTCAATAGGTGAATGAATAATTGAATAAATATAGGAATAAATGCATGAGGACTTGTGTTCTGAGTATTGATGAGAAACTCCAGGGAAATCAAAGAGCCGTTTAAATGATGCTTTAAATGTTTTCAGATTGCTAATGATGCTAAAACACGTCTGCCTCCAATTTATTTGGAAACACACACGTGTTCACATCCACACACACACACACACACACACACACACACACACGCACACGCACACACACGCACATGCACACACACACACACACACACACAGAGTCAATCCACTGCACTTACACTGCTATAGTGGGCAGCGCTGTGGGGCGCCGACCTTTGACCTTTCACCCCATGACTCCTGAGTGCTGTTGACATTGCATGATGAGCCACAGATAGAGAGAGAGAGAGAGAGAGAGAATGAATGAAAGAGGGGTGTTCAGCTCTACTGCGGGAACATGAATGAATAAAAGAGTAGATCAAAGTATGAGATAAGTCTTAAGGGTGTGACTCCTACTACCTCAGCTGTCAAGTGGTATAAAGGTACAGGACCTTTGTCATGTAACACAGGTAACGCAGAAAATTGAGCGCGCACATGCACGCACACACACACACACACACACACACACACACACACACACACACACACACACACACACACACCAGCTTAAACCTAATTATCTGGCTCTGACATAAGTATCTATCAGAGCATCCGGACACATGCAGATTTATTGTCCTGACACAAACGTGCAAACATACTCACACACATAACTGTGTCATGTGCACATGAGTGATGGGAGCTGCTGAGTTGAACATGTGCAACAAATAGCTTGAGAACATTTGGGAATGGTACTGGAGCAAAAGCCCTGCAACAATCCACCTGACTCAACTCATCAACTCATCAACAAACCCTTTCTGAAAGGCGGAACTGCAAGACGACCGGGAAATACTTTCAAAGCGGATATTCGTTATAGTTATAAATAGTTATGCTCCTGCTGCTCTTGATTTAAAAAAAAGAAGTGTCAAAGAAATCCAGATCATATGAATATTTATGAAACATCATGAAACCTACATGAAACTGAATATCATGAAACCTACACACACTACCCCCCTGGTAAAATGTTTTAATTGATAACTGGAACATGACAGGCAATTATGTTAATGTAAGGTATAGTGGAGTTACTGTTATCGCTCCAATTTGTTTATGTATTTTCATGATTCAAAGTGTTTTATTCCTCCACAACAAAAACAGTTATTTTTGACAATTTATAGTTACATTCAGGGACGTTGAATCAAAATACGGGGGCATGGTGGCTTAGTGTTTAGCACATTTGCCTCACATCTTCAGGGTTTGGGGTTCGAATCCCACCTCCGCCATGTGTGTGAAGTTTGCATGTTCTCCCCGTGCTTCAGGGGTTTCCTCCGGGTACTCCGGTTTCCTTCCCCAGTCCAAAGACGTGTGTTGTAGGCTGATTGGCATTTTCAAATTGTCCGTAGTGTATGAACGTGTGTGTGATTGTACCCTGAGATGGTTGCACCCTGTCCAGGGTGTCCCCCGCCTTGTGCACCGAGTTCCCTGGGATAGACTCCAGGCTCCCCACGACCCCGTGTAGGATAAGGGGTACAGAAAATGAATGGATGGATGGATGGTTGAATCAAAATAGCGATTACATAAAAGGACAGATGACTGAACTGTTAAGTTTAGCGTTTGGTTTGAGGTTGATAAAAGCTAATCACCCATCACAGCTCATTTGCATTTAGTGACTCCCACAAAACTCCATAAAAGGAATAGCTCAAAGCTGAACGCATGAAATGATGATTAAACTGTGAAAGAAAAGAAAAGGAAGGAGGCAGCATATTATTTGGCAGTGCAATATTATACAGCACCTTGAAAGGCCAAAATCTGGAGACAAATTACAGAAAAAGTTGAATTAGATGTGAAAAGAAAATGGTTTCACATGAAAACGGAGAGTGGGAGTTGGAGGGCTGTGCCCAGGTGATCATGCACACCAAGCACACCACACAGGGAAACTGCTGTGTTTAATTGTTTTTAGTTTCTCTGGGACTGTTTCTTGGCCAAAGGCTCTTTGGCCTCTTGAGCACCAATGCAGAACAATTTACTGTATACACCAGCTTTCATCCTCCAAGAAATCCAGTTAATTGCTCTCTAAAAATCTATTTACTCCTAAACTAAATGTGCATTAAATCTTCCAGTAGCCCAATTCCAGCTCAGCGTGTCAGCTTGTTTTTTCCCGCTGCCTAAGACATTTGTCATAAAGATTTACAAATAAATTGTTTGTATTCAGCTTGATAAATGGGGCCCAATGTTGTGGAATGTTTGCGAAACATGTTCCTGTTATTACCTACATGAAAGCGGTCAGAAACAGCTCACTCACATTCTCTTGTAGCCATTAAGACAAAGTTATTGAATTTAATTTAAGTTAATTAATTTCTGTATTATTAAACTTAGCTTGTGTGAGTGTCCACCATACAAGTTGTAACTATAGGTTTTGTTAACTAGTATGTATACATGGAGGAAAAAAAAACCCCAAGATAACAAATGTGTATACAATTCTGCAACTTGTCTAAGTATGGTTTCCTCACTCGAAGTGTGTGTTCCTTTTTCATAGTGTTTCTATTTTGATGAAAAGTGGAGCCTAGTGCTCTGGACTGTCTCAACACAGAGAATAAAGATCAGGTCATCTCCATCGTACACACACTAAAACATGACCTTCCTTAAACACACATATCCCTACATCAAAGTGCAGCCGAGACACATCTGCTGCTGATGAACACTTTGAGAAACTGGTTAAATTGGATAAAGCTTAAAAGGAACTCCCTGTCTCAAATAAAACACCTCTGCACTCTCTTGCCATGGCTGGTCTTAACAGGGATTTTATGGCAAGCTCCAGATAAACACACTCTGAAAGATTTCTCACACACACGTTTACACACACATTTACACACATGCACACATTAAAAGCATCCTTTTAACTCAGCCAGGAATTCCCAGCCTAGGGAACCAAAACAAGGAACGCGCCTAATTTGTCTTTTCTAATGAGTCTGAATTGTCAGTGCAGTGCACTGCCCTCATCCTCTTTCAGTTTTAAAATGGGACAAAGGAAAGACAGGAAGTTAATGGAGACACAGAAAGGGGAAAAAAATGGACATGGACATTTTCCAGATCTTAACACACACACCTCTTGATCTCGAGTTGCAAAGCCACTTAGCCAGATGCACCACACAAAGAGAAAGTTAGTGAAAGAAAGCACAAGAGAGTGACAGCCTAGTAAGCTGTTCAGTATCAGGAGATCATGCCGATGAGCCCAAAATAACACAGAATTCCAGAAAGCACCCAGTAGCCCAAAAATCCAAACACTTTTAGGCAATCCATTTTCAAACAACATTCTCAATTACATCCTGGTTGCATTCTGCATGGTTGTCATTAACTGAGCAGTTTAGGGCCTACAGCAGAACCTGGATCTGATGCCCCCATGAAACAGGGCCTACAGCAGAGCCTGAACCTGCGGCCCTCCATTGAACAGGGCCTACAGCAGAACCTGGACCTGCTGCCCCCCACTGGATAGGGCCTATAGCAGAGCCTGGACGTGCTGCTCTCCACTGAACAGGGCCTAGAGCAGAACCTGGACCTGCTGCCCTCCATTGAACAGGGCCTAGAGCAGAACCTGGACCTGCTGCCCTCCATTGAACGGGGCCTACAGGAGAACCTGGACCTGCTGCCCTTCATTGAACGGGGCCTACAGCAGAACCTGGACCTGCTGCCCTCCATTGAACAGGGCCTACAGGAGAGCTTGAACCTGTTGCACTCCATTGAACAGGCTGCTACTGCACCTAGGTTCCACAATATCGAGACTGTGTCTGTTCCCCGAGCTAAACAATTATGTAGAAATTTTCAGAAAATTTGTTATAGTAACCTAATTAACATAAAATTAGACCATACTGAATGCACAGCCAGCACCTTTGATCTGAAGCTAGGACTGTTAAATATTAGATCTCTTACCTCTAAAGCACTTATTGTTAATGAAACCATTACTGATTAGGAGTTTAACACAATGTGTTTAACAGAAACATGGATTAGACCAAATGAGTATATAGAAATGAAGCCAGTCCTCTTGCATACAATTATATACATCAGCCCCGTCTAACTGGAAGAGGAGGAGGTGTCACACTCATTTATAATGATAATCTAGGCATCACACAAAAACCTAGCCATAAGTTCAACTCATTTGAAGTTCTTCATACTAGTATAACATATGTAGCCACAAAAAATAAGTCTACCAAGTCGATTCCTCTCATTATTATTTACAGACCCCCAGGGCCATATTCTAAGTTCCTTGGTGAATTTACAGATTTTATCTCAAACATGGTTGGTTCTTTAGACAAACCATTAATTGTTGGTGACTTTAATGTTCATTTTGATAACCCGGAAGACCCTCTGAGAACAGTGGTTGTGTCTATTTTAGATTCACTAGGGGTCAATCAGAATGTAATAGGACCCGCTCATAATGGGGGTCACACTCTTGACATTATACTAACATATGGATTAAACATGGAAAATACAGTCACATTTCCAGAGTCTGAAGCTATCTCAGATCATTATCTCATCTCATGTAAATTGCATATTGATCATAATATATGCACCTTGCCATGCTACCGTGTCAAACGGCCCTCTTCTGGCTCAGGTCTTATTTGACTTAACTTATCAGTTCGTAGATGTAAATGGTGAATTCTCGATGCATACTAAGTTTGGTGTTCCGCAACGTTCTGTTTTAGGCCCACCGCTTTTCTCTTTATATATGCTACCTCTGGGTCAAATTATTCATAAACATGGAATTAGCTTCCACTGTTATGCTGATGACGCACAGTTGTATGTTTCAGCAAAGCCAGATGACAGACACCAGTTTAATAAAGTCGAGGAATGTGTAAAGGACATTAGACAGTGGATGCTTATTAACATCCTCTTACTTAATTCTGACAAGACAGAAGTATTTATACTAGGACCACATGCAGCTAGAAGTAAGTTTTCTGATTACATAGTAACTCTGGATGGCCTTTCTGTTTCATCATGTGCAGCAGTAAAAGACCTTGGTGTGATTATTGACTCCAGTCTTTCATTTGACACCCATATAGATAATATTACTAGTATAGCCTTCTTTCACCTCAGACATATTGCTAAAATAAGAAATATAATGTCACAACAGGACACGGAAAAATTTGTTCATGCTTTCGTCACCTCTAGGTTGGATTATTGTAATGCCTTACTGTCTAGATGTTCCAGTAGGAGCATAAACAAACTCCAGTTAGTCCAGAATGCAGCTGCAAGAGTCTAGAACTAGAGGATATGATGACATCACAACTATCTTATCCACACTGCATTGGCTCCCAGTGAAATTTCGCATTGATTATAAAATACTACTGTTGGCCTATAAAGCTCTAAATGGTCTCGCGCCACAGTACCTAAGTGAAATTTTGGTCTTTTATGATCTGCCACGCCTACTTCGATCAAAAGATGCAGGCTATTTGTTGGTACCTCGAATAGTGAAGGCTACAGCAGGGGGAAGAGCTTTCTCTTACAAAGCCCCACAGTTATGGAACAGCCTTCCAATTAGTGTTTTGGAAATCCAGGCTGAAAACATATTTGTTTAGTCAAGCTTTTTGTGAATAGTTTTTTTCTTAGGTAAAGGAGCAGATCTAGAGGTCTCACAGGCATAGTGTGTTTGTGGTGAACTGGGATGTTTGGATGCTGTCACCCCCCCACTTTCACGCGTTCACCCAGGTTTGTTGATGGTGGAGTGGCTGGCTGCCTTATGTCCCAGGCAGCCCTCATGTCTGTGTTACCTTCTGGCTCTCCTATTTAGTTATGCTGTCATAGCTAGTCTTGCCAGAGTCCCTGCTTGCACTCACGCAAAGTACATTGTCCTTAACCATTACGGGACAATAAGCATACCTAATAATCTCTCCCTCTCTCTCTCTTTCTGTCAAGCTACACATAAAACTCCTGAGATGCCAGTGATCCCAACCCCTTCTGCTCTCTGGACCTGCCTGATCCATCCTGCTGCCCTACTTCTGGTTGGGGTTCTTATCAATTGGAAGCCTTCAATTGCTGCTGCTGAGGATGGCCCCACACGGTGCAGACTAAAGATCATTGAGATTACTGAGGATGGTACCACTTAAAAACCATAAAGATGACTTTGGACCTCAATTCATATGAACAGTTATGCTATGATGGCTATGACTACAATTGCCACAAACAGTTTTGCACTCAAGTCTCTATCAGTGAACAGTGGAGAAGTTCAACAAAACAGTCTTCATGTAAAAACTGTAATGAATTTTCCTGGTTACACAACTGCTATTTGACCATGTAATATTGGTACATTTATAGAAGGGATTTATTTATTTATAATCGCACTATCCGGTGTCACCCAGATGAGGATTGGTTCCATTTTGAGTCTGGTTCCTCTCAAGGTTTCTTCCTCATATCGTCTCAGGGAGTTTTTCCTTGCCATCGTCACCTCTGGCTTACTCATTAGGTATAAATTCGTACATTTAAAATCTATATACTGAGTTTATATATTTCTGTAAAGCTGCTTTGGGACAATGACCATTGTTGAAGGCGCTATACAAATAAAATTGAATTGAATTGAACAGGGCCTACAGGAGAGCCTGGACACCCTGGCCTCTATTAAACAAAGCATGCAGCAGAGCCTCTACATGGACTATAGCAGAGCCTGGACTTGCAATCTCTTATTGAACAGGGTCTAAAGCAGAGCCTGGATTTGCTGTCACTTTCTGAAAAGGATCTATAACAGGGATCTTAAATCTTATCCACAAAGGGCCAGTGTGGCTGCAGGGTTTCATTCCAACCAGACAGGAGACACACCTGATTCTACTTGTTAAATCAGCTTATCTTGGTCTCCAATCAACTATCAATGTGCCTCCTATTTTGTTGATATGAAAGCCTGCAGCCACACTGGCCCTTTGCGGATAAGGCTCTAGAGTAGAGCCTCTACTTGCTGTCCCTTACTGAAAAAGGTGTTTAGTAGAGCCTGGATATGCTGTCCTTTTTGAGCAGGTCTGTAGTAGAACCTGGACTTGCTGTCCCTTTCTGAACAGGGTCTAATATAGAGCCTGGAACTTCTGCCCAACCCCCCCACTGAACAGGGCTGACAGCAGAGCCTGGAGCTTCTGTTCCAGAATAAACATAGCCCACAGCAGGATTGGATTGAGTTCTCATATTAAACAACCTGGACTTTCCTCACTGCATACAACACAGCCTGAATTGAGCCTGCAACAGAGCCTGTACCTGGTGTCTGTACTAAAAAGGGTCTATAGGAGAGATTGGAATAGAGCCTGCAGCAGACTCTGGAGCTGGTGACCTTACTAAACAGGGTATATAGGAGAGACTGAAACCTTCTCTCACTCACTGACCAAAGACATATAGCCTGGACCTGGACTTGTTCTTACTTAACAAAGCCTATAAAAGAAACTGGATCTTCTGTTCTCTACTGAACAGGGAGTGCTGGACCTGATGTGTCCCACAGAACAAACACTACAGCAGACTAGACTGATCTAGCTGTCCCCCACTGAACAGGGCTTATAGTTGAACCTGGACCTTCTCATCTCCTTTATGGCTTGTAGCAGAACCTGGTCCTTCTGTCCCATACAAACAGGATCCACAGCAAATCTGGGCCTAGTAAACAGGGCTAATAGCAGAGTATGAACTTTCTGTCCTCCACTGAATGGGGCATGCAGCAGATCCTGGATGTGCTTTCCCAAAGTGATCAGGGCCTACAGCAGAGCATGGACCTGCCCACATCCATGAGCATGGCCTGCCGTCCCCCACACAAAAGAAATGACTCACTTCCCCAGCTACAATTATTTAGCCATTAAAAAACTTCTTTAGGACATTTTTAACCAGGATTTGAGATGAAAAACAGACCAAAAAAAAAACCAACACAAAAAAAAATGTTGCTTAATTTTTTTCAATCAGTTAGTTACTTATTTGCCCTCAGTAGCAGTGTGGTGGGGTCTATGTACCAAAATATTTTGAAAAATGTGACAAATGTCCAATTAAGCTCATGGGAACATCACAAACTATACATTCAGACCATAATTACTCTGATACTCACTAATCATACAGATACAATGCAGCGTCATCCAATTATCAATGTATCATTTTCTGAAATTAATACAAATCTATGCAATACTGTTTTGTAGAGGTAAAGCCGTAACTTTAAGTAGCTTTATTTGCCTTATTGAAGAGAAAGTGAGCGAGTGACTGTTTACACATGCTATTATTGGAAAATAATCAACTTCACTGTGGGCATCACACATCCTATAACAGCTTTCCCTATTGTGTTTTATTCATTACTTAACATCCAAATATTCACTCAGTAACGTGGGCTTTGGCAGTACAAATATCCATTTGAGAGAGCAAGAGATAAAGCTTTTGTAGACCTTTCCTAAAATCACCTCAGGGTCTCGAGCTCTATAAGCACTCATATGGTACACCTAGTACACAGAGTGAAAGAAAAAGGAAGAGAGAGAGAGAGAGAGAGAGAAAGAGACAGAGAGAGAGAGTTGAAGGTGGTTTTGGAGGAGAGAGAGACTGACTTCCCAGAAGGACCCACAAGACACATATCAAAGCTCCGCTGTCCCCTGAGAGACAAAACAGCTCACGCTCGTCAATCAGCTTTAGCACGGTGGGCCTGGACCTCTCAACACCACAAAGAGCACACATGCACACACACACACACACACACACACACACACACACAAATACACACTTACTTCTGACAACAGCAATAAACAAAGCTACTCCAAACAAACAGCTGTGAAAAGATTAAAATAGCTGATAAGGACACATTCCAAACAATGGCTTGTGTGTGTTCTTCAGTGTGTGTACTTTGTATCTTTCCAAACTGTTTATGTATGATTGTATCATAATGAATCCCAGATAGCCAATAGTAAAGGAGATATTTGCTAAGCACTCAACAATCGTCCACTTACAAGCTATCAATTTTGTTTCGAGGCCATATTTGGGACAGTCTAAAGAGCTGAGCGACAGAATTACAGAGTAGCTAGCCTGAAAAGTCAACATATAAATCTAATTTTCTACAGGTGACATAGAAGTTTATGTTTGGTAGCTAGGGTTTTTGGTAGAAGGTGCCTGAGGTCAGAAAGTTGATTTACTGTTTGTGTTACTGTTAGTTTGGTATACAGTGGTGTATACAGTGCTGTGAAAAGGTATTTGCCCCCACCCTAGTTTCTTCTGTTTTTGTGTATATCTCATACTAAATTGTTTCAGAAATGAAAACAAAATCTAAAATAAAACAAAGGCAAACTAAGTAAACACAAAATACAGTTTTAAATGATAATGGTATTTATTGAAGCAAAAAAGTTATCCAATACCAACTGGGCCTGTGTGAAAATGTATTTGCCCCCACAGTTACTAATTCCCCAAATCTATGAAACTGCATTCATAATGGGGTTCAGCTGGACTAGACACAACCAAGCCTGATTACTGCAAACCCTGTTCAATCAAATCAACACTTAAATAGAACTTTTTCAACAGCATGAAATTAGTTAAAAGATCTTACCCGTTAACATTCTATGCCAAAATTGAAAGAAATTCCAGAAATGATGAGGAAGAAGGTGATTGAAATACATCAGTCTGTGAAGGGTTACAAAGCTATTTTCAAAGGCTCTGGGACTCCAAAGAACCACAGTGAGAGCCATTATCTCTAAATGGAAAAACTCGGCACTGTAGTGAACCTTGCCAGAAGTGGCAGACCTTCCAAAATTCTTCCAAGATCACAGCAACTACTCATCAGAAAGTCACAAAAGAGCCAAGGACAACATCAAAGGAACTACAATCCTCTCTTGCATCAATAAAGGTGACTGTTCATGACTCCACTATCAGAAAGACACTGGCCAAAAATGGCATCCATGGAAGAGGGGCGAGGTAAAAACCAGTGCTAACCCAGAAGAACATTAAGGCTCATCTGAATTTTTTCACAGAATTCCACAAAAAGAACATCATACCTACGGTCAAGCATGGTGGTGGAAGTGTGATGGTGTGGGGATGCTTTACTGCTTCAGGGCCTGGGCAACTTGCAATAATTGAGGGAAACATGAATTCTGCTCTCTACCAGAAAATCCTAAAGGAGAATGTCCAGTCTTCAGTCTATAAGTTGAAACTCCAGCGCAACTGGATTATGCAGCAAGGCAATGATCCAAAGCAGAGGAGTAAGTCCACCACTGAATGGTTCAAAAAAGCAAAATTAACGTTTTGGAGTGGCCTAGTCAAGGTCCTGACTTGAACCAATTTAGATGCTGTAGCAGGACCTTAAATGGGCAGTTCATGCTCAAAAATCCTCCAGTGTGGCTGAACTAGCAGTTCTGCAAAGAAGAGTGGGCCAGAATTCCACCACAGTGCTGTAAAAGACTGATCTCCAGTTATCGGAAGTGTTTGGCTGCAGTTATTGCTGATAAAGGTGGCACAACCAGATTTTAAGTTTAAGGAGGCAATTAGTTTTTCACATTGGTGATAAGTGTTGCATAACTTTTTTTTTTTTTTGGCTTCAATAAATTAAATAAATAAACAAAAACCTGTATTGTGTGTTTACTCAGGTTACTTTTGTTTTATGTTGTATTTCGTTTGAAGATCTAAAAGTATTTAGTGTGAGATAAACACAAAAACAGAAGAAATCAGGATGGGGCAAATACTTTTTCACAGCACTGTCTTATAATCTGGGAAAATGTTAAATATTTTTTTTTAAACTTGCCAACTGGAAATGTAAAATTTCTTTATTCAGCTAATAAGAGTTTGTATGTTAAAGAAAACTCTGCAGAAAACCTTTTGAGACATAGCTGGCTGGGCTTTCATAAATTATAATAATAATAATAATAATAATAATAATAATAATAATAATAATAATAATAATAAAAATCCAGTTCTGTATTCAAGAAATTCTAATAATCAACTTCTTATTTTTCCCTCATTATTTATAATGAGTTTGTGTGTTCAGATGCTCAAGCAAGCCAGTCTAAGTGCAATACAAGTGTCTCTGAGCTCTGGGATCCGTCTCAAGGAAATGCAACACAGCTTTGCTGCTTACTTCCCGTCTGCCATCATGCCGCAATTACCCACGATCCTCTCGCATCAACAATCCAGAGCATTGTGGAGAGGCTCGACCCCTGAACTCTGACCCCAGAATTAACCCTGGAGATCGGGAGGGGGAGCTTATTGCTGCCATCGCTTCTTGAGTTGGAAAGGACTCTGTTTCCCATGAGAATGTGCTGATTGGCGTAAGACGTGTTCACAGGCTAACATGCACCATCTGGGTATTTCCAGCTTTTTCCGGCCAGGTCAGAGCATCCTAAATGTACGGCCAACCCTGTGACTTTTGACCTCCATGCCTGGCCACTGTGACGCCTCCGTGTTGCCTAAAATACACAGTAGATAACTGCAACCAGCCTGATCTCAATAGCTTAAGGAGCAACAGGACGTGTTTTTCTTAGCACCTTTTTTCATTTTAAAAGCTGCTCCTAATATTGGTTGTGGTCCTTGATGGGGTGAAGCAGGTGCATAGGACACTCGGGGGCATCCAGGACATTTTGAAGTGAACTGGGCTTGTGGAATGATCTTGAAATCTATAACCCATAAATGTTCAATTAATTTTGAATAAATTTTGCCTTAAATATCCATATAACTGACTCAACTCTCACCTCGGCATACTAATCCCTGATTATCCACACTGCTATCCCATTTCAACAAGACATTAGCAGGATAGACATAATTCAGGTTGTTTTAATAACAAGAGGCCATGATTCAAATAAGTGCCAAAGTTGCAGTCATGTCAGATCAGACAAGGTCCAGCTGTAAATAACACTCCAGCTGTTTCCTGGCTGAGTGAGAAGGGTTTAAGCATTTAGCTAAACAAACACAGTGTAATGGTGAACTAGCAGGTAGCATCACTAGAGTTTCTTTTTAATAGCTAATAGATCTCACACAACATTTTCAACGGATAATGTGTAAAGCTTTTTCAATTTTGAGACCATTGTGCTAACACACACATGACATGCATGTGCTTGTGGTGTCTGAAGTTTTCCTGAAGAATGTACAGCAGAATCCATAATCCAAAATCCAAAATCCTGAATATGTTATCATATCATTTTACACTCGTAGATAAAAAAGATAGTTAAGGTTCTTTGCAAAAGAAAATTGTCTTACTATTTTTACTTCTATTACTACAATTATTATTATTATTATTATTATTATTATTATTATTATTATTAGTAGTAGTAGTAGTAGTAGTAGTAGTAGTAGTAAATATTCTTACATTCTTTCTTTAAACAATTAATTGAGGACCGTCCTAAACATGTCCATATCAGGCTCATTTACAGTATATAACAACAACAACAACAACAACAACAACAATAATAATAATAATAATAATAATAATAATAATAATAATAATAAATATGATTACATATGTATAGCTCTAGAGTTTACATAGAATGATGTGAAAAGCAAAAAACATCCAGTGAGTAGCAGTTCTGAAACACACACACACACACACACACACATACACACACACACACACACACAAGATCACAAACACAGCAAAATCACATGAACAAACACTCTACATGCTTTAAGAGGTACTCGAGAAAGGACACTCATTGTTTCAGATCTAACCCGCTAGTGCTCTAGTGCCTAATTGAATTTGGGCTGTAATTAACAGTGTCCTTTATGTGTCAAGTGTCTTGTGATGCTGTTTTGAATTGTGAACAGCCTTCAGGCCTCCTCTTGATAGTGTTTCTTTCTTTCTTGACCCCCCGAGTCTCTTGGCAACATTCAGAGTTTTGGAGATGCTCTGACCCAGTCATCTAGCCATCACAATCTGGCCCTTGATTCTATTCTGAATTTCTTGGTGAATTCACACATTTTATCTCGAACCTGGTTGTTTCTCTAGATAAGGCATTAATTGTTGGTGACTTTAATATTCATTTTGATAACCCAGAAGATCCTCTGAGAACAGCAGTTGTGTCTATTTTAGATTCAGTAGGGGTCAATCAGAATGTAATAGGGCCCACTCATAATGGTGGTCACACTCTTGACATTATACTGACATACGGATTAAATATAGAAAATATAGTCACATTTCTGCAGTCTGAAGCTATCTCAGATCATTATCTCATCTCGTATAAATTGCGTATTGATCATAATATATGCACTTTTCCACGCTACTGTGTCAAACGTACATTCACGTCAGCTACTTCACAGAGTTTTATCAATAACCTCCCAGCGATATCAACTATAATTCAATCACCGTCTGATCCCATAGAACTTGATCAGAATCTTAGAAAAGGTTATAGCACAGCAGCTATGCTCGTACCTAAATAGGAATAACATTCATGAAATATATCAGTCAGGATTTAGGCCTCATCATAGCACAGAGACAGCACTGGTTAAAGTGGTAAATGACCTACTGATGGCCTTTGATCAGGGTTGTGTCTCCTTGCTTGTGTTGCTTGACCTTAGTGCAGCTTTTGATACAATTGATCATACTATTCTCCTTGGTAGACTAGAAAACGTTGGCATTAAGGGAACGGCCCTCTCCTGGCTCAGGTCTTATTTGACTGATCGTCATCAGTTCGTAGATGTAAATGGTGAATTCTCTATGCATACTGATATTGGTGTTCCGCAAGGTTCTGTTTTAGGCCCACTGCTTTTTTCTTTATATATGCTACCTCTGGGTCAAATTATTCGTAAACATGGAATTATCTTCCACTGTTAGGCTGATGTCACACAGTTGTATGTTTCAGCAAAGCCAGATGACAGACACCAGTTTAATAAAGTCGAGGAATGTGTAAAGAACATTAGACAGTGGATGCTTATTAACTTCCTCTTACTAAATTCTGACAAGACAGAAGTACTTATACTAGGACCACATGCAGCTAGAAGTAAGTTTTCTGATTACATAGTAACTCTGGATGTCCTTTCTGTTTCATCATGTGCAGCAGTAAAAGACCTTGGTGTGATTATTGACTCCAGTCATTCATTTGACACCCATGTAGGTAATATTACTAGGATAGCCTAGAAATATCGCGAAGATAAGAAATATATTGTCACTACATGATGCAGAAAAATTAGTCCATGCTTTCGTCACCTCTAGGTTGGATTATTGTAATGCCTTACTGTCTGGATGTTCCAGTAGGAGCATAAACAAACTCCAGTTAGTCCAGAATGCAGCTGCAAGAGTCCTCACTAGAACTAGAAGATATGACCACATCACCCCTATCTTATCCACACTGCACTGGCTCCCAGTGAAATTTCGCAATGATTATAAAATACTACTATTGACTTATAAAGCACTAAATGGCTTCGCGCCACAGTACCTAAGTGAACTTTTGGTCTTTTATGATCTGCCACGCCTACTTCGATCAAAAGCTGTAGGCTATTTGTCGGTACCTCGAATAGTGAAGGCTACAGCAGGGGGAAGAGCTTTCTCTTACAAAGCCCCACAGTTATGGAACAGCCTTCCAATTAGTGTTCGGGACTCAGACACAGTCTCAGTGTTTAAGTCCAGGCTGAAAACCTATTTGTTTAATCAAGCCTTTCTGGAATAGTTTTTTCCTTAGGTAAAGGAGCATATCTAGAGGTCTCACAGGCATAGTGTGTTGTGGTGAACTGGGATGTCTGGATGCTGTCACCCCCCCACCTTCACGCGTCCACTCAGGTTTGTTGGTGGTGGGGTGGTTGGCCGCCTTGTCCCAGGGAGCCCTCATGTCTGTGTTACCTTCTGGCTCTCCCTTTTAGTTATGCTGTCATAGCCAGTCTTGCCGGAGTCCCTGCTTTCACTTACGCAAAGTACACTGTCCCTAACCAGTACGGGACAATAAGCATACCTAATTATCTCTCTCTCCCTCTCCCTCTCCCTCTCTCTCTCTCCCTCTCCCCTTCTGTCGAGCTTCACATGATATTCCTGAGATGCCAGTGATCCGACCCCTTCTGCTCTCTGGACCTGCCCGATCCATCCTGATGCCCTACTTCTGGTTGGAGATCTCATCAATTGGAAGTCACATGCTGCTGCTGAGGATGGCCCCACATGGTGCAGCCTAAAGATCATTGAGATTACAGTGGTGAAGTTCAACAAAACAGACTTCATATAAAAACTGTAATGAATTTTTCATGGTCTCACAACTACTATTTGGCCGTGTGGTACTGGTACATTTATAGAAGAGATTTATTTACTTCCTCATATCATCTCAGGGAGTTTTTCCTTGCCACCGTCGCTACTGGCTTGCTCATTGGGGATAAATTCATAAATTTAAAATCTATGTCCTGAATCTATATACTTCTGTAAAGCTGCTTTGGGACAATGTCCATTGTTAAAAGCGCTATACAAATAAACTGAACTTGAACTTGAACTTGAAACTTGTCAAAGTCGCTCAGATCCTTACACTTGCTCATTTTTCCTGCTTCCAACACATCAACTTCGAGAACTGACTGTTCTCACACACTGACACCCCTTGACAGGTGCCACTGTAATGAGATAATCAATGTTATTCACTTCACCTGTCAGTGGTTTTAATGTTACGGTTGATCAATGTATATTTATACACAGATCAGCCATAACATTAAAACCACCTGCCTAATATTGTGTGACCTGTTGAGGCATTGGTCTTGTTTGTCCAGCATATCCCACAGATGCTCGATCAGATTGAGATCTGGCGAATTTGGAGGCCAAGTCAACACCTTTTATCATGTTCCTCAAACCATTCCTGAACAATTTTTGCAGTGTGGCAGGGCACATTATCCTGCTGAAAGAGGCCACTATACTTGGTCTGTAACAATGTTTAGGTAGGTGGTACGTGTCAAAGTAAGATCGACATGAATACCAGGAACCCAAGTTCTCCCAGCAAAACACTGCCCAGAGCATCACACTACCTCTGCTGGCTTACCTTCTTCCCATAATGCATCCTGGTGCCATCTCTTCCCCAGGTAAGTGACACACACGCACCCGTCCATCCTCATGATGCAAAAGAAAATGTGATTCATCAGACCAGGCCACCTTCTTCCATTGCTCTATGGTCCTGTTCTGATGCTCACATGCCCATTGTTGGTGTTCTGAATAAGTCTGAACATTTCATAATGCCATCCAATCAGAGCACAAATCAAAAGACATCAGCGTACTCACATGATTCTCATATGAGTCCATATTGAGCCTTAAGGCAGATGTCTGTGCCAGGCGTGACAAACACACTACTGTCCCACACTGTGTTCATGCGCAGGCAAGTGTGACATCTATTAAAAACTACACAAAAGAAACCGTCCATGTGCTCTGATGCTATTGTCATGAGCTTATAGTAATATTTTCCCTCTGAATAATAGGTTGTGATGAAACGAGAAAAGATTTGAAAATGTCTAGAAAAATCTTCAAAAGTAAATATTATTTTTACATTTTCCACTGTTGATGAAAATGAAACAAAATGACAAATTATAAACTTGTGCTCCATTTGTGCCTTAAAGTCATAGTTTGTGCTGGTGTTTAAAAAAAAAAATTAAATGTTTTGCTGCGTCACAAATCTAAAAGTCTTTACTTTAAAAAGTATTTAGTAATCTGGAAGACTTATATGCAAAGGACAGCTTTCGCTATGTCTGAAGGTGAGAGATTTTAAAAGTCCAAACCCTAGTTGTAATAGGAAAGCCAGTTACCGTTAAAGCTTAATAACAGTCTAGAAAAGTGCATAAGTATGTGATTTGAGACACAACGCTAGTTTGTTTAGCAGAGGTAAATATCTGTGCTAGTGCTGTGTGTCAGGATAGTGAAAAAGACTAAAACAGTATGTACACTCATTTAAATGTGGCATTATTGAATGTGACTAGCAGCATTTAAAAAAAAACAAATCTGTTTTCATAGCTAGAGCAATATTTCTAATATTTATTTGTAAAAAAAGAGATGTTTGTGAGAGTGAGTTTCTCACTCGACCCTATTAATAAATCAAGTGACCCCATGTGGGGTCATGACCCCTAGTTTGGGAGCCCCTGATATACTAACTACCATAAGAGTGGAACCTTTGGTAATGTAAAAAAAATGGAACAAATTGTAAAATTTTGAACAGGATGGATGGTGTAAATTGTTTTGTCTTCTGAATGGCAGAAGACCCCCCCAAAACATAAACACAGTCATTGATCATCCAGGTCACAACACACAGTATTAAGTATTAAGGGTATGTAAACTTTTGAACTGGTTCATTTGTGTATATTCAGTTATTATTGTGTCTTGTGGACTATATGTAAACATCTGTTATGTGAAATAACTTATTCAGGGCAGAACTAAATTAAAAACCAAATGCAATTTTAATTATCCCTCTTATTATTTAAAAAAAAATTATTAACATTTTGCAGATTCTGCAAAGGTATAAACGTCTGTATGAATGTCTCAGGTTGAAGATGCATTAGTGCTTATATCTTTATGCAGGGACATCACAGGGTCTTGTTTTATTGTGTGTGTGTGTGTGTGTGTGTGTGTGTGTGTATGTGTGTGTGTGTG
This sequence comes from Cranoglanis bouderius, assembly GCA_023630585.1. Classification (NCBI taxonomy): domain Eukaryota; kingdom Metazoa; phylum Chordata; class Actinopteri; order Siluriformes; family Cranoglanididae; genus Cranoglanis; species Cranoglanis bouderius. The sequence goes on from CM042560.1 coordinate 13,424,023, forward strand.
TGTGTGTGTGTGTGTGTGTGTGTGTGTGTGTGTGTGTGTTGTACACTAAGTGTAGTTTGGAGTCTGTGGTTAGATGACTACTGATATACAGTGTATGTATTAAAAGAAAAAAAAAATTGCATGTTGTGTAATTCTGACTGTATGTGAGACAGATTTGCGAGTGTGTGCTGATGGTGTGTGAAGTGTGTGTAGTAGTTTTTGCCTTATCACGGAACCTGGGTCAGATCCGGCCCGGAACATTTCCACAGCCCGTCTGATTTTGCTCTTTTATACAGGAAACACAGCAAACACACACTTCCTGTCTTGTGCACACACACACACACACACACACACACTGAATGGAATCTATTCATTCACTGACTTCAAATGATGTCATTGTCTCATTGGCATTATGTCGGACGTAGTGATTTGGATGTGTCGGCTTGTACAGCATGTGTGTGTGTGTGTGTGTGTGTGTGTGTGTGTGTGTGTGTGTGTGTGTGTTTATGTGTGTGTAACCAAATAAGCTTTTTGGACCTATCTGCATGTTCAAAGTGTAGGTGTGTAAGTGTGTGTGGTGTGTGTGTGTCTGTGTGTGTGCCATGTTCTGCCCCTTATAACTCAGATACATTAGAGTTGAATTAGATCTGTCTTCCGCTCACTCATCATACTGACAGACAGAGCAAACATACTCATTTACTCAGACTGAGACTGACCTGCTGCTGCTCCAGGCCACATTCTAACATATACAATCTTATCACACACACACACATGCACAGATGCACACACACACCTTTTATATATATATATATATATATATATATATATATATATATATATATATATATATATATATATATATATATATATATATATATATATATATATATATATATATATATATATATATATGGGTCACAGGTCACACCTAGGTCACACTGTAGGAAATGGTTATAGTTTGTGTGGGATGAGTGTACATGGACTTACAACCATAAAAATTATTTGCATTCTGCACCCACCCTCAAACAAACACACACACACACACACACACACACACACACACACACACACACACACACACACACACACACACAGCTCTAATATGGGTCACACTGTAGGAAATGATTATATGGTCTTTCATAAAAGCTTATTGTCTTAAATCCTTTGAACACCACAGCGGTTTCGTTTGATGCGTTTATAGATGGGGAGTAAAGTGTGTGTCACCTCCGCTAATACCTAACACAACAGATTCTACATCACACATCATATATATTCAGAAGATAAGCTTGCACTTAGTTTTAACGTTAGAAAGACAGAAGAAGAGAAAAGACGGCATGATCTGGACACACTACCCTGCTGAAAACAAAACAAAACAATAGAAACAATCACAGAATGGTGAGATTTTTTTTGTGAAGAGAAGTTTATTTAGTGTTAGCACTTTGCTCAGTAACGTGACAAGCTCTCATTTAACCCTTATCAGTGTTCACACTAGCCAAGACCATGTCGCTCACGTCGCCTGCAGTTTATGTCTTGTGGGCGTGGAGCGAGCGATTTGCGGAGTTTTTTGTGCTTTTTTTGTGGAAAACTACTTGAATTGGCGAAATTACAATGACAAAAAATTGTTTTGCACGGTCTTTCGCAGTGATCTTTGTTGGTAAATCAGACCTTTTAGCTGTACTCATGTTCGACGCACGTAAATCGAAGAGGGCTTTGTCTGAATGCGTGTTGTGGTAATGTCACATGACGTGCCTTGGCCCAAATCTGCAGAAAATCGAAGGTAATTTTGAAAAATTGCAAGCTCCTCTAAATATTGCGGAGTCCACTTCATTTAAAATAAATTCTATTATAATATTTTTTTGACTTGAACAAAGTGTAAAAATGGGTTGTTTGATGTAAATAACATGCCAAGCTTCATATTAACTTTGTTAGCAGATTAGCAAGCTAACTCTACTAGCTACATGCACCACACAATATGCCTATGTACAGTATCTATATATCTTCATCTAACTAGTTAAACACAAATGACTATAAACACACAACACACGTAATAATATTCACACAATAATCAGTTTGAAAATTAGTTGTTTGATTTGCATGTTATGTGCCAGACTTTGTATTACCTATTAGCAAATTTGCAGCGCAAGCTAACTGCATAAACTACAAACACTCTCCAGAGACACCACCGATCACTGCTGCTCTGTTATTTTACTTTGTAATGTCTCTATTCACATGTATTGAGAGGTCGTATATGACAGGATAAGACGAAACAACAGTTATACATTTTTATTCCACTTTATCAAGTCAAGCAGTGCATAGGAACTAACTGCAAGTAAGTAATGAGAGGGGGAAAATGAGAAAATGTTGTACCATGAGCAGCATATGATTGGGCCAAGGAATCATTCGGCTAAATCATTTGGATTTGTCATGTCTAGTTTGCATAAAATTGAGAAAATTACAACTTGCTTGTCGAGCTGTTGCTTTGTTGCACATTGCTGTTGCTGAAATCGCAGCTCCGTGTTGTGCGTGAAATAAATGGTTGCCTGTCATTTTATTGCTTGCTATTATGAAAGCAGGGTAATAGTCATAAAATTACTTACTAGTATTGGACAAGTTCAAAGAGCTGAACTAAATTCCTAACAGATCTAAACATTAACAGATGTGACAGCAAGCATACCCATAATTCCCATCACTGTAATTTATCTGCTGCTACAAATACTTTGTCAGTTTGCATTAGCATTCAGCTAGTTAGTAGTCTCAGCATCATTATCATGCTAGCTAATGTGAGAGATTATGAATAAAGCCATTGTTTGTTAGCTGTAGCCAGTGTTTTTCTATATTCCTTGAGACCAGATGTCTTTATCTTGTACTTTCTTGTAGTTTTTATTAGACTTTTGTACTTTAAGTAAATCTAAAACGTATATACAGTACTGTGCAAAAGTTTTAGGCACCCTATTGTTTTTAGTACAAACTTGGTTATAGATTTTTTTATTTTATGACCTACATTATCAATTCAGTACAAAACATTTTAGAAACAGTAGTTTTCTAGCACACAATTAAATGTTACAGAAAAGTGTTTGTATGTCATTAAATAAAGCAGCATATTACGTAAGAGACACTTTTCAGACAAAAAACACAATGAAGGCTTCTGGGTTTTGCTGCAAAAATAAGAAGCGAGTGCGAAAGTCAAAGTCTCCAGAAGAACTGTGGCTGGTTCTGCAAGATGCTCAATAAAACTTACCAGCTCATTTCCTTATAAAACTGCACAAATTGTACCGGAGACTACTATTTTTATTTTTATTTTTATTTTAATTTTTTTCCCCCACCAAATATTGACTTTGTTTCATTTACTACTGTTTACTTCTCTTTACTGTATTTTTTTAAAATGTAGAAACATTTAATTTCATTATTTTGAAGGCATCTTTGCTTTACAGCATTTCTTTCCATGTGCCTAAAACTTTTGCACAGTACTGTATATTTCTACTTGTGTGAATATTTTCAACTTTTACCAGAATATTTATTTTCGATGAGATGAGTAACTGCTCAATGAGTAACTTATTCTCATTGCTCTGTTTTACATTATCACATGTTCCTCTTTACCAGTTTCTAATCTTTATCAACATCCAAGCAGAGGAACCTTCACAGTATTTAGGTGAACATGTAGCGTGTCTGGTTTAAAACAATAAGAATTGAGACATTGTTTGAATCTCTGGCAGCTCACTAGACTCTCCATCCTTCTCCACATTTGTGCATGTCCTTTGAGGAAACGTTTTTGAACCTGTCCATTACAACATGTGTGTAAAACTAAAAGCTCTTCCTGTTGTGAAGAGTGAGGATGCATGGCACAAAGTGTGAGTTTCCTGCGATTTCCCTAGTGGGCCAAATTTTGCTCCACACAACTGCTTAAGTGCAGCTCACTAGCTCACCGCATCTTCAAAAGAAAACTTTGACAAGCCCTCTCTTGCTTGTTCGCTCTCCCTCTCTGGGTGGTTTAAATGGCTCTAATGATGTTGATTGCTGTGATTAGTCCCATCTCCCATGGGTCCCATCTCTCCAGCCTGGACCTCCACAGGAAGTCACACTAGCCATTGGCGATTTGTCTTCCTGTTCATCCGGTTTGCCCTCACTCGCACACACAGCTGCTCCATGCTGGAAAACATACTTCCTAATTTCCCCATCCGCTCGTGCACTCTACTGACAGGTTGACAAATGAGACATGAGCAAATCCTGAATCGTGATTCGTCAATCTGAAGCCATAACTCTATACTCTCCTCTCACAATTCTTTTAATAATTCTGATTATCTGATTAAGACTTTTGCCCAAATTGTTTATTTGCATTTATAAAACCATGTCCTTCTGATAGATAATTAACTGTCTGTAATCAACTTGACTGTTTTTATGTTTTGTGATAGTTGTTAATGAGTCCCTTGTTTGTCCTGAACAGTTAAACTGCCCAGTGTTCTTCACTAAAATCCTCCAGGTCCTGCACATTCTTTGCTTTTCCAGCATCTTCTGCATATTTGACCCTGTTCCAGCAGCGGCTATATGATGTTGAGGTCCATCTTTTCACACTGAGGACAACTGAGGGACTCATACATAACTATTACAAAAGGTGCAAACATTCACTGATGCTCAAGAAGGCAACACGGTACATTAAGAGCCAGGGGGTGTAAATTCCTTCTGGGAAACATATCTTATGCAGCTTCTGAAGGGCAGTACTAAATGAAAAATTGAGATATTTAAACAAAATAATAACAATTTACACCAATCATCCTGTTCAAAAGTTTACACCCCCCTGGCTCTTATTGTATCATGTTACCTTCTTGAGCATCAGGTATTATTGTGTCTTGTGGACTATATGTAAACATCTGTTATGTGAAATAGTTTATTCAGGGCAGTACTAAATAAACAACAAAATGCAATTTTCGCCAATTTTTGGCAGAAATCCAATATGGCTCACCATACAAATAACATCATTCCTACAGTAAAGCATGGAGGTGGTAATATCCTGTTATGGGGGTGTTTCTCTGCAGCAGGGACTGGAGCACTTGTCAGGATAGAAGGAAAATGGATGGGGCAAAATACTGTCACATTATTGAGGAAAATCTGCTGCCCTCTGCCAGAAAGTTGTCAATGGGAAGAAGGTTTACCTTCCAACATGACAATGACCCAAAGCACACAGCAAAACTGACCACAGTGGTTGAAGGAGAAAAAGGTGAATGTCCTTGCATGGCCTAATCAGAGCCCAGACTTAAACCCCACTGAAAATCTGTGGAATGACTTGAATACTGCAGTCCACAAATGGTCACCATCAAATTTAACTGAACTTGAGCAGTTCTGCAAAGAAGAGTGGGCAAATATTGCAAAGTCTAGATGTGCAAAGTTAGTAGAGACATATCCCAACAGACTAAAGGCTGTAATTAAAAAATTAAGGCAAATTAAAGCAAGGGGGTGATCCTGTTTCCAACTCAGTGATTCTGTTTTTTTTTTTTTTTCTGACATGTTGGCGTTATATCTTTCACTTGGACGTTATGAGTTGCACTGAGTAAGTACAGCTGGATAAAACAAAAACGGTGTCCGTCTTCATTTCAGGCTGAAAAGCAACAAAATGTGATTATTTTAAAGGGGGATGATGAAAAAAAAGATAAACTTCAGAGAACTTCAGGCTTTACACTGTCTACACTGGCTACACTCACATTGAAGAATATCACTATTATGTGAAATATGAACATAGGTATGAAATCATATCTTCCATGCATGAGAAGTAATCAATTGCATGTTTACAGAATGTACAGTGGTTTGGGAACTGCACTGCTTTCGAGTGCAGAGCTCTGCAGAGGTTTTGTATGAATGGCCCAGGGCATCACTGGAGGTGAGCTTCCCATCCCGCCAAGATATCTACACTAGGAGATGTATAAGGAGGGCTTCAAGGATCATAACAGACCCAAGCCACCCGAGCCACAGTCTCTTTTCACTACCTTCAGGTAGATGGTTCTCCAGCACCAGAGACACACAAACAGACTCAGGGACAGTTTTATCCTGCAGGCGATATGGCTGCTTAATAATAACCACTCACACCACTAAAGAACATTTACAATCATGTGAAAAAATAAATACACCCATGGAATTTTTTTTTCATATTTGGACAAGCAAACATTTGATCTTCTTTAAAACCTATTAATAAAGTTGATACACTATCAAATGACACATAAAACTGACATTTTGTAGTAATTTTAACAATTTAAATTAACAAAAAAACAGATCAGTCACATGAAAAAAGTAAGTACACCTCTACATTTATCACACCTTCAAATCCATAAAATTAGAAATAGGTGTTCAAGATTGGGTGCCAGTGATTAGAACCTGCTTAGGAAGTGCAGGTTGAATCTGTCTTATTTATACCCCTCTCATATCTAGTGTCTGGCGTTCCCTTTGCTATTGAGGTGTGTGTTGTCATCATGCTAAAATCTAAAGAGTTCTGTAAGTCCTTCAGAAAAAAAGTTTGTGGATGCCACACACATACTGTATATTGTTTTACTGCACTGTTATTGGTTCTCTGCACATTTTTCACTTGCCTTTTATGCTTTACTTAGTAACTGTATAAACTGTAACCTGGCAGTAAATCTGAATTTCTGTAATCTGAAAATATATGCATGTCATTAGAGAGAGGGAATAAGAGGAAGAGGACGAAGAACGAAAACACAGGGAACTTTAACAATAACAATAATAACACTTAAAAACTGCTTTAAATAACCAATTAAAAAAAGATCACAATAAGTAACAATAATAATAAAATAGTTATATTAGCATGGTGCATGAAAATGTTAGAGCAGGTCGCAGATGCGTGCCTCAGTAGTCTTTTTTCCACTGTACACTGCTGTACAGAATGAATGAATAAATGAATGAAAAATATAGTTAAGAGCTGTATATAAGAAATACATGTATAAATACAATTTCCACCTGAATGTAAAACTCATCTGACTATTGTAAAGTAGTCAATGCAGGGCTGCCAGTAAAGGAGAGAGAGAGAGAGAGAGAGAGAGAGAGAGAGAGAGAGAGAGAGACAGAGAGAGAAGCCCTCTGAATAGCCGCACACAGCTAAACAGAAAGCCACAGTTGCAGGACGGAAATGACTGCTGCTCAGAGGAATGTTAGATTTAATTGATTTGAGGATCACATGACGATAAGGACCAGGACAGGCCCGAGATGAAGGGCTCGCCGAGAGCGATCGATGACCCTGCACAGGTCAAAGGTCATGGGTCTCCAGGCTACTGCAGTCCTTCAGATACACACACTAAGCCATGGGGTCAGATGAGAGCTTCCAGTATGTGTTTGGAAAGACACACATGTCAGGCTAACATTTACTTCTGCTAATGAGGGCATGAGAGCAGGTTTTGTATGCGTGTCAGTTCATTCTTCTGATTTTCTTTTTTTTGTTGTTGTTCTTATTATATTATTATTATCATCAGGGTTCAAGACTCCACTACCAGCAACTGTTTTTATTTAATCAGTTATGAAACATTACTATGTTTTCCCCTTAATATTAGAAGTATTTACAGAAAATAGCAGCAATGATAACATAGAGGACAGAACTAATGTTGCATTTGACTCACCTCGGTAGTGGGAATTACTTCATTTTCAACCTCTGTACTTTTGAGCAACAAAATAGGAAAAAAAAACAGAACATGAACACCTCAGTGTTGATCTTTTGTTAGCAGCAAACAAGCAAGCTAACTGTGATGAATGATGTATATGAATATGTATATGTATAGGAATATGATTGATTCCTCCTCAAAACAGTGAGCTTTATAATCAGTTTTATAGATTTAACAAGTGAATATTTCTGTATGTTGATTGATCTAAAAAAAATACTTGTATATGCAGTATACAGTCCCCTCTGAAACTATTGGAAGGGCAAGGCCACTTTTGAGATCAAAAGTTGGATATGAGACGAGAGTTTAGGATCTCAGCTTTTATTTCCTAGTATTTACATCTAGATGTGTTAAACAACATAAAACATAGAACCATTTGTATCAGAGCACCCCATTTTTAGGTGAGCAAAAGAAGAACCTTCAAGAACCTTGAAGTAAATTCAAGTAAACAACACTTAATATTTGGTTGCATATCCCTTGTTTGCAATAACTGCATCAAGCCTGTGACTCACTGACATCACCAAACTGTTGGTTTCTTCTTATGTGATGCTTTTCCAGGCTTTTACTGCAGCCTCTTTCAGTTTTTATTTGTTTCGGGGGGTTTCTCCCTTCAGTCTTCTCTTCAGTAGGTGACATGCTGCTCAACTGGTTTATGGTCTGGTGATTAACTTGGCCAGTCTAAAACCTTCCACTTTTCCCCCTGATAAAGTCCTTTGTTGAGTTGGCAGTGTGTTTTGAATCATTGTCTTGCGGCATGATGAATTTCCTCCTGATTAATTTAGATGCATTTCTCTGTAAATTTGCAGACAAAATATTTCTGTAAACTTCTGAATTCATTCTGCTGCTACCATCATGAGTTACACTAAAGATCATCAATAAAGATTAGTGAGCCTGTTCCAGAAGCAGCCATGACAATACCTCCACCATGTTTCACAGATGAGCTTGTATGTTTTGGATCATGAGCAGAGCCTTACTTTGGCCTTTCCATCACTTTGGTAGAGGTTAATCTTGGTTCCAGAACTTTTGTGGCTCATCTATGTATTTCTTTGTGAATTCCAATCTGGTTTTCTGATTCTTACTGCTGATGAATGGTTTGCATCCTGTGGTATGGCCTCTATATTTCTGCACTCAAAGTCTTCTTCAAACCGTGGATTGTGATACCTTCACCCTTGCCCCCTGTTATTGGTGATGTCACTGACTGTTGTTTTTGGGTTTTTCTTCACAGCTCTCACAATGTTTCTGACATCAGCTGTTGTTTTCCTTGGTACACAACAGGTACACAGTCTGTTGCTCAGTACACAAGTGGTTTCTATCTTTTTCAGGACATTCCAAATTGTTGTATAGGCTATGCCCCATGTCTGTGCAGTGCCTCAGATTTTCCCTCTTTTTTCAGCTTCAGAATGGCTTGCTTTTCTCCCATAGACAGCTCTCTAATCTTCTACTAGTTCAGAGAGCTGTCTTCTACTTCTACATTCTACTTCAAAATGACAAATGGCCAATATTTTATATGAGGATTTTTCAAAACAATTGAAAGAATTATTTATCTCAGTTTTCAGTATATTACTGAATAATCACAGCTGAGGATAATTGGAGTTGATAGATGAAATAAAATGTTAAAATGAGGTATTAAACTCAGAGTGTCACACTCAACCAAACGTATTCCATCATGTTCATCAATGATTTGGGTAGTTTTGTTGAATTTCATATAAAAGAAGGTAGGATCAGTATACCCCTTGGGTTGGCCTGATGTTAACCTTTTATACAATTTGAGTCTTACCAATTAGCAAACTCAAACTCACCTTTGTAATATAGCTATTTTTTCACCCAGACATCATCAAACTTCATATCTGAATATCTGATTCACTCATACTGGCTGTGCAGGAAACAGAAGCTGGATGCTCACACACAGAGTTGTTTCTGTATAACAAGCTGTGTGTATGTGTGTGTGTGTGTGTGTGTGGGTGTGTGTGTGTGTGTGGGTGTGTGTGCTCCATAAGCCAGTGGCACGGGTCACTGCGAGTTCTCTGTAACTGTCACTGTCTGTTCCCCATGTGAGGAAGTGAGGAAACTCAGCCTGTCTGAACAGATGGAGCGGCTTGTCGTGTCTGGCAGGTTTAACTCCAGGTGAACCTCTTGCTTTCTCTCTCACGCTCTCAGTTTCAGTTTTCCTTTTTGTTGTATGCTCTTTATTGGAAAAACAAACTGATTCAAAAGCATTTTTGCCAAAGCATTTACAAGATGATTAAGAATAAATAACAATGCCTTATTATACAGTATATAATACCAGTAAAGGTTTGCGTACACTTTAATGAATGTACAGTATATTCTGATAGAAAGGTTTATTCTTAACACGTTTCAGGATACAGTGGTAGTTAACTGGACCACTGTGAAAGATTTCAGGGTGCTTTTGCATTGTTTGTACTCTGGGAGCATAAAACAAATATAAACAGTGAAGTTAATGCCAATGTATAGAACTGAATTCCTACATTAAAAATATCATTTTAATTATTGGGTTTAAATGCAGCCAATAAGCACTTAGCGTATGTAGTGAATACTTATGACATTCATGAAACAAATATATGCAATGAATATAATATTTTTAAAACGTTTTTGTGCATTATTCCATTACTCCCATTATTCTATTATCCTAAAAGTGATAAACAGAGAAAATAAATTATCTTGTGGCTGGGGACTGTATGTATTAGCAGTATTTTATTTTATACAGTATCTCACAAAAGTGAGTACACCCCTCACATTTTTGTAAATATTTTATTATATCTTTTCATGGGACAACACTGACGAAATGACACTTTGCTACAATGTAAAGTAGTGAGTGTACAGCTTGTATAACAGTGTAAGTTTGCTGTCCCCTCAAAATAACTCAACACACAGCCATTAATGTCTAAACCGCTGGCAACAAAAGTGAGTACACCCCTAAGTGAAAATGTCCAAATTGGGCCCAAAGTGTCAATATTTTGTGTGGCCACCATTATTTTCCAGCACTGCCTTAACCCTGTTGGGCATGGAGTTCACCAGAGCTTCACAGGTTGCCACTGGAGTCCTCTTCCACTCCTCCATGACGACATCACAGAGGTGGTGGATGTTAGAGACCTTGCGCTCCTCCACCTTCTGTTTGAGCATGCCCCACAGATGCTCAATAGGGTTTAGGTCTGGAGACATGCTTGGCCAGTCCATCACCTTTACCGTCAGCTTCTTTAGCAAGGCAGTGGGCATCTTGGAGGTGTGTTTGGGGTCGTTATCATGTTCGAATACTGCCCTGCGGCCCAGTTTCCGAAGGGAGGGGATCATGCTCTGCTTCAGTATGTCACAGTACATGTCACAGTACACTCCCCAGTACCGGCAGCACTCATGCAGCCCCAGACCATGACACTCCCACCACCATGCTTGACTGTAGGCAAGACACACTTGTCTTTGTACTCCTCACCTGGACCAAATAAGTTTATCTTGGTCTCATCAGACCACAGGACATGGTTCCAGTAATCCATGTCCTTAGTCTGCTTGTCTTCAGCAAACTGTTTGCGGGCTTTCTTTTGCATCATCTTTAGAAGCGGCTTCTTTCTGGGACATCAGCCATGCAGACCAATTTGATGCAGTGTGAGGCGTATGGTCTGAGCACTGACAGGCTGACCCCCCACCCCTTCAACCTCTGCAGCAATGCAATGTTTCAGGGTGTTGGCAATCTTCTTATAGCCTAGGCCATCTTTATGTAGAGCAACAATTCTTTTTTTCAGATCCTCAGAGACTTCTTTGCCATGAGGTGCCATGTTGAACTTCCAGTGACCAGTATGAGAGAGTGTGAGAGCGATAACACCAAACTTAACACACCTGCTCCCCATTCACACCTGAGACCTTGTAACACTAATGAGTCACATGACACCGGGGAGGGAAAATGGCTAATTGGGCCCAATTTGGACATTTTCACTTAGGGGTGTACTCACTTTTGTTGCCAGCGGTTTAGACATTAATGGCTGTGTGTTGAGTTATTTTGAGGGGACAGCAAATTTACACTGTTATACAAGCTGTACACTCACTACTTTACATTGTAGCAAAGTGTCATTTCTTCAGTGTTGTCCCATGAAAAGATATAATAAAATATTTACAAAAATGTGAGGGGTGTACTCACTTTTGTGAGATACTGTATATATATATATATATATATATATATATATATATATATATATATATATATATATATATATATATATATATATATATATATATATATATATATATATATATATATATATATATATATATACAGTACTGTGCAAAAGGCACCCTATTTTTTACTATTTTTTAGGCACCCTATTTTTTTAGTACAAACTTAAAAAAAAAAAAGATAGATTTTTTTATTTCATGACTTGTACATTATCAAGTCAGTACAAAAACATTTTAGATTCCCAAATATTAGTTTTCTAGCACAAAATTAAATGTTACAGAAAAGTGTTTGTATGTCATTAAAGAAAGCAGCTTATTACGTAAGAGACACTTTTCAGACAAAAAACACAATGAAGGCTGCTGGGTTTTTCTGCAAAAATAAGCAGCAAGTGCGAAAGTCAAAGTGTCCAGAAGAACTGTGGCTGGTTCTGCAAGATGCTCAATAAAACTTACCAGCTCATTTCCTTGTAAAACTGCACAAATTGTACCAGAGGCTACCAATTTTATTTTTATTTTTTTGTCACACCAAATATCGACTTTGTTTCATTTATTATTGTTTTCTCACACTCACCAATCCTTTATCACTGACATTATCATGAGGCATAACTCATCAATTTGTCAGTTAGATCAGGCTCCTCCTATTTCCTGTTTATTTAATATCTCTGCTCCCATTTCCACATGATCACTAACTCTCATGCCTCAGCTGCTGTTCTGCTGTACAGAGACCTTGTCTTGATCCTATTGAGTTTTGACCTACTACACACTCTGACTCATTAATATTTATATCCTACTTGATCTTAGTTTATCCTCTGACAATCTGCCAGCACATAGTCCTCCTCTGCCATTGATATTACTGGCACAGTTTTTTTTCTTCTCACTGCAAGACAATATTGTTCCACTAACTCAAGGTGTCCCACAGAGACCTGTTCCTTGGCCTCTTCTATTCATAACTTACATGCTACTTCTTGGTCACATTACACAGATTTATATTAGTACTAATTCGGATCCAGCAATGCCTCCTGTTCATTAAGTGCCTGTCTGTGTGACCTAAAGCACAGAACCTGATCTGATCTTTTCAAACTTAACGATGATAAAACAGAAATCCTGCTGGTTGGTTTCCAAAACTTGAGGAAAGGTGCTCAGATGTGAGTAGATTTCATATTTCACTCATTTGGCTGACCTTTTACCTCAGTATTCGTTTTTGGATCCAGTTCTCTTTCTCGAGCCACAAATTAGCTGCCTTGTCAAGACTAGATGGATTTCGTCCATCTCTGTCACTCTTGTCCATGACATCCCATGATCTTTTCATTGGTCTACTGTCCAAAATTATTGCAAACTCAGCAGAAACAAACAAACAACCAAAAAAAAAAAAACAACAAGAACCTAATATCACCCCTTCCTCATAACCAGCATGAGCATGATGTATAATATAAACTGCTCCTTACATTTACATTTAAATCCTTTATGATTTTCCCTCCTAATATCTGACTGTGCTACTCTAACTCATGGTCTTGCACCTTTTAGGTTTTTTTTTTTTTTTTTTTTTCGTGGTATAATTTATTCTTTGTTTCCACATGATGCCTTAGTCTTAAAGAATTTTTAAGGTGTTAGATGGTAATTACCAATAATTACCAATTAACACTGTTTAACAATGAACTGTGTGGGTTCCTCCAGGTTCACCAGTTTCCTCCAACTGGTGGATAGATGGGATTCTCTCTAAATTGCCCCCTAGATGTGAATATGTGTGTCCCACAATGGATTCTCTCCCATCCAGGGTGTGTTCCTGGGATTGGATCCAACGTGACTCTGACCAGGATACCGAAGCTGAATGCATGAACATGTACTGTATGTGTACATGAATTAGTGGATGTTAGTGTACATGTTCAACTATTTAGATGGATTTATAAGTCATTAAAATGACAAATGGTCAATATTTCATACAAGGATTTTTCAAAACAATTGAAATAATTATTTATCTCAGTTTTCAATATATTACTGAATAATCACAGCTGAGGACAATTGGAGTTGATAGATGAAAAAAAAAAAAAAGTTAAAAAGATGTATTAAACTCAGAATGTCACAGTCTTCCAAACATATTATGTCATGTTCATCTTAGATTTGAAAAGTTTGTAAGGGTTTAATTAGGCAAGAACATTTAAGGGTAGTTTTGTTGGATTTCATATGAATGAAGTCATAAGAGGATCAGTATCCCTCATGGGCATGATGTTAAACTTTTATACAAACACAAATACAAAAAATTAGCAATCACAAGCTCACCTTTTAAAATAATTTTGTAAGCAACCCTGAGAAATAAGCAACATACTGTAATTTACTACAGTATTTACTAGGGGTCCAAGCACAAAGAGCTTGGAAGCCCAGTTGTTGTTGTTGTTTTTCTTCTTCTTCTTCTTCTTCTTCTTCTGCTTCTTCTTCTTCTTCCTCTTCTTCTTCTTCTTCTTATTATTATTATTATTAGAATATTATTTTTTCCCAATAAAACAAATCATGCTGACCACACTGTAAGTCAGTGGTCACCAACCCTGTTCCTGGAGATCTACCTTCCTGAAGACTTTAGCTCCAACCATAATCGTGCCCACCTGACCATCTAATCATTGCCTTAAGAACTTCTTGTTCAACTAAAACAGGTGTTAGATTTTGGTTGGAGATGAAACCTGCAAGGAAGGTACTGAAGTTCTCAAGAAAGAAGGTTGGTGACCACTGCTGTAGGTCATACAGAAAAGACAACACATCTCTGAACAAAAGCACAACTAGGACATCAGTGAGTTCTCACAAAGAACTGTTAAAACCAGGAAATATACCCAGTGTGTGGTGGTTCCATGCATTTTTGGCACAGGTGAGAGTGGGTGTGTCCGGAGAGAAGATGTTTGGGAAAAGCTGATGGTGTTCCTGAGATATGCAGTAGTTAACTCGCAGTATATAGCAATGTGTTGCTTTGTGTTGCTAAGGTGTGTGTGCTGTGTCCCACACTCAACCCGCATGTCTTCTCACGTTCATAACAATAGGCAGTGAGTAAGTGAGGGTGTGTCTCTTTTGCTCTCTCTCTCTCTCTCTCTCTCTCTCTCTCTCTCTCTCTCTCTCTCTCTCTCTCTCTCTCTCTCTCTCTCTCTCTCACACACACACACACACACACTCTATTGTGCTCAGATCTGTTTTGTTCTTCAGCATGCCACTCATCCTAATGAGAGACAAACAATAGAGTCAGTAAGAGTTTTTAATCTTTAACACTTTCATTTCACATACAAGAACCTCATGAATTAAGGAAACAACAGCAGCTGTCTCTTCACACACACACACACACACACACACACACCCACACACACACACACACACACACACACACACTCACACACACACACACACACAGACTTGTCCCATAAAGATTGGAGTTATTGCCGGATGTGCCTGGAAAAGAAGCAGGAAGGTGTCAGTCTGTAGATATGAGCGGTCTTAGATAACCACACACACACACACACACACACACACACACACACACACACACCACACACACACACACACACACCCACAAATATGGATACACACCCATACCGTTAATTCTGTTTATGTCTGCCTTCTCTTCCTTTTCTCATCACTTTCACAACTGTTCTCTCTCTCTCTCTCTCTCTCTCTCTCTCTCTCTCTCTCTCTCTCTCTCTCTGTCTCTCTCTACCTCCTCCACTTATCATTACGTTTTCTTTTTTTGTTCACTCTTTTCCCATTAATGATAACCATCTGATGGCAGCTAGATTGGGCACGTTTACAGGAAGTGCTGTACTCGTACTCTCTCTCTCTCTCTCTCACTCTCTCTCTCTCTCTCTCTCTCTCTCTCTCTCTCTGTTTCCACTTTTCTTTTTCTAAAAAGGTGTTGAGACCACTGTCAGCACTGAAATGTTGATTGGGGAAGGGATACACACACACACACACTGCATACCCCCACACACACTTTGACTAACGGCGTCACTGAAACATATTAACCAGCTCTCTTTGTGATCTGGCCAGTGTTTTGACCCCCAAAGATACAAACAAAAAAAGAGTAAGAGATTAAAAACAAAGAAGATAGAGGAGAGAAGAGAGTTGTGAAGGGGAGACCTCAGCTTGTGGATCCACGGGTTCATCCAGAGGTACCTGTGAGGAAAAATAATCAAATTAACACTGCAGTAATTAAAAATTAAGTCTCTTTCCTGGCTTTCATTAGTGTTAAGCCAAACAGAGCCAACAAACACACGAACACACACACACACACACACACACACACACACACACACACAAACACACATTCTAGCAGTCAGCTTATCTCTACTATTATCCTTATCACTCTGAGCAATATCTCTTCAACCCCAGCATCAAAAGAATGTCGAGTTTGGCTAATGGCAGCTCTTTCGTAACCCTTATCAGACCTAGGGTAAAGACGGTTTTCCACGCCGATGTCCGAAACCAAACAACCGCACAGATGTGAGGACCCGATGAAAGATCTTTCCACGTAAAAAGGACGGCTCTTCCTCTCATGAGCTGTCCTTGATCGGTGGCTGAGTTTGTGTCTGATCGCGCAGTCAGATTTTGAATAACGCATTAGCAGCATAGAGCTCATGAAGCTCATTAAGACTTAATGACATCTTTCAGTTAAAGGCTCAGCAGTTCTTCCTGCATGAGAATAAAGTTACACGTTACATGAATAATCATGCACTAATACCTGAATTAATACTTACTTAAATATGAACTAATGATGAGTTAAAGCATGTACTAATCACAAATTAATGAAGACCTAACCTTAACTACATTGATCCTCCTTATCGAATGTAGAAAGATGCACTAATAATAAACACCAATAATTTAATCTCACTGCCATCCAATGATTTTTGAGTACAAAGAATATAATATGGCAAATTATATAAACAATTTGAAATGATGCACAATTCATTCATATTCTTTTTTTTAGAGCATGTTTGATTTCGTTTACCCCTACATGTTAATTAATACATTAACTGAGCATAAGATTCGGGTCATAGTTAAGGTTAACTCTTCATTAGTTCATGATTAGCACATGCCTTAACTCATCATTAGTTCATATTTAAGTAAGTATTAATTCAGGTATTAGTGCATGATTATTCATGTAAAGTGTTACCGAATAAAGATACAAATATCATGTTGGATTATTTTCTTGTCCAATTTTTGTGTCTTCTACTGTACACACATCTACAAAATGACTGAAAGTCTTTTATGGAAAAATTTCATGCATTTTACATGATAAATATGAATTTGAAAAAGTGTATGAAAGTGTATTTCAACATGTTACTCCCCTGAAACGTGACATCATGCTCACATGTGAGAATTATTCATGGGGGAAAAAATCTGAAAAATAAAACCATTTAAAAAAGGAACACATGAGAATAAATCATGAGAAAAACATTCAAAAAATAAATCTGCATTCACAACATGTGAAAAATGAGCATGTGAAAATAAATGAATCGTGAAAAATCATATTTAAAGTATAAAACCACTTTCACTGCATATAAAAAAAAGTGAGAATAAATGAATCATTAGAAAAATCGCATTTGAGAAGGAATTCCTGACGCTCAACATGTGAAACATGAACAAGTGAGCATAAATGAATCGTGAGAAATCGCATATGAAAATAAAAACACATGCATAACGTGAAAAACAAACACCTGAGAATACATGAGAAATTGCATTTGTTGCCAAAATAACACCACATGCACTACATGTGAAAAGTCAATTTCATGTGAAAAATGTATGAAATTAAAACACGACACTCATCCTGAAATCATCCTGTCGGATTATATTCTTGCGAAATCCTCACAAAATTTCTGGCATGCAAACAGCAAACACATCTCCAAACACACACATAAACACACACTCCACTATCTGTCAGCCCAGGTGACATTAGAGATTCATTATCAGTGAACAGAGCGGGTTGAAGTTTTTTTTTTTTTTTTTTTTTTTTTTTAAGAGTAACAATAGGGCAGTTAAACTGCCCAAGCAAGGCCAAATTTACACCCCCACCGTTTACATTTGAGCTCCAAAGCTTTTCCGCCAGGACCTGTTAACATGGCTGCATGTCAGCGGTGCCCTAACTCACTCTGTCAGAGCAAACAAACGAACGAGGCCTTCCAATGTGACAGACTTTTTTTTCCACCGCGGCTTTGAGGTTTTTGGATACGGAGGACTAAGGTTGCGCCCTGTGAGATAAGAGGACTAAAACGTTCTCACACTTTTAAAGCGCTTTTTTAAAAAAACACTCAAACAACAAATAGACAGAAAAAAAGTCACAACATGTAAGCATTGGAATACAGTTTATCAAGACGAGGAAGAGGACGAGGATGACGAGGATGTGATTGGTCAGAAGGTGTTGGTTAATTTTGTATAACAGCACAGCTCTGACTGTAAAAAATATGTTTTCTCTATGGTGGTTTTTGTAAGGAGACTCCACTGTCACTGCTTTGTAACAGTTTTCCGACACTGAATGTGCTATTTTTGTGTTATTAACTTGAAGACAAAGTGAGAGAAAGCGAGGCTGGTGAGATAATGACTGTTTGATGATAGGAACTTTCTTGGATGCTCCACAACATTAAACAACCTTAAAGCATAATATGCTGTTGGTTAATATATAACAAATTGTTCACATTGCAAATTGCAGTGATGTAAGAGAAATAAAACAGTGCTGTTAGAGGAAAACTTCATGTCAGGCCTATAACAGCACGCCGCGTCATGTTTTATTAATTATTTATCATATCGAGCGGTAAAAGTTAGCCGATCAATCAAAGCCATTGACCGACTGGATTCATGCAAATAGTTTTCACCTTGAAGGTCATATGCTTGAATAATCAATGAGATTTCCATAATCAAAAGACAAACAAAAGTCAGAATGTTAACATTATATACAGTAAAATACTCTGACCTCGACAAGTTAACTGAAGATTTAAAAATGATCTTGAATTCCAGTATTAGTTCTGTCATTGTCTCATATACATCAGCATACAGGTATATCAGACCCAGACCCCCCGAAAAAAGTAAGTCTTAGTCATAGGACAGGAATTAGCCGAGAGTTATATGATCATGCTCGTGCTTGAGCAGAGATTTAAGTGAAATGACTATCTTTATACCTCCTCCACAAATATTTATGTTCATCATCCACATTCATCAACGCCTCCTCCATTATAGAATCCACTGTTCCTGTCAGCCTCAGTAATAAATCTATACTGTGGTAAAGTCCCATGAGCCATGTGAGCATAGAAAACCTGCAGTCGTTTAGTTTATATGCCAATCATGATCTACACTTCAATGGGGCTTTTGAGCCATTGTCTGAGACAAGAAACCTGGGAATGAACGAATGAATGAATGAATGAATGAATGAATGAAGACAAGAAAAGAAATAATATAAGAGACAGATATGGAGCATGGAAGCTGACAAAAGCATATGAATATGAATTTCACATATTTGAATTATATACATTATATACAGAGAAAAGACAGGAGGAAGAGTTAGAGGTAGCAGAGCTGAAGATGTTGAGGTTCTCTTTGGGAGTGACGAGGATGGATAGGATCCCTGAAGGGAACAGCTGAAAGGAAAAGAAGATATACAGAGAAAAGTGGAGACCTTCAGAATGTTCAAACAAATTAAAAAGTTTTTTTTTTTAAATGTTCTACACAGAGAGCTGTTTTTCTTACTAAGCGCTCAATGCTTAGTGTAACTGTCAAGATTGTTAGCCAACGGCCAAAGTTAGTGCAGTAATAGGAATTTAGCTCTTTCAGTAGAATATACAAACTTTACATGCACTTACCTGATTATGGTTCTGACTCCTGAATCTGAATTTTCTGTTTTGACTCCACGTCTCATCTCTTTACATCATGGACGCGAGCGGGGCAGAGTACGACCAGATGCTTCATCTTTGGCCTAATTTACATAAAATCTATAATTTAGAGATTTGAAATTTTTTTAGATTTGTTTTAGGGTTATAAATACAAATTTATTTTAATTTTGAACTATACTGTACGTTTTTAAACGCAACTCTAGATTACCTACCCCTAGATTCTTTTGTATCGAGATAAGCTCCTCCTCCTCTTATTGTATTTATTTTTCACTGTGCTTCTTTACTTTATCTTATTTTTATTGTAATTATTTATTTTTATCTGTAAATATTTGTTTTTTACCACTACTGTAATGCTGCAATTTCCATTGGGATCAATAAAATACCTATCTATCTATCTACCTATCTTCAAAACAAAGAAAAAAATTGAATACGCTACAGAAAAAAATATGTTTACTGTGATGTTCAGTATGATATTAAAAAACTTTTGTCAGTTTCCAACCTCTATAGAGAGAGGTGAAGAAAGAAAAGAAAGAAAGAAAGAAAGCATGTAGTGACATTTAGTGGAGGCTAGTGAAGTTTATTGTTGTTTAATGGAGTGTAGTGGAGTGTAGTGGCATTTAATGGATACATTCCATTAATTATCCATTTCTCACTGGGGTTTTGGACATTTGTTTCAGAAGAGAAAACAAGTATGCAGAAAACATGCATCAGTCCACATAAGAAAGATGGCCATCACACCTGACCATCACACCTGACCATCACACCCATATGTAGTTCTTCCCCAAACTGTTGCCACAAAGTTGAATGCACACAACTGTATAGAATGTCTTTATATGCTGCAGTTTTACAATTTCCCTTCACTGGAACTAAGAGGCCCAAACCTGTTCCAGCATGACAATGCCATAAAGCAAGCTCCATGAAGGCATGGTGTGTTAAGAAGAACTCGAGAGTCCTGAGTGAGGAATCAGTGTTCAGGATGTTCTTACTGTATTAATTCGATGTGTGGAATTTCCCCCATGAAGAGGAAAGACGCAGTCTTCGAACCTTTTATCTTTTATCTCTGTCAGTTTTAACCTGAGGGGAACTTAAATACAAACATAAACCATATGTGATAATAAGAACCACACACACACACACACACACACACACACACACACACACACACACACACACACACACACACACACACACACACACACTTCTGCTTTGGCATGGAATACAGTTTTCTGTTAAATATACAGAACTGCAAAGTGGCCTCGGGCTGACGGTTATATGAAAATATTTTCTGGGTAAGTCCAAAACATTTCACGAGCTGTAACAATTTGTTCAACACAAACAATGACATCTGATATGGCAAACTATTAAACTCATTAGAAAACATTTAAATAGCAGGGATAACAGGAAACAAATAATTCAGTCTTCAGGCCTTAACTACGTTTCTTGGATATTTGTAGACATGTTGAGACATCCTGTAGATTTTCAGTCTACACACACACACACACACACACACACACACACACACACACACACACAC
Source organism: Cranoglanis bouderius (assembly GCA_023630585.1). Taxonomy (NCBI): domain Eukaryota; kingdom Metazoa; phylum Chordata; class Actinopteri; order Siluriformes; family Cranoglanididae; genus Cranoglanis; species Cranoglanis bouderius. Next base: position 13,445,211 of record CM042560.1, read on the forward strand.
ACACACACACACACATATATATATATATATATATATATATATATATATATATATATATATATAGTTGTGCTCATAAATTTACATACCCCTTGCTATGTAAATATGTAAACAAAAATGTTAATAATTTTTTTTTTTTAAATAAGAGAGATAATAAAAATTACATTTTGTTGTTTATGTAGACTGTTTTTTGTTTTGTGATCATGAGTCCCTTGTTTGTCCTGAGCAGTTAAACTGCCCACTGTTCTTCAGAAAAATCCTCCAGGTCCTGCACACTCACGATACAATAAGAGCCAGGGGGGTGTAAACTTTTGACCAGAATGATTGGTGTAAATTGTTATTATTTTGTTTAAAGCTCTTATTTTTCCCCTTCAGAAACTACATAAGATATTTACATGTTTCTCAGAAGACAAAATAATAACAATTTACAAAGATCATCCGGCAGTAGTTGTGTACGAGTCCCTCAGTTGTCCTCAGTGTGAAAAGATGGATCTCAACATCACATAGTCACTGTTGGAAAGGGCTCAAATATGCAGAAGATGCTGGAAAAGCAAAGAATGTGCAGGACCTGGAGGATTTTTCTGAATTAACATTAACAGCTATCACAAAACATAAAAACAGTCATTGATCATCCAGGTAACAACACATAGTATTAAGAATCAAGGTATGTAAACTTTTGAACTGGTTCATTTGTGTAAATTCAGTTATTATTGTGTCTTGTGGACTATATGTAAATATCTGTTATTTGAAATAGCTTATTCAGGGCAGAACTAAATAAAAAACGAAGTGCAATTTTTATGATCTCTCAATCTTTTTTAATTATTAACATTTTGCTGATTCTGCAAGGTGTATGTAAACTTATGAGCACAACTGTAGCTGGTAGCTTTCCTTTATCATTTGAAAGTCTTGTTTGAATTCATAGCACTCATTAGACATTTGTGTGAAGGTTCAGATATGTACAGTGCCCTCGACTAATATTGGCACCCTTGGTAAATATGAGCGAAGAAGGCTGTGAAAAATTGTTTTTATTGTTTAACGTTTTGATTTTGTTTTCAAAAATTCCTCGGTCTTATCCATTGTTATGAATGACTAAGGGAATTTGGCCTGTGTGTTACCTCATATTTATACCCCTGTGAAGTCATTTTTGAACAATTTCATGTTCCTAGTCACCCAGGTGTACTAAAAAAATGTAAAATATCAGTGGGAATATACTTCAAATATATAGGGGTGCCAATAATTGTTGCACAGCTATATTTAACAAAGATATATATATATATATTTTGATAAACCTGTGTTATGTTTGCAATTGTTTGATATCCATGAGAACATATTTGTGAGAGTATTTTTGTGATATTTTTTAACAAAAGATCAAAAGGTACAAAACAATAAAGACAATTTTTCACAGCCTTCTTTGCTCATATTTACGAAGGGTGCCAATATTAGTGGAGGGCACTGTACACCTACAGATGCCTAAACATAGAAAGAGCCCCATAGACAAAGTGCCCAAGGGGACATTAAAGAACAAAAGGAGAATTTTAAAAATTGTCCATATTAGCAGATTAACCTGTCAAATGACCTAAAATTCCTACTGGTAACCCTGCATTTAACTCAAGTGCTCTCCTGAGGAAGACTTCAGTGTAAAAAAGGGCAACATTATTCCGGTTTCTAGATCACAAAGAGATTTGAGGAATGTATAAAGAGAAAGTACAGGGGATTTGGGTGCTGCTTCGGGGGTTGGACGGGGGTCAGAGGTGACTAACTGAACAGAAAAGAAGCTGGTGCGAGGGTGTGTTTGTTAGGAAGATGTGCCACTGTGGAATCTGACTTGAATGACTGTGGTGATGATTAAAGGATGAACTGTAAGATGTTCGCCAAAATGTGTACTCTCGTTGTCTTTGTGTGTGTGTGGTTTATAGGGACTTTTGGGGTGGGGGTGGGGGGTTTAGGTGTGTATTGTATATTAGATTCACATGTTCATATCATATTCATACAGACTGCAATAAGCAGTATCACCTTCTACATTTATAACCTTAAACAACTTGATTGCCCAATTTTATAGACGTTTAGAAGGAGAAATTAGTTCTCACTTTCATTACCAACATCATCCACATCAGTGTCATCACCTGAGTTAAAAATCACTCACGGTGTTTATACCCGAGCCTCATTGTCCGACCGATCTCTGTTCACGCTAACATCAGTGAGTAAATAATCGCTGAGTCATTCAGTCAGTTCTGTTCTGTTGACTGCATTTCTTTTTATAGGCTTGGTGTTTGTAAATCTGCACAACCTGGTT
>CM042560.1:13450000-13455000 GCA_023630585.1 Cranoglanis bouderius
TGATGATTATTATTATTATAGGTGCATCTAAAAAAAAAAAAGAATATCATGGAAAAGTTCGTTTTTTTTAATTTAATTAAAAAAGTGGAACTGTCATATTCTAGATTCATTACACATAAAGTGAAATATTGCAAGCCTTTTTTTTGTTTTAATCTTGATGATTATGGCTTACAGCTCATGGAAATAAAAAATCCAGTATCTCAAAATATTAGGATAAAGAATTTATAATACAGAAGTGTCAACCAGAGAAGAGCTCTAATCAGCTAATTAACTCAAAACACCTACAAAGGTTTCCTGAGCCTTTAATCTCTCAGTCTGGTTCAGTACACACAACCACAATATTCATGGAATAATATTCATGGAAAGTTGACGGGAAGGGAAAAGTGTGGTAGGAAAAGGTTCATAAGCTGCAGGGATGACCTTGAGAGGATTGTCAAGCAAAGCCGATTCAAGAACTTGGGGGAGCTTCACAAGGAGTAGGACTGAGCCTGGAGTCAGTGCATCAAGAGCCACCACACACAGACCTGTCCAGGAAATGGGCTACAAGTATTGCAATCCTAGTGTCAAGCCACTCCATAACCAGAGACAACATCAGAAGCGTCTTACCTGGGCTAAGGAGAAAAAGAACTGGATGGTTGCTCAGTGGTCCATAGTCCTCTTTTCAGATGAAAGTAAATTTTGCATTTTATTTGGAAATCAAGGTTCCAGAGTCTGGAGGAAGAGTGGAGAGGCACAGAATCCAAGTTGCTTGAAGTCCAGTGTGACGTTTCCACAGTCAGTGATGATTTGGGGTGCCATGTCATCTGCTGGTGTTGGTCCACTGTGTTTTCTCAAGTCGAGAGTCCATGCAGCCGTCTACCAGGAGATTTTAGAGAACTTCATGCTTCTGAAAGCTTTATGGAGATGCTGATTTCCTTTTCCAGCAGGACATGGCACCTGCCCACAGTGCCAAAACTACTAATAACTGTTAGCTGACCATGGTATTGCTGTGCTTGATTGGCCAGCCGACTCGCCCCACCTGAATTTTGTCAAGAGGAAGATGAGAGACACCAGACCCAACAATACAGACGAACTGAAGGCCGCTATCAAAGCAACCTGGGCTTCCATAACACCTCAGCAGTGCCACAGGCTGATTGCCTCCATGCCACGCTGCATTGATGCAGTAATTCGTGCAAAAGGAGCCCCGACCAAGTATTGAGTGCATAAATTAACATACGTTTCAGAAGGTCGACATTTCTGTATTATAAATTCCTTATTCTAACATTTTGAGAGACTGGATTTTTGATTTCCATGAGCTGTAAGCCGTAATCATCAAGATTAAAAAAAAAAAAAAAAAAGCTTTCAATATTTCACTTTAAGTGTAATGAATCTAGAATATATGAAAGTTACACTTTTTGAATTAAATTACGATTACTTTTCCATGATATTCAAATTTTTTTAGATGCACCTGTATACTTTTTAATGATTGCTCAGTGTTTTTATATGAACTTTTCACTCCAATATTTCCAAAAGCATCTTCACATTACAACTATATTGGTCTGTGCATATATACAGTATGTGTGTGTGTGAGTATATATACACTGCAGAATTTCTCTGTGGGTGTGAATTATTTAACACACACTGCTTTTTAGAGAAGCACACTGGCACACACTACATACCAGAGCATGTGGCCTGAACTGACTTCCGATCGTGTGTGTTATTGATGTGCTCGCCTGCACGCCTCCATTGTCTCACAGCGTGCTGTCACTGAGGCTTCTGGATTTGCTTTTGTCTTTTCTCTAAATATGATTGTTTTATCCAAACTGGCCCAATTGCTTAACCATCCATGACACAGCTCCACCCGCTAGTACGAGAAACACAGGACACACTCCTGCACCCCATTCATTTTATATTCAAAGCAGCAATTTTTATATATTGCTTTGCGATGACTCGGGTTTGGAGTGATAGGCTAGCAGTAACATGTAATATAATAGAATCATAATGAATGACACAGGCCAAAAAGAGACACAAAGTGGAGCAAAATTAACATTTATTGCTAGTGTAATGGGACAAAGTGCAAAGCAATGAAGCCATTGTAGCATTGAGTACAGTATGTTTCACAAGACATCGCAAGTGTGTGTAACTCTATTCTTGAGCCAGTCTGTGTAATAAACATGTCCCAAACACAAGTATTATAAGCATTCAACATTTTTTTTTATGTCTTTTGGAACAGTTAAATAAAAGAAACTGTTATCATAACCTACATTCTGTAGTAGCTAGCTAACAGTTAATTGGCTAATTAGCATTTGGTTTTAGATTAGCAACACCATAGAAACAACTGAAAGTAACTTTATAAACTTGCAATTTAATAGTGTTGCATAAAATTGTGATGATTCTTGTAAGAACACTGATTAAACATGAACTAATCATTATGCATCACATGTTTAACTTTCCTGTCATATAAAAACTTGATTTAAACGGCTTACCGTGTTTACGAATCTGTCTATCAGAGTTTGAGCTACAGCCAAAAGATAGACAAAACCAGAGAGGAAAATAAGTGCACACACACATGCACACACACACAGAACCGTACACACACCCGGACCGAGCAGCTCGGTTTCCCACTCCCCCTCACTTTCACACAGGAAGTTCTGTCTTAACTAGGGTCATGGAGAGTGGACTCTTCAGGGAGTGATCCAATCCCCAGCCCACTCCCGCCCCCCACCTTTATTCCCATATCTCCCAGTTTGCAGAAAGAGAAACTGGAAGGCTTTACCCAATGGCACATCGCAGTCTCTCATAACCTACTGCACTGGGATGAACAGGTCAAATAAAAGGTCAGGATATTATGTAATTCACTATGAGCACATGGCAAAGTATTTGGCTGCTCACTACGCATGACTTGAACTCCGGACAGGATGCAGAGAGTTTCGCTGGGAGTCTTTTTTCTCACAAACTCACAGGCATATGGTGAAGAGGCTTGTTAGAAAATAAAACTCTTACCCTTGCTGTTATGCATGTAAGTGAGGAGCGCCAGCAGGAGTGGACAACTCAGTAATCCAAGACAAGCAGATTTCTTTTAGCTTTTTATAAGCATGCCTAGACGAGATGCCTCTCATCTCCGGGGCTGGGGGTTCGAATCCCGTCTCCGCCCTGTGTGTGTGGAATTTGCATGTTCTCCCTGTGCTTTGGGGGTCTCCTCTGGGTACTCCAGTTTCCAGTCCAAAGACATGCATTGTAGGTTGATTGGCATTTACAAATTGTGGGATTGTGCCCTGAGATTGGTTGGCACCCCCTCCAGGGTGTCCCCCACCTCATGCCCCGAGTACCCTGGGATAGGCTCTCCCACGACCCTGTGTAGGATAAGCGGTACAGAAAATGGATAGATAGACTTCTGCAAAAGTTTTTATTTGGTATGTAGCTCTGCTTAAACGGTCTTTAATGCTGTAAGTACATCCAAACCTCACTGATTACTCTACTAAAAACACCTGCCAAATCACAATGTGGTTAACAGTATCACAATTTTTACTAGACAGATTATTTAGCTTGCACGTAGGACAGACAATCTTTTCAGAAGTAAGTTCTCCAGTGACCTGGTGACTTTTTCATCAAGGGCGCAAAGATTTGTTCACCCTGTGTATTCCAGATATCATCCCACTCTCATCAAATTTCACAAGCTATTGGACACCATGAGGTAATTACAGGTGGGTTAACCACAGAAGGATGTTCTCTGATTGGGCATGTGTCTGCTGGTAGAAAGCAGTCAAGTAATAATGCTGCAATCAAATGGGAAGTGGGAGATCGGAGCTTGGAATGATGTCATTTTGACATTTGAGGTACAAAGTGGGGGAAAAAACATGGACGCCTCCTTGTTCATCTTTTGTTAGCAACAAGCTAACAGCTAACTGTGATGAGCGATGTATATTTTCCTCCTCAAAACAGCAAGCTGTATAATCAGTGTAATAGATGTAACAAGCAAATATGTCTGTATGTTGGTTGATCTAAAAGCAAATACTTGTATGTATACAGCCATGTTGATTTGACGTCACTTGCTGAACTCAGAGGAACTCACTGTTGAAGAGACCATCCTGAGTGCCTGAGGAGGAATCCTGAGTGCGCTTTCTTTGTTTTCTTGCGATATCGACATAACAAAAGTTATTTTCTTGTGATCACGGCTTAATTTTTCTGTGTATTCGACATAACAATATGTTGTTTTTATTGTTCTGGAGGCAGCAAAAGCTTAGCGCAATCCCGCAATATCATGGATGAACAACTTAGTTTTTACTTTTATCAGAGAATCACTCAGGCTGAAACAGCTCTGTGTCTGTCAGTGGTCGACGACTTCCACATTAGTGTCCGACTTGAGAAGGAGGCTATCAGGTCTGAACATGTAGTCAGTTTCATTGACAGCCAACTTGAGGGCCTGGGACATCAGCATGGCTAAAGAATGATGTTTGAATGATGTAGTTTAAATATTTTTTGTTATGTCAAGATCACGAGAAACCAAGAAAGAAAATAACAATAATACTAATAATAATACTACTACTACTACTACTACTACTACTACTACTACTACTACTACTACTACTAATAATAATAATAATAATATTAATTGGAGTTCATTTATAATGACTACCTGGCTCCCAAAAACTAGTGTTCTATAGGTACAATGGTACATTTTGACATCTTGTCTATTAAAAAAAATAAAAATCACCATTCCTCAGCTCATGGTAACATCATGAGATGTGAGATGTTAATGCCAACTCTGTTTCTTTTGTTTTTTTGAGATAAGCTTAAACAGATGCTCATAAAATGAGATAATGTTACAGGTTAAGTTTTGGTTACATTTTTTCAAAGAATTTCAGGGGCGTTGCTCTTTAAAATCTATCACCCTATGTAGCTTGTGTAAACTTTTTTGTATTAACTTTTTGTCCCACCTCTACAAGAATACAGTAGCTTTGTTACAGTTTCTAATTTCTATTATTTTCTAAAGCTATTTGCTCTATATACCCGTCTGCCCA